>JARVLU010001196.1:28378453-28393577 GCA_031762415.1 Simpsonichthys santanae | reverse complement strand
TGCATCTGGAGGTGTAGATGTCTGTGATGGTGGGGAGGCTGACTCCAACAGACTTCTGTGCAGCCTCCATGCCACACGTTGATACTGGAGCACAGGATGCTCTCCACTGCACACCTGTAGAATGAATTGAGGACAGAGCTTCCCAGACCAGCTCTTCTCAGCCGCCTGAGGAAGTAGAGCCCAGTAGAGAGGTAGTGAGTAATATTGAGATTTACTGAATTATGATGGTAAGGTAGTGACATACATGATATATGGCATATATGGCATGACACATGACATATGGATGCAGCCACATAGTGGAGCAGCAATAAACACATTACGTGCCACAGATGTGGTTTATTATTATTATTATCATTATTATGTTATTGTCAGTTGTTCAGTATTATTATCAAGAGTTCAATCATCTGACAGCTTGTGGACAATAACTGTCTTTGTGTCTTTTCATACACAATGGGAGGCTTCTGTATCGTCTGCCTGAGTGTAGTAGACAAAGTTCCTTGTGCTGGGTGGGTGTGGTCTTTAATGATGCTGCATGCTTTATGCAGACATCGGCAGTGGTAGATGTCCTGGATGGTGTGGAGACTACCTGCGATGTCCTCTGCTGCTTGCACCACCCTCAGTATGTAAGGACTTGTGAATGTAAGGACACTTCAAGACTCTGTTTGCTTATGTGGCTACATATTCTCTGAGCTCCCTTAATCTATATGGAACAGCTGGATTTGTCAGTGAAGGGGTTCTGCCTTGGCTGCAGTGTCTGTTCACTTCAAGGCTTTGGCATTTTAAAGTGTCTTTGACTGCAGCCTCCCATATGAAGGGGCAGATTTCTCCTCCCTATATCACTACCCAGTTCCTTTCCATGCGACTGGCTTGCTGTTGAAAACTTCATAACCTCCTGCCTCATTATGCCTCTGAGCATACACCTCGTTTTCTCAGAACCTCCTGCCACCCTACTCATATCACCCCCTGCTGCTGGAGCTACCATATTTATTAGAGCCTTGAGCCACGCTTGCCCCTTGCCTTTAAATCTCCCTCGGTGGAACATCTGTAACATTGACACGGAGCATACCTGTGAGCTAAAAGGCCTGGGATAGCTTTATACCTACAACGTATTACATAAACTAACCATTAAACTGATTTCACGTTACTACATTTTTTGATCCATTTTGAAAGATTCAGGTTAATCTTTCAGTTTAAAGTTAAAGGTTCAGCGAGGAACGCTTGTATGCACAAAGTCCATGTGGTCTGATCATTTGGCGTTGCCTCTGGTAAGGTGAAAGCCCGATCAGCACTGACAGCTGGGTAAAAGATTTATATTTTTAATAGAGGAGGAAGAGAAGGGTATTGACTGCAGTGAGGGTTCGCCTTTCTGGTGTGCAGTGGAGTATTCCTTCAGCACAAATAATGCTCTGCACCCACGTTTGCTTCACAATTATCCCTCTTCTGGTAAAGAGAGAAATAATAATCTTTCTCTGACAGAGATTAGAGGACGAATAAAAGGAGCGGGGCTTACACCGTGTCAAAGACAACATTAAAGTGAAGTGAATAACACTGATCTTCTCCTTCAGTGCAGTGCTCTGCTGGAACACTGAAGGTCTTGAAATTTATGTGGGTGTTTTTTTTTTTATTATTTAGTTTTTTTTCAACACACCACCCACCTAAACGTTGTAGCTGATCGGTATATTTCCTGAAACATCACTGGACAGGGAAAAAAAAAAAACAAAAAAAACTAAATGACTTCACTTTTGCCTAAAAAATGTTTTCATCCTGTCAGACTGAACACATCAAGACTAAAGTGAAACCTTTTCAAAAGTGGACATTCCAGAAAATTATTATTTAATGCTTTCCTCTGTGTGCGATGTCCCCATTCTTCCCTTTTTGGGAACCAATTTGTTGTTCTGTTTTATTATTTAAAATGGTTTTGCTGGCAATCACACAGCTTCTGTAAGCCAATGTTATTTCATGATGTTCTGTCCTTGTTTCAAGCTGCATTTGAAGCTTGTAATATTGATTCTGTGTGGCGTGTAAGATCATTGGCAGATGGCCATTTTTCTGACAATTTACCCTGGCACTTGAACACAAATTGAGACACCATAAATGCTTCAATTATTTGTCATTTAAAAAAAAAACTTAGCTTATTTTTTTAAGGTTAGGTTCAGGCAGAAATCATGTGCTCAAGTTCCTCAAACTAACGCATGAACCATTCTGTAAAAATACTTACCTAAAGTACATAATATCTATAAAGTTACCACATCATATTCTACATAGACAGAACTGAGCTGTGGTGAGATTACACAATTTTGTGCAGTAATATTTATGTATTTTGTATGTTTTGAACAGGATTCACAACGATGTTTAAATTAATATTAGAGTTGTTCAGTTTTCTACTTTATATTTAAAATATTTATTATTTAAATTTATTTATTTAAGTTATTGTGCTGAAATCTGGGGCAATAATTACAAAACTACACTACAGGCATTAACAATACTACAAAAAAGAGCAACAAGAATAATCCACAAGTTGGGATATTTAGAAAGCACTACGCTATTTGTAAAATCTAAATTGTTAGTTTATTGACATAGTGAAATTACAGACAGCTCTAATTCTTTACAAAACCAAACATAAACAATTTCTGGAAAACATTCAAAACTTGTTTAAGTTTAAGGAGCAAATTTATAAGTTGGGGGGGGGGGGGGACAGTTTAAAATATGCAAATTCAGAACTACTAGAAAAAAAAACCTTTTGTGTATCAGTAAGTGGAGACAAACTGTGGTATGATTTGAAAGTTGAACTTAGACAATGTCCAAACATAAAACTGTTCAAATTATCATCTAGACATATGATTGTTGCTGGATGAAATATATAATATTATTCAGTTATTGATGGTGTTGTTTTTATTGATGCTAGTTTTGTTTTTCGGTGAAGTTAAAGAAATAATAACTGTTTGTCTACTGTAGTTAACTTAAATAGATTGATTGATTAAATATGGGTTTAGTTGTTGTACTGTATGTATGGATTATACCTGTAATAAATGTAAAGTGGTTAAGGAGTGGGAATTTTGACAAGTTTATACTTCTACCCACTCCCTTGAATATGTAAAACAAAAAGTTTTGACGTTATGCTTCATGCTTTATTATTTTATTATTATTATTATTATTATTATTATTATTATTATTATTATTATTATTATTATTATTATTATACATATTGAAAAAATAATGAACTAAACTAAACTATATTTAGCTATTTTTTATTATAATTAGTTATTAAATTAATCACCTGATTGCAGTTTTGAAAGTTTCAGGGCTCCACTGGACATCCGGTCACTATATTACCCAGAGTGCACTTAGAGCAGGGGTGTCCAAAATGCAGCCCATGGGCCATTTGTGGCCCTTGGAGTGATTTTGTGCAGCCCACATTTGCAGTTTAAGGATTGATTAATTTTAGCATTTAGGCTTAAGAGGTATACCGGTAGACCTTTTGCAAATCTAATGATGATCATTTTTATATAATATTTAGGTTTAACAGCAAAACGGATTAAAAAGTCTCAAAATGAGCAATATTACTGGTAAGTTTAATACAATCCTTTGGCAATAAATCAATAAAATCAAATAAGTTTAATTAAAAAATGTTAAGAAAAGGTTAATGTTTATGATGCTTTTAATGTTTTGGATCTACAACAATTTAAAACACCTTCTCCACTAAAATTAGTAAGTTTTGTCCATTCTCCAAAATTTTGTTTACATTTAGTTAAAAAAAAAATCACTAAACTATGTACACTTATTTATTATTATTATTATTATTATTATTATTATTATTATTATTATTATTATTATTATTATTATTATTATTATTATTATTGTTGTTTATTTTTATTTTATTTTTTATTTTATTAATTTTTGTAATTTTTGGCTCATGTCTCCTTTCATCTTCATGGTTTTGGTCCACATACCTGTATGAAAATGTTTGGACACCCCCAGCTTATAGTGTGTGGATCATGAATCCATCATTTAAGCAGGTGTGGAGGCTTCTGCTGTCTCATCATTAGGTCTTTCCGCTTTTTGTTTTTGTTTTACTCGTTTTAGCTAAAGTTAGTTGGAAATCTTACTGGTGCCTAAACAAAACTGGGACTGAGCCTAGCACTTAAACTGTGCAACAAGTGATTGATTATAATAAAATTATAATTAAATACAATAAATGAAATAAAATGCAGGCTAACAAAGAGAGAAAAAAACAAAACACCAAAATAAAATATTTTATTCCTTATGTGTGGCTGTCTAATCTGAATTTGTATGTGCTTTTATTGGAGGCAAAGAAAGGCGTAAAAAATCAGCTTAACAACAGTTATAGTGTTAACCTCTAAAAAGTAAAAATAAATTGTCACAATACTTTAGTCAAGAATTTTAGCATTATATAAGTATTTCTGAAACCAAAAGGTATTTTCAAGGGAATAAAACAATAATTCCTTCATGCTTTGCACAAACAACTTCAACAATCTAAAAAAGCTATCTGAGCTGCATGCAGGCTTTGTTTGACACTGCATTGCCAAGGCAATAAACAGAAAACAGAAGCACTATAGTTTTTTTAACCATCATCACAGAAATGTCTGGTAAACCCCATCATAGCAAAGTAACCTCAATTCTCAGAAAGTTTCACTGAGAACTGCATCACTCACCTGTGGATGCTCCTCGGTCAGTAGTGAAACTCGAACCTCTCTCCTGAACAGCAACTATGGAACCACGACACAAAGAATGAGGCCACCAGCTGCTCTGGCTGAAAACTATTTCTACTTTCTTCCTCATTGACTAACAGAATAAAGTAGTAAACATAATTGTGATGACATGAAAAGTCAAAATATCTGTGAACAGCTAAACATGTCAGGAGGCTTTTAAAACAAGTAAAAAAAATTAATTGTTTTCACATCATTTAAGCAAGATTTAATCTTTTTTTTTTGCAACTATTAAACAAAAACAAGGTTGATTTAGAATGACACCTTTGTTAGATTATAACAGCTTATGCAGCCATCTAAAAATGTTTAATTTAGTTTGCACCTTGTCTTCCAGCAAATAGCCTTGCTCCTTGTGCTTGTGTAAATATTCATCCTTGGGGAATACGAGAATCACGATGAGACCTTCTCCGATGGTGAATTTGTGTTTCAATGCCATCACTCATAATAGAATTAGTACTTCACTTTGATCTCAGTTCACAATGATCAATGTGTACAACATTTGAAGGAATGTTCATTCATATTTACTTTAAACAGAATTTTCATTGTATCCGAACATTTCTGCTAAATCCTTATTAAAGGTTCTACAATCCAGACAAGTTAGTTGTCTTTTTAAGTTTTATATTAGAGCCAAAAAACAAAAAAAAACAAAAAATAAAAAAAAAAAAAAAAAAAAAAATTGATGCACTAAATGATCAAAGACAAGCTGAAACTGTTACTACAGTTTTCAATTTTTTTTTAATTATTTTTGAGCAGATTAGATCAATTTATTGATAAACAAAATATTCTAAGTAGCAGTCAGTATGAGTTTAGAGCAAAAAACTCTACATCAATGGCTCTCATGGAATCAATAGAACAAATAACTACTGCTGTCGATTAAAAACAATATTGTGTTAGTATTTTTGTTGATTTAAAAAAGCATGCAATACTATTGACCACAATATTCTCCTTGAAAAAATGAATAAATATGGCATTAGAGGACCAGCACTACAGTGAGTATCTAGTCATTTGAAAGATAGGAAACACTTGTACAAATAAATGATGTAAGATCTGACCTGTAATATCATATGTGGAGTTCCTCAAGGTTCTGTACTTGGAACAAAGTTATTTATTTTATATGTGAATGATTGTTAAATGTGTCAGGACTCCTTAAATGTGTTCTATTTGCAGATGATACCACTTTTTTTTTTGTTTGGGTAAAGATATATAATGGAGGTTGGAGTTGAGGCAGACAGAATTGATAAAAATACAAACTTGGTTTAAACTTAATATCATTAAACTTAGATGAAACTGACTATATGATATTCAGTAATAAAAAGGGAACTGTTGAGTAAGGGAGTTATTAAATGATAAAGCTCTGTATGTGTTGTATAACACAATAATTGTTCCACACTTATTGCAGTGATGTTTGGGGGAAAGTGTGCAAAACAATTACAAAACCTATTTTTATTTTACAGAAAAGAGCTGTAAGAATTATCACTAGAAAGATTTTCAGTCACCCATCAACCACATTATTTTATCAATGGAAATTATTGAAGTTCCATGATTTGGTAGATTATAATATTTTATCAATAATGTATAGGGCTCATAATAATACATTGCCTTTAAATATCCATTTAAGTTTTGTTAAAAGAGAGAGTTGTTATAATCTTAAGGGGATAGAGATATTTGTGAAACCTAAATTTAGATCTAGTTTGAAGGGATGGTCCACTTTAATCCAAGGAATTAGATTATGGAATAATCTGAAAAGTGATGTTAAAAATGCCAGGTCAATGCATATGTTTAAGAGAATGATCAAAGTTGTTTTGTTAAAAAATTATATGAAATAGCTTAATGTGTATTTGTACGATTTGTTGCTCGAGAAGGAGTTATTTATTTTGATGTTGTAATTTGAAGATTATTATTGTTGAATACATTTTTGGGAAAAAAAAAGGGGCAGATATGATTTTTTTTCTTCTTTCTGCTGCCTTTCATTTTATTTGTGATTGTGTTTCTTATAATATATAAATGTATTTTTAAAATAAATATACTTTATAATTAAAACAATGGATATACAATAGAGGCAGATTAGTTGCCTTTAAGCTTTATATTAGAGTCAAAAACCATAAAATATTTGATACACAAAATGATCAAAGACAAGCAACAAAATGACACAATTAAAAAAGCCTAATCCATATTTTTGATTAATTTAATTCATTTTATTATTTACTGATTACTTTATTCACCTACTTCCAACTGTAGTTCACTGAAAAGCAAAGATAAGACTTTTTCTTCTAAAATTTCGGCTGACATTTGCTTTAATAAAGTTTAACGATAAGATTTAAAGTTAAGCAACACGTTTGCGAGACAGTCTCATCATCTATTCTTTCATTTGTCCAAGAGGAAGTTTGAAACTTTGAAATTTAGTTGGGACTTAATAATGTCGGGACGTGATAGCCGACAGGATGTGCCACTTGAGCTGCAGCTGTAATCTAAAGGATTGCTGAACCATGACGCTTGTTTGAAACATTTCATTTATATTTTTGGGGTGAGATAAAATAAAACGAGGACAATCAAATGAATATTAAATGAAAACCAAAAGATAATGAGGAAAAAAAAATACATGGAATGTAATTTCAAATGCTGACTGCGTAGTTGGAGTAAAAAGTTGAATCAGAGGCAAAAGCAAAGCTGGCTTTCTTCTCTCTGCAGTGCTGAGGCATTTGATTCATTAAAGAGAGAGAGGTCAGGGTGTGCTTATCATGGCCAGGTGGGTTTCATTAAGTTGTCATCTTCAGCAGTGGCACATGTGCGGTAGGTGTGACTGTGGCTCTCCGAAGAGATGAACCCGAACGCTGGCTGTCTGAGACTGTTGGAGCTGAACGTGAGAATGTTCCCCAGATGTTTGCTTTGTGTTACCATCACATTTTGAATTTAGCAACAGAAACCATTTGCGTGTTGTGTATTTTATATTTATCCTGGGCGTAAGCAAACGTGCTATCCTGCATAATTCTCATGTTATAGCTTTGTGCAAAATTTATACAGTTCTACAATATTTAAATAAATTAAATAGTATTATATGATCCTATTTATTTATCGCTGTGGCGACCCCTGAAGAAGGAAGAAGCTGAAAGAAAAAACATCTTATTTATTTAAATTAAAAACAGAAATACTATGAGCAGCACGGTGGCACAACTGGTAGAGCTGCTGCCTCTCAGCAAGCAGGTCCCTGGTTCAAATCCCAATCCGGGGGCCTTTCTGAGTGGAGTTTGCATGTTCTCTCTGTGCGTGGGTTTTCTCCGGGTCCGGTTTCTTTCCACAGACCAAAAACATGCATGTTAGGCTGATTGGTAACTCTAAATTGTCCCTAGGTGTGAGTGAGAGAGTGAATAGTTGTTTGTCTCGTTTATCTCTGTGTCCCTTTGATGGACCGGAGACCTGTCCAGGGTGTCCTCTGCCTCTCACACAGTGGCTTGGGCACCAGTGACCCCCCCACCCCCCACCCCGCGAACCATAAATTTCAAACGCGGGTAAAAGATACTGGATGGATAGATGTTTTTTCCTTCTTACATATTTACTCTCTCAAAAATGCTCTTGATACCAGTCCAGTCTTCTTACAGATGTGTTGCCAATTAACATAATCTGTTGCAAAATGCTTCTCCAGATGTTTTTTATTCGTACAACTTAACCTTTACAGACCTTTGTTGCCCCACTTCCCAAGCTTTGTTGCCATCAAACTCAAAATTACCTTAATTTTTTTTTACCTAACATGGTGCAATTTCTTAATTTAAATATAAAATATAAAATGTGGGTATGAATGATTTTCAACTCATTGCATACCATTGTTTTTATTTCCACTTTTGAAAATGTCTCAACTTTTATCGGAACTGAGTTGTACAAAACATGGCGTTGTATAAAGACCCGCATCCAAACTAAACCTTGCACGTGATGTTGTAGTCGTGCTCGTTGTTGTTTGTGCGTTCTTCTTGGCGATCTGTGCTTCTGCTGGTATAAACTTCAAGTGTGTGTTTGTGTGGGTCTGTGTCCCGTCTCCTCGTCCAGGTGAGGGAGATGCTGAAGATGCGTGACTCCAACGGAGCGAGGATGTTAACACTGATCACAGAGCAGTTCATGGCCGACCCTCGGCTGGCGCTGTGGAGACAGCAGGGCACCACCATGACGGACAAGTACAGACAGCTCTGGGACGAGCTGGGTGAGGAGAGGGAGGAAAAGGGAGGGGTGGGGGGGGGGAGACATCACACACACTCCTATAAAAAGTACACACAGACACACACTGGCTCTGACAGATGTAGCAAGGTGGGTGATCGAATCTAGATGCTGACACAAAAGCAAACATGTTTTTTTATTTCCCCTGTTTGCTGTTTTTTCGGCCTCTGTGTCCAAGAAAGCCCACGACGGTCTCAGACTCGCGTCCTCGTCGCCGACAGCTCAGGGTTTCAGTCTCTTGTTCGGTTTGGCAGCTCCGCAGCATCTTTGTGAATTAAAAATCCGTTTAATGCAGCACGCCGCGCCTCACCTCCGCGGTGTTGTCAAACACTTCTCGTTATATTTTTAGTTGATGTGACAGAGAGCTGCTAACCACGTACTTGTTGGGTTTGATACAGAGCACAGTTCCTCTGACAGACTCACTGTACAGAAGACAAAACCAACAAGCCCATCACCAGGACGGCAGTCGCATCGTCGCCGCTCTTTGTTGTTGTTTTTGTTCCCCTCTGCTGCTCTTGATGATGATGATGTTTGTTTTTGATTTATTCATCATTTCTTAACTTTGCTCTTGTTCTGCACTTTGTGAGGACAGCAGCGTGATCTCATCTGTTTCAACCCCACGTATTTTTAGAAGACGGCCTCTTTGAAGTCCACACTTCAAACCTTTCTTGCCAAGTCCTCATCGCTCTGCCTGATGTGTGAACGCTCCCCCTCGCCGCCGCCCCCCCCCCCACTCTTTTGTCTTTCCCTTCTTTAAGTTCTCCTCTAGACACGAAGCTGCATCTCCTTGTGCAAATCATCTCCGCTTCCATTTTCCTTTTTCTTCCCCCTCCGTGCTCCTCTCTCCATGTTCTGCATTCGTTATGCTCCGTCTCCGTCCTTGTTTTCGTCCTTTCCAACCAAAATGCGTTCGACGGTGTGCACACGTGCAACACAGTCACCCACTCGCTTGTGGAGTGTGCACATTGCCTGCACGCTCGAGAGTAAAATCCCTGAATACGCTCGGATCCCCAGAGACGCAGCCACTTTTCATATTCTGTTTGTTCCAATTTGCTCAAACGATGCGTGCGCGGGCAGCGTTGCCTCTGGATGAATTAAGTTCTCTGTTTTCAGCAGTTTGTATCGGAGAGAAAGATGGCGGCAGCGTGGAGACGCTTCTCCAAGGGACGAGAAACGATGCAACGTTCCTTGAACAGTGCCTTGAGCTTTCAGTTTTACATATTTGCGTGGTTTTAACGGCACACTTTCCTACATCGTTAGACTAGTTGTTTACACCATCGCCGTGACAACGTGGGGCCGGCTGCTCAAGTCTGTTTGTTGCTGGTCCAGGTGCCCTGTGGATGTGCATCGTACTGAACCCTCACTGTAAGGCGGAGCAGAAGTCGTCGTGGCTGCGCCAGCTGCGCCGATGGAACAGCGTGGATGTCTGCCCCTGGGAGGACGGTAACCACGGCAACGAGCTGCCCAACCTCACCCACTCACTGCCCCAAGGCGCTCATGGCAACCAAGGTCAGAGATGGAGAAGTTTTGTGTGTCCGTCAATAACGCGTTCTTGTTGCAGTAAGTTGGGAAAAATGAGATGCTTTACATCAGGAGAGTCCGTTAAAAGATCATCCTGATGCGTTAGTTTAGCTTTAATCCAAGCAATCACGTTAGAAAGATTTTTTTTTTTTTTTTTTAATGAGCAACCTGATAATCACCTGCAGGAAAGAGGGCCTCAGTTATTAAAACACCACTGTAGATTTTACTGTCAATCTGATTCAAGTGACCTTAGAAAATAATTTAAAAAATGTCTATAAATCATCTTTTTTACAGATATTGAATAAAATCTGACGTGGTAGTAGTTGAGCATTGTCCCTAACATGTGCACTGAGCACAATATCTTTGCTTAAAACTTAGGCATTAACCGTTGAGTCAACCCTGCTCGTCCGTTAGCATACTTTTGCATGACTTGCTGGTTAAATTGTGATAAAACTATCAGAAAGTAATTATCAGCTGTTAATCTACAACTTTTGGAGTCAGCTCATTCTAGAACACAAAAACGGCTGCAGCTCAGTGAATTTGACAGAATCTGAGCTCAAATTTTGTGTGGTAGTAACTGAGAGTTATTCATCACAACACATTCTAAATGTGACTTCTTGTGATGCTGCGTACTCGTAACAGTTTTTATAAAGTTTGATCAAAACAGCTTTAGCAGCGTGTGATATGTATTCTTTCAAGCAATGCATGACTATACATTTTTATTTTGCTCTTTAAAAAAATTTAAGAGGTTGTTTGTTTTTTCATGAGAAACCTTGTATCAGTTTATATTAAACAGTTTGGAACACTAATTTTCCTGTTGTGTACAAGTCACTTCAGGTGACGGACATGTTTTCTAGTAATTATCGTTAATTGTAATTGTAAAAATAAAAAGTCTTTTGTTTGATTTTGATGCTTTTAGAAGAAAAACCTGCTGGATAAACGTATTATTTTAAGCCACATTTGTTTTTCAGAACATTATTAAAAATGATGCAACATTAAACCTTTCCTCCTCCTCCTCCCTCTGCAGAGATGCGCCCCCACAGGACTGTGTTCACGCGAGCCATCGAGGCCTGCGACCTGCACTGGCAGGACCGACACCTTCAGCACATTATCGCCAGTGACCTCTATGCCAACTACTGTTACCATGACAACCAGGAGGGCTCCCTTTTTGACTCACATGGATGGCCTTTATGGCATGGTGAGTCTGTGTGTATGTTGATGTCTTCTGGGTGTTTCTTACTCAGAATCTGGAGTGTGAACAATCAAAACCTGTTGAATAACATGTACCGTATTTTTCAGCCTATAAGTAGCGGTGTTTTGCATAATTTGCATGCCCTGTGACTTATGTGCTGAAGCAACGTATTTATGGATTTTTTTCCCCATATTTATAAACCAATTTTTAGCTGAGATATGACCGTTTTCATTATATCCTGATGCATGCTCAATAATCCAGGTAGAAAAATCTAAAAAAGTGAAGTCTGGTCCTCTGGACGGGTTCAAAAAAATTGTAGAAACGTTTCATCGATCATCCGAAAGACTTGTAGAAACGTCCTCAGACTGAAGAAGTCTTTCAGATGAAAGACGAAACGTTTCTACAAGTTTTTTTGTTTTTTGAACCAGTCCAGAGGACCAGATTTAACTTTTTTAGACCGTTTTAATTCATTCTGACTGAAAATATTGAACACTACCATTTTCAGCTGCTAGATGACACACAAGTTGTATGGCATGCCATTGTGTCATGTAATAGGTAAAAGCGGCTATTAATGACACAATCAGCTTGCCACAGCTTGCCACTTTCCTCCAGTTCACCTGGAGCAACCATCAAATCAGCTTCATTTTGTTGCGCCGCTCTGGCAAAATGCAGCTGATTTGACCACTGAAGTGCATTTATTAAGTAAAGTTCAACTGAGACACACTTTTAGTATAAAGTCGAGCAAACAAATAATTGTTTTAAGTGGATGTTTTGTTAAATTTCAAAGAAATGCGCAGCGTTCCTCCTTCCTCATTTCCTCCGTCTGAGCGCGCTCCCCGAGGCAGCTAATACTTTTGAAAATGCAGCTGATTTGACTGTTAAAGTGCATTTATTAAGGAAAAGTTAGACTGAGGCCACCTTTACTATAATTTTTATCAAACAAATAATTGTTTTTAAGTTGGTTATCTTGTTAAATTTCGAAGAAATGCACAGCGAGTCACCCTCTGCGCATTCCTGTTTCTGCGTATCAGCTTTTGAAATGCAGCTGATTTGACCATCAAAGTGTATTTATTAAGGAAAAGTTAGACTGAGACACACCTTTACTATAATTTCAAGCAAACAAATGATCGTTTTTAAGTGTTCGTTTAGTTAAAATATTGTTAAAGCCCTCCTGTGCACGTTCCAGCGGTCACCATTTGGCAGCCAATTGATTTTTGACACAACACTGTCCCACATTTTCAGGTTCGGCCCACATTTCCGGTTTGTCAGTGGTGACACGTAACAAATGCGACGCATCAGCTGTGATGCATAATAGATGCAACTTGTGCAGCGAAGCGACATATTTATGGATTTTTCCACTTTATTAGACATATTTGGACTGATACAACTTATAGGGCGGTGCGACGTGTACGGCGGAAAACACATTTTATATATTTGGGGTTAAATTTATATCTTTTCTCCACAGAACATGTCCCAACGGCTTGTGCTCGGGTCGATGCGCTGCGCTCACACGGTTACCCGCGAGAAGCCCTGCGACTGGCCATTGCTGTGGTGAACACATTACGGCGGCAGCAGCAGAGGCAGCTGGAGCACTTTCGACGGCACAAAAAAGGTGGGTCACATCAATTAAGGTCCAGAACATCAAGGTTTTGTCAAAAGCTGCACAAAGATAATTTTGGAGTCAAACTGATTCAAGATGGCTGACACAGCTTACTGAACTTACAAAACACAAAATTGGCTATAACTATCAGTTTTAGAGATTCCAGTGTAAAAATTCTTCATATCTCGTGACATAAATATATATATACAGGATAGTAGACTAGGATTAATAAATTTTGTTGCCTAATTAATAGTTTCTTAAATGAACATGGAGGGAGACATCAGTAAGGTTATTTCTGTTTACGTGCTTCAGCACTGCATTATCAGTATGCCTATAATTTACAATAGTCATAGAATATTTTCTATGCATATAACTGACATTTGAGGCAGCTGTGGCTGAGTGGTTAGAGTGACCGTCCTCTAATGCGAGATGGGGGTTTGATTCCACCAAAAGTCACATGCTGAAGTGTCCTTGGGCAAGACACTGAACCCCTCACTGCCTCCGATGTGTGTCCCATCGGTGAATGAATGTGATCTAAAGCACTGATTAGTCTACAGATTCAGATTAACTTTGCAGAGATGCAGTAGAGAGCTGTATATGTGTGTGGAGGTAAATGAGGGCACAGATTTTATTGTAAAGCATTTTGAGTATCTTGATTAGATAGAAAGGCGTTATAAAATACAGTGTTTGTCATTTACATAAAACATTCATTGAACTTTTAAAAATCAATAAACCAGTTACTTAAAAAAATGTGTAAATGTCTTAATGTGCTTCCGCTTGTCTTAGAGTTACTCCACAAAGGTCACACCTCCACAACCAACATGGAGGGCTGGGTGGGACACCCTCTGGATCCTATTGGTACACTGTTCAGCACTCTGACGGAGTCGGGACGAGCAGGCGAGGACGGCTCCAACATCTGCTTAGACCTCTCAGGTACTGATAGATGCACTCCAGCTGAATCCAAGCATCTGACATACTGCAAACTTAACTACAGCCAACAAGTCTTCCTGTTTGAGCTCCAAGTGAAATGCATGACAGACTGGAAGAGGTGTGTGATATATTATGACATGTAGGGATGATATAACTACCACAAACAAAGCAATACTGAGCGTTGCATTAAACAAGATGAAGAAGATCTATCATTATGGGAGTATAGTGTAAACAGGCATTTGTGCGTTTTAACTTTGTGTGCCAAACACAAGATTATAGATTGTATAGTTTTTAGTCTTTTCTTTGCTGACTATAGCAAAGAGATTTTTAGCGAATGCAAATGAAGAAATAATAGTTTCACTGTTGCTTTATCTTTTGGCTCTTATCTTGTCTTTGTTTCCTTCCTGCAATATTCCATTTGTTCTCTCCTACAAGTTTTACTTCTTCTGTGCATCATCTTCTCTCTCTCCGATGTTTTCTGCTGTATCGAGGCGAGCCCCTCACATTTATCTTGACCCAATGCTCCGTCCTCTCTGAACTCCACAGACTGCTCCAGTGTCGTGAGCAGAGCCGACCTGCAGCGGATGCCCGTGCAGCGATTGTTGGGAGACGGTGAGTCGTACGCGGCGCTGGCAGTGGAGACGGCTCTGATCGGCTTAGGCCAGCAGCGGGTGATGCCCGATGGGCTGTACGCTCAGGAAAAGGTGTGTCGGAACGAAGAGCAGCTACTGGCCAAGCTACAGGAAATGGATTTGGACGACTCCCTGGTGAAAATCTTCCGTAAACAGGCCGTCTTTCTGCTGGAAGGTGAGGAAGAGAGCAAAATTATTATTATTTTTTAACCTTCAAGTCCTTTTTATACAGTCCAGACTTTTAGGGGCAGATATAATAAGATTTCTTCTTCTTTCTGCTCCTTTCATTTTATCCTATTTTTGTATTCTTGTATCTGAT
>JARVLU010001196.1:28342421-28353729 GCA_031762415.1 Simpsonichthys santanae | reverse complement strand
CAAAATGAATAACTCTATGAAATTATTCAAATCTGTAATACACAAGCTACATAACAAAATTAATAACTCTACATAATCATTCTAATCTGTAATACACAAACTTCATAACAAAATTAATAACTCTACATAATATCTGACGGACCCTCCTCTCCAGAACCCCTGAATAAACCTTACCAGGGAGGCTTAAGAGTATGATCCCCCTGTAGTTGGAACACACTCTATGGTCCCCCTTTTTGAATAGGGGGACCACCACCCCCAGTCTGCCAATCCAGGGGAACTTCCCCCGATGTCCATGCAATATTGCAAAGTCGTGTAAGCCAACACAACCTCACAACATCCAGAGCCTTAAGGAACTCCGGGCAAATCTCATCCACCCCCGGGGCCCAGCCACCAAGGAGATTTAAAAAAAATAAATACAATTTTTAAATAAATGTTGGCACTTTCTAAAAAGTCCTGGGACCCAACATTACTGCATCGACATTTAGAGATGTGATGGTATTTTTTTGTTTTTCATGTTAAATTGATTTTATTTCTTTTATTTTGTTTTATTTTTATTTTATTTGTAAATTATACAGCAAAGGTGGACTGAAGTGATAAACTGATCCCGACCTCCTCTCACAGACCCGCCATGAACTTATTCACCATTCTGCATTATTCCCTCTGTTGTATTCTCTGCTCTGTTTGCAGCTTCCCCTCAGAATTTTCTATTTCAAACTACAACTTCTCTCTTTTGTCCCTTGAAGTAAACACCCTTTGTGCCTGCGGTATTCCACACACAATAAAACTTCAAAAAGACTTCCTTATTTCAGTTAGATCTGGATATGAGGGTTGTGCTGCATGAGCAAGAAACTTTTCTTTCTGTGTGAATTTCTCATCAGTCGATCTTCGTTCTCCTTGTGCTACAAGCCAAAATGTAATGGGATGTAACCCTGTTCTGACTGCATTTCCCGTCATCTCAAGTATGACTGTAAAAATAAAAATACATATTCAAGATATTTAAGCAGAAGTTTGAGGTTCAGAGTAAAAATTTCTAGATGTATAAGTTTAATTTACTGGAATGTTACATGTCTTGTTTGAAGGGATTATCATGACCGAATCACTGTCTGTACTTTAGAACAAGTAATCTCTTAAGGTGTTTGAAGTATATTGATTTAAACTTTAAAAAACACACACATTCCTAGCCCCTTATAGAGAAACATGCTGTACATTTAAACAGAAAATCCAATTTAGTGAATGGTTCAGATACTGTATGTATTTTATTATGCTAAAATTATGCTTCAATAGTTAAACCATCCAAATAAAAAAAGAGGTTCAGACCACATCCTAAAACTAAATGTGCAAAAAAATAGACGTATCATTGTGCTTGGAAAAGAACAGTTTTAATGTTTTTATATGTTAATTTGACCAAAGTAGGGCTGCAAAAACATCATAAAACCCCCAGCACTTTGTTTCAGATTAGAAAGAGTAAATTATGCTGAGTTTAAAGCAGCGATGGTGATGAAATATTGACAGATGTGGTTAGAAAGGATTCCTCATGGACTATAACGTTTGCAATTGCCACTGTGATCTGTGGTTAGAGTGGGGAACAGGTGGAAGAGAACCTGGAGAGGTGGAGGTAAACTCTGGAGAAAGGAGGAATGAAAGTTAGAAAAGTAAGATGGAATAATGTGTGTGAATGAGAGGGGGGGGGGGCAGATGAAACAGTGAAGCTGTAGAGAGGTACTGAAGAAGGTTTATGTAACTTGGGTCAACCATTCAAAACACTGGATAATAATTTTTAGAGGTAGAGAAGTTTAAGCTTACTGGAGAGGAATGTTAGCTGTAATTTGTGACCAAAAGATACTGTCAAGAGTAAAAGAGAAGGTTTACAAGGTGGTAGTGATGTGTGGTTTGGAAACAATAGCACCATTTGGCAAAAATATTATGTGGGGAGCAGCTGAACAGGGATAAAAATGATTATATCAAAGAAACTCCTCAGGGTGAGTGGTTTTTGAGTCAAAACTCAAGGCAATGCTGAAAGGCCACATGGAGAGAGGGACAATGGATATACTACTGGAGAAAAGATGCTGGATGTGGAGGTGCTAAGGCCAAAGAGGAGATATATGGATGCAGTTATAGAGGACATGGATGTAGTTGGAGTGAGGACATAAGATGCAGAGGACAGAGTGAGATGGAGGAGGTTGACTAGCTATGGTGGTCCCTGAAAATATAAAAAACGAAAGAAGAGGGTGAAGGAAAGGAGGAAGCCTCCAGAGTGTTATAACTAAAAGAACCCAGATTGTTACGAGACCCGGGTACGAGACAAGAATCAAGAGTAGAAAAGTGAACAGTGTTTATTATTTACAGTGGAATAATATTTACAGCAGGTCTCCTGGAGCCTATTGGACGTTGTAGTGTGGCACAGAGTTGAATTCAAGAAGGGCTCGAGAAATATGACTAGATAGGACCCAAGGAGGCAGGAGGACTGTAGACACACGAGGTAAGTAATTCTATCGTACTCAATAAAACTGGCCAGAGACACAAATCCCATGAAGAGTATAATGCTCCAGCGAGGAGTAGCACTCGACTGCAGCCTTATGTAGTGTGGAGCTTCATCTAGCAGATGACTGACAGTTGGTGGTAATTAATGGCCATCTTGGAGAGAGGAGCCAGCGGTACTCTTACACAGGGACGGTTCATAGGTGTAGCAAAGAAAGCTCAGTGGGATAAAAGAGCATCACAAGAATAGGATGCGATGGAGGCAGATGATTTTCTGTGGCAAACCTTGGAGAGAGCAGCTAAAATATGTCTTTAAAACAGGTAGATGCAAACCCATAATTGAGACTTTATTTAACTTTATATTCAACCATTTATATTAGTAAGAATTTATATACGAATTTATAACAAATGCTTTATCACAGTAATCACCAAAATGGTCTGATATCTTATTACGTTGATGATGTTGTTGTCAACTTGGTAACTAAGAAGGCTTCTTTGATGGAAATATATACAAAGTAAATAACTGGGCACAAATTTATTTTTTCCTGTATTTACAGTGTGATTGTACTATTTTGGCATACGTTGTAGCTCTACTGTGTAAAAAAAAAAAAAGTTGAATTTGTTTCACTGATTTATGTGATCCCAGCCTTCGCTCTTTCACATCCTGTAAACAGAAATGATCCATCATTCCAAGAAAACTTTGTCACAGAAATAGTAAATGTTGTGTTTTGACATTTTTGAAAAAGGCTGATGCTGCTATTTCTCAAGAAAAAAAAAAAAAGTATATGTGCTTGACCAACCAATGCTTTAATGTGTGTCACATGAAAGCATCAGTGCCTGCACATCCCCAGCCTGCTTATGAGCATCAAGGACACAAAGAGGCTTTATTGGAAAAATAGCATGTCGCACACAGCTCACGTTTTATACTAAAGCTTATATAAACGTTATATCAATATGACACTTTTGACTCATTCTCCCCGCTTTGAGGATGTCATTTCAATGTTCACGTATCTCCTTTTTGCCTATGTTGATGCATGTCTGACTATTTACACTGTCATGGTGTGTAAAAAAAATTTCACAGTGTCTTCAGTATTATTGCTGGAGTTAATTGCTCAAAAGAGTCACTATGCAGTTAAACCCAAACAGGATTAAACACCAATTGATCTTCCCCCTCATGCTTTACACTGACAACCTTTACCAATTAATGTACACTGGGAAGACACTAACAAGCATTAGACCTTACTGCTAATCGTACCTTGTTTTACTGAGCTGCAGTTTTGCTGGTTTCTTTTTTTTTTTTTTTTTTTTCTTCTTCTGAACACAACTCAATAAGACATTAATCAGACAAAAATAGTGGCAACTCAACAGCTTTGGTTTAACAATGCGATTCCAGTGCAAAGCCGTTGTTTGACTGCTGTGGCATCTGCTGCATTTAATAAGCCTGTTCTTGGTTTCAGAAATGATGAATATCTTTATGTCATTATGTGCATTCTGTGGCATACAGAGTGTTATAAAAAAATATTGAGTGCATCATAAACATGCGTCATTGCTTTACATATGCATTGAGAAAGATCAGTCAATTAAAATGGATCACAGCTTGTCAGAATCTTACCTAACAATGCAGTTGCTTTACATTTGATCTCTCAGTGTATATTAAGGTAGAGTCAGGTACTGCTTGACGAAAAGGGGAGCCACACACATTAATATTTTGTTAGGCCACACTCAGCTTTGATAACAGCATGCATTTGCATTGACAGCATTTTGAAAAGCTTATGCAATGTCACAACATTTATTTCTGTCAAGGGTAATCTAATTGTTTTTTTTTTCTGCCAAGAGGTTTTTATTGATGGGACTGGACTGCTGTTGTAAAGTCCTCTCCAGCTCATCTCAAAGAATCTCAATGGGATTAATATCTGGACTCTGGTTTGTAATGAGAGAATCACTTCATCCTCTATCTCCTAGCAGTGGTTTGCGTTCGTTACTCTGTAACGATGTGAATCTGGACTCGGACTACATGAACTTTTTTCCACAGCTTCCGAGTGCTCCTTTGCAAATTCAAGTCTTTTTTTTTTGTTTGTTTGTTTTTGTTTGGTTTTAATTAATCTCACTGTTAAGTGGTTTTCTTAAAGCTTCAACAGATGTTTACTTCAGTACGAAGAGAGCTCTTCACATTGTGTAGGTGGAAATGCTCTTGCTTTCTTTGTAAAACCTTGCAGCGAGTGCTGCGGTTACATTTTACTTTTTTTTTTTTTTCAATTTGATTTTAACCAAAATTTAAGGGATTTTATTCCCCCCCGAACCACATTTCATCCAAAGAAAGGATAGTTTATTGCTTTTCTTCAAGGTTTTAATAATGTGCCAAACAGTTTTGGCATTCTGCATGAATGTGGTCAAACGAGTCAACTTAATGGGCTCCAACCACTGTGGCCACATTAAACATGGTCCTTCTGGAGAGTGAACAGTTGCTGTAAACTGAGAGATTTCTTGGACGAATCTCGGATGCTTCATAGCGAAGAAAATACTGCTCTGTACGGGTACTAGGTTGTCACTGTGTCCTCTTGTGTTTGGTAGCATGCTTAAATCAATCAAATGCACCCATTCCCTTTCTTTTTTTGATATAAGTATTAAACTAAAGTTGCTTGCCCTCACTATTAAAGCTGAAAATTTATGTCAGTTTGTGTCTGTAAGCCTGGTTCTCCCTGCATCCCTGGAGGAGCATGATTCAGCCATAAAGAGTCAGATCTTGGCATGCAGACGCAAGGAATGTGTTTAAATTTTCTGCCACTTCTTATTTTCACTGTGACGGCTCATTGGACATATTAAACCCGGACGAAGTCAAATCACAGTTATTGTCTTTATCTCACATGAAAGGAAAGCTTGTCTGGTGATAGGGTTGAAAACAACAAAAAATAAATAAATACAAATCTGGATGCTGTTGGACTAAAGCAGCTTTTCAGTCACAATTATAGTTCATCCAATATTTGTGAGCATGAAGGGTAGAAGAGAAAGAAACATTAACAAGTGGACAAAGAGCAGAAATCAAATGCAATGTGATGACACTATAAACACACTAACTGATTCTTAACTACGTTTAACAAATTTCAAAACCATTTTAGAAGACTTGATCTCATAAAGATTTGATAAACAAGGACAATCTGGTTCATTGGGACTGTGAATTTACATCACATTTATTGGTTATCAGTGGGAACTGAACTTTAAAATAGTCTAGTGTGAACTTGCACAACACTGAACAGCATTAAACCCAGTAACTAAATTTAGAGGAATAATTTGAAGCCAATGAAAGAGCAATATATTTTCCATGATGGCAGAATGTGTGATACTCACTGGATTAAACTGGATGAACACATTTGTCATCCGATTACAAAATTACCCCTGCAGTGCTTTTCTGCTTGGAGCTGGTGAGTGGTATGGATTTGCTTAAAGAAATCCAGGTGTTTTTACCATCAGCAATGTACTTTGCCTCAGATCTAGCCTAACTGTCAACCAACAGAGACAGAGGATTATTCAAATTATTTTTTCATGTGTCCCAGGTTGAACTGTCACGATCCCCAAGCAGTACTGTTTTGAACTTTGGTGATATTGATCGGGCAAAGCAGCCTTGATTGCTCGACCCTCTGTTGGTGCTGCATAACACACAGCATTGAATATTGAATAATCAGGCCCTGGGGAAATTAGAGAGATATCACAGCAAACGAGTTCCATCACAAGTTGTGGTGAAATGACAGTGGCAGGAAAAAGGTTGGAAAATGAGCTTTGGGGGTGGAATACTTTGTGCTTTCTATTGAAGTCTCAAAGCTTCTGGTGCCCAAGGCTCATCTTCAGCTCCTTTCTCTCTTCCTGTGTACACACTTGACTTCTCTGAGGAAAGAGCAGCAACATCTGTTTAACCTGAAGCGCTTTTGTCCAACTGTGGGATTTATGGATAAAAGGCTGTCGGTGTAGAACACAGAGCTATTAGCCACAGTCACCACATTCACCAGTCCAATATAAAAGGACAAGTATGGAAACCGAACAGCTGTTCTCAAACTTGCGTTTTGCATATCTTGCAATTTTCCAAACAAAAGCATGCCCTGAAACTAAATAACACCAAGCTGCAAGCTTATAATATCAAACAGATCGCTTGCATTGTTTTTTCTTTCTTCCTGCATAGAAAAAACTTATCAGCCTGCCTTCGATGCTGGACAGATGTACTATTGGAATCCTGCATTGTATCAATTATAGCCAAGTCCCAGATCTACCCTTTGTGCCAGATGGAAACAAAATATTGTATACTTACCATTTTATTTCTTTACTGAGCTCTGCAATAAAGCACAGCTGAGGTGCCTGAAGGCAGATATTGTGCAATGCCAAAGTCAAGTTATTGTAGCACCATAATCCTACACAACAAACTGCCAGTTAGATGCAAAATCTGCATAGCAAAGATGTGTTTACAACATGAGATTAAAGGGCAGCAAACATCATCTTATGGACTTCAAACTAGTGGCATGCATTACTCTCTATGAACATTTAAGAGTCACAGAAGCAAACACTCTCCTTGGCCTCCCTGGTAAAGTCTATTCAGGGGTACTGGAGAAGTGAGTCCTATCATTGGTCAAACCTCAGATCCAGGAAGAACAATGTGGGTTCCGTCCCGGCTGTGGACCACTGGATCAGTTCTTTACCCTCATTAGGGTCCTCGGGGAGTCATGGGAGTTTGCCCATCCAGTCTACATATGTTTTGTTGACTTGGAGAAGACATTTGACCGTGTTCCTTGGGTACAACTGTTTTGGACAGAATTTCTCAGTGCAGCCAGGGTGCAGATTCCAGTTTGGTGGCCTCAGGATTCCATCTCTGCTCTTTGCAGATGATGTGGTCCTGTTAGCATCCTTGTGCTGTTATCTCTAGCTGTCACTGTAGCAGTTTGCAGCCAAGTGTGAAACGGCTGGGATGAGAATCAGCACCTCCAAATCTGAGGCCATGGTACTCAACCAGAACAGCATGGGTTGCTCTTTTCAGGTAGAATGTGAGGTTCTGCCTCAAGTGGAGGAGTTCAAGTATCTTGGGGTTTTGTTCACAAGTGAGGGAAAAAAAGGAGCGTGAGATGGACAGATGGATTGGTGCAGCGTCTGCAGTATTGCGGACTATGTGCCAGTCCATTGTGGTGAAGAGGGAGCTGAGCATAAGGCAAAGCTCTCTGTTTACCAGTCAGTCTATGTTCCTTCTCTCACCTATTATCACAATCTCTGGATAGTGACTAAAAGAACGAGATTGCGGATACAGGTGGTTGAAATGGTTCCTTCGCAAGGTAGCTAGACTCTCCCTTAGCGATAGGGTATATTAAATTATCAGGGAGAGACTCGGAGTAGAACTGATGCTTCTCCACATCAAGAGGAGCCAGTTGAAGTAGTTAGGGCATCTGGTAAGGATGCTTCCTGGGTGACTCCGGTTCTTCTGGCATGTCAGACTGAGAGGAAACCCTGGGGAAGACGCAGGACACGCTGGAGAGGCTACGTCACTTGGTTGGCCTGGAACCCCTTGGAGTTCTCCCAGAAGAAATGGAAGAGGTGGCTGAGGAAAGAGATGTCTGGGCCTCCCTGTTCAAGCTGCTGCCTCCATGACCTGACTTCAAGACAAGCAGAAGATAAAGGATAGATGGACGGATGGAAAAGCAAATGCTCTAATTCCATCCTTTGGAATCTTCTCACTATATTCATGTGAGTAAGCAGGAAACCCAAGATTCAAATACTGATCACCTGGAGGATCAATAGAAACCTACAAAGACACCACTAAAGAAAAGGTTTTGTAAGGTCAGGAGTTTAGACTTTTACACAGTGTAGAAAAAGTTTGTTTTTTTCAAAGCCACCTGCCACCTTACAGCTCTTTACATGCTCAAATCGAAATGTTATATCAGTAATATTTATTTTAACCAGTGGGCATTTACTGCATAATTAAACTGACAGATCTTTCCACATTTTTATCTTTTAAAAGAAAAAAATAAAATTGTCCTCCATGTGCTTTGTTATTGTTCAGTTGGATAACATCTTCAGTCGTAGGTGGGTTGTTACAGTAAAGTGCTCCAACATTCACCTTGCTTGCATGACAAAAAAATCGAACCCAATACGCTGTGGTCAGTCTAGCATTTATATCTCGACTCAACTGACTCTAGCATCCAGCTTGATAAACTGGGCCTCTGCGTAGACCACTTGGACGTAATCACAATTCTCAGTATAATAAACATTCAGAAACTCAATGGCCTCTATGGATGACACATTGCTCATCGATGAGCTGCTCGATTTAATATAGTGTTGCCTCACTGAACACAAGTGATGCATAAATCTGGGCCTTTCCTGGGGCTGATTCACCTTCTGCCCCTGAGTGTTCCCCTGTGATTCAGGCAGCTTTGACATTCACCTGCCTCCCATCATGGGCAAAGAAACAGACCAGTGGCTCTAACCTTTACTCAACTGGTGATTTAGCCTGCCTGCCTGCACTGATAACACACTCCATCAGAGTTGCCCTGAGAGGAGGAGATGAGGGCTGCTCTGTGGTGCTGCTGTGCTCAGGTGGGGCCTTTACTCACCGCCACCCATCCTCTGTGTGTTAGCCAGCATCCCCCTTTTATCTCAACCTTGCTTCTGTTTCATACACCCACTAAAGCCGACTACATTCCTATTCTACTGCACAAAACCACGATGTGGAGCCTTTAAAGTCAACTGCATGTTCTCGCACAGCATCCACAAACCTTGATCCCTTGATGTAGATGATAAACACCCTCAGCTATAGACGACATTTGTCTCAGCTACAAGTCCATGACACAGTGATAAGCTGCATGACTAATTTCTTTCATGAACGCTTTTTGCAGTTCTGCGTAGTAATGTATGTCAAATGGCAGACCTTGATGTGCTTTGGAGCTTGTTAGCAACAATTACAATGCCACAGTCGAGTTTGTGATAACGTCTTACAGAGCCTTATTAAGATGCAGCACGTTATTAAAATGCTTTGCAAAGTGCCAGTTATAGTTGGGTTTGTTTGTTAAAAAAAACTAATGAATAAATGTGCATATATTCAACTCATATTTGTTCATTCAAGAAAAACTGCATGAAGGATTATTTTTTTTTATAAAGTCTGCTGCATTGGGAGTGAAGTGTCCAATCATACAGTTAAGAAAATTGTCCTCCTGAGCGCTGGGGATTTTACACAGTAGTCATCACCTAATAACGTGAAGCTGAGAGTTGTCTATTCAGCACAAAAAGGTGTTCAGCAGAGTTTTTTTTTCCTCCAGATTATTTCCCACAGACAGATGCTCTCTAAATCTGTGCTGTGAGTGATTATGTTTGTCAGGACAGTAGTCTGTTTGCTGAACACCGGAGAGTGAGATTGGTAGGTGAGAATAGTCGCCAAAGATAGACCGCTGCAGCGTTGTGTTGATTGCCACTTCCTCTTGTGTAATTTGAAATAGAGTTTTTTTATTTTTTTAAGTCGGCCGAGCTCTTGACGGAACCTGTCATCTTTATGCCAAGGCACTAGTACAGCCACTTTCAGTCATCCTTGGACTGAAGGACCACGATGGAACAAAAAATAAATAAAATAATAAAAAACTGTGATTTTGCACTTTAGTCCAAAGGACGAATAAATGCTTGTGTGTTTGAAATCAACTCTTTTGCTTTCGCTGTTGGAGTAACACATGGTCTCCCTTGTAATCAGCCCCTCTTTTCCTGCTGTTCTCATCAAAATTCTCTGAATGTTCTGTTGCCATGGTGCCTTGAAAAATCTGCTGCTGAGATTTTATTTTATTTTTTTCTTCCTGAGATAGCGGTTCTTCTTTTTTTTCTGTCTGCTTACCTCACAGACAGAATCGCTTTGGATCAATTCAACACAAAACACGCGTTTAATGTAAAAATAGATTGTTGGGACAAAGTGAGCCTCACAGAAAATCAAAAGGGTAATGTTCTGCCATTTAACTTCTACTGGGCTGTGGACAAATTGTTTTTATCTGAATGCACTGATACGCTCAGAAATATGAGTGTTGAAATCGCTCTTGACAAAGTTGTGAATACGACGCAGTTAAAACTTTTGTCACCTTACCCTCTAGTATTTGCACATCTGTTCCTTATACAAATCAAATAGGATTTAGATACAAAATCTCAGCAGAACTTTAAAGATTTCGCTCAAAGGTTTCTCTCAGAAGAAAACTCAGGAGCATGCTGTGTTTTCCTGGCTCTCTTAACACCCTGGGCTGGATTTCTGTGGGAGCCGAGTTCCCGTAAGAAGGTGTTTGAGCTCCTATAATAACAGTTAGGCTGTCAGCTATAGAAGTTGCCAATTCACTGCCTGATCAAAGAGAGAGAGTTACCACCTTGATTTTATTAAGTAAAAAAAGCAAGCTTTTTTAAAACCATCCTTTTTAAGGAAAAACACTTCAGTAATTAAGCTTATGCATTACCTAAACATTATGTGAAATCAAATACAATTAATTAGGCAGAATTCATGAAAGTAGTTCATATTACCTGCTGACTTCCAAATAAAGTTTTATAGAAAGATCTTGTGTGACCTGTTGGAGCTCAGACTTTGTGTTGGAGACAACTTTCAGTTACAATCTCATACCATACCGTATTTTTCGGACTATATAAGGCACACTTAAAATCCTTTAATTTTCTCAAAAATCTATGGTGAATCTTATAATCCTGTGTGCCTTATACAGGTAGTCCTCGGTTTACAGTCGAGATCCGTTCTAACGGCTCAGCCTTAAACTGATTCAGCCTTAAACCGAAACCGCTCCCCCTGGCGGCCGAAAACGCGGATTTTCGGCCGTAAAACGAAACCGAAACT
>JARVLU010001196.1:28316415-28330225 GCA_031762415.1 Simpsonichthys santanae | reverse complement strand
CACCTTGTTCCACCCACATTTTTTGATGTTGTTGGTACCGGGGCTTGAACCGGCGATCTTCCATCTCTAACCTCGGCGCCACCACTCCAGAGGGACTGATGACAATTATGTTTGTCGGTAGTTGGAACATTTTTTTTTAGCCTCTCTTATTATTCGGCTTAAGTTTCAGCTCCTGTGAGTGAATGTGAGAAGTTGTTTGCTGTACTTCACTGGCGATCGTCATTTTGGACCGTGAGGCAGAAGAGGTCTGGTTTCTGTAAATGTCTGCTCATCTCTCAGGGGACTTAAACCGCCACACATTAGAGAATTAAGGTTGCATAGAGGTATTAAGACTGTAAATCTGTTGGACGGAGATGGGCTTGGATGTCAATATTTTGCTGTAAAGTCAAGTGAACCTCCCTCATACAGCTCTGCTTTATCCGCACGATGCTTTCCAAGACCTCTCCCCCGGGGAAGATGTAGGTATGGGCCAGCTGTGTGGTTCAGTGGTGTGTGTTACTGCAGCTTGCAGTGGCTGAAAAACACTACCAGCTGCATCTACTGTACACACCCTGTTTAGCATTAGTGATGCATGAAGAGCACTCCACCTCTTTAGTGCTATTAAAGCTCACACAGTTCATACAAGGTCTTAACACGCAATGATCTGACAGGTTATTGATTAAAAATATGCATTTGTGTCACACGAGGCTTTCAGAACAAAAAAGAAAAAGAAAATAGATCAACCAGAAATGTCACTTCATCTTAAAGGTTTGAACATAAAAGACTTGAAGAGTCCTAAAAACAGAGGTTAATGAGTTTACCTCACAGGAGGGTTGGTACCCTTGAGCCTTATTGGATTTGAATTAACAATATGTATTTGTATTATGCATTTATGCCTTTTTTTTCTCTCCCTCTTTCAACCAGCTGTATGTGATGCAGTAAGTAGTGATAATCACGTCTTTGGCTTGTCAATGTGTTGCAGGATGTTACAGCAGAAGCTCAGAGCACTTGCTGTCATGTGTTCGCCTAATGAAATCAGACAGGATGGTCATTATCATTATCATGCATTATTGCCAACACTTCCATCTTTAGCAATGCTGATCCAGGCAGGAAACAACAGGGGGAACAAATTCACGTCTGAGCAGGTAGTGCATGGAAGTAGTTACTACGGTGTGTGTGCAGATATTTTCTTTTCTTAGATGCTGTATACAGGCCGCGAGTTGAGATTAATGGGGTTTCACTGCTGTCATTCTGCTGTTGTATTGTGTTACAGCAGCTGCTCTGGTGCTGGTGTCATGTGTTCTCATTATGAAATCAGGACCAAGAGAAGGTTATCAGCCACAGCAGGAATGAAAGAATAACAGAAGCACAAGCTATTGATCTATATTCTGCAACATGAAAGACTTTATAAGGGAATACTTGGACCATTTTTGTTGTACATACAATACATGAATAGATGTTTGCAGTGACTCATGTTGGAGGCTTGACATTTTCAGGGGCTACATGGTTTTCTCAAAAAAAAACAAAAAAAAACATGATACTCATGGCTTCAGGGTTAGGTTATGCATTAAACTCTTTGAATGGTTTGTGTCTGTTAACGGAGTTTGATCAAGCATACCAAAAAATGCGGACAAAAATACAAACAGACATTTGCAAATAGTCCTGATACATGCTCAATAATCCAGGTAGAGAAATGTAAAAAAGTTAAGTCCAGTAGAAATGTTTTGTCTTTCATCCGAAAGACTTCTTCAGTCTGAGGCGCTGCATTCAGCTCAGCCTTATAAATAGCACCCATACACTATGAGAAGGTGCTATTTATAAGACTGAGCTGAATACAGTGCCTCAGACTGAAGAAGTCTTTCAGATAAAAGATGAAACGTTTCTACATTTTTTTTTGCTTTGTTCTGTTTTTTGAATGTCCAGATGACCAGACTTACTGTAACTTTTTTTTAAATTTGCAAATAGCATTTCCTTTAAAAATGCAGTGCAAATGCTTATTGCTGAAATTAGCAGCTGAAATTAGCAACAAACAAACAAAAAAACATGCTGGATTTTAGCTGAAAAGGAAGAACAAGTCCAAATTAGCAGAAGAAAGAAGAAAGAACACATTTGCTGAATTGTGTTTAAATAAGCAGAAATGCACAGAAATTATGGAATTAGCACAAAAAAGTTGAAATTAAAAAAGAAATTGCTGAAAAGTTGCTGAAAAGGCAGAAAGAAGCCTAAGCTACCAGAATGAATTGGAAATACATGCAATTAACAAAAAAATGTGGAATTAGCTGAAAATGCTAAAAATAGCATGATATAGCTAAATAGCAGTTGGAATAACTGAAACTAGCAGAAATAAGCTGAAAGTAGCATAACAAGCTGAAATTAGAAGGAATAAGTTAATTATACTGAAAGTAGAAATTACAACAAAAATCTTATCTGAAATTAGCTGAAATAAAGGTATGTGAAAAGCTAGAACAAGCTTAATTTACCAGAAGGAACCAGAAAGAACACATATGCCCAATAAGACTGAAAGAAGCCAAAATGAGCACAACAAGGTGGAAATAATCTGAAAAAGGCTGAAGTTAGAAAAAAAAAAGCTGAAAATTTGCTAAAAACATAGAAGTAAGCTTAAATTACAAGAAGGAAGTGAAGAGAGCACGTTTTTGCTTAATTAGGCTTCAAAAGTTGAAATGAGTGCAACACGTGGAATTAGCTGAGAAATATTAAATTTGCATAAAACAGCTAAATAGTAGCTGAAATGGCAGAAAATGCTAAAACTTGCATAAATAAGCCGGAAGGAGCAAAACATGTTGAAAATTAGCAGGAAGAAACTAGAAGAAGTGCAAACATGTTGTAGTTAGCAGAAGGAGTCTGAAAGGAGCACAAAACAGCTGAAAAACAGCTGAAATTAGCTGAAATAAGCAGAACCAGAAAAAAAGTGAAAGGAGCAGTAAAAAGTTGTAAACAGATCTAAAGATCTGAAGGATGTAAAATGAGCTCATTTAATCTTCTATGAGAAAAAAAATGGCAGAAAAGGTTAAATATTTCAAAAAGCTAAAGTTGCTCCACTACCAAAAGTCATAGCAGGATTTTCCTGAAAGCGCTGAACATTTTGATTTACGATTTGTTGAAATATCAAAAATAATAAATAAATCCCAATTTAAAAAATAATTGTGGCATGAGAAAGATGCTGAAAACTTATGGAAGAAAAATGGATCACAATAGTGTGAATGCTTCATGAGCATTCAATTAGTGGCATGATGTCACAGTTAAAATATGAGGAATGAAGGAAGGCTAGATCACCAGCTAAATGGTAACCTTGAAGTTTATTTTATTTTATTTATTCCCAGGATGAAGGTAAGGTTGAGTGTGACTGCAGATTAGAATCCCTGAACATTGTCAGGCAGCCACACCGGGGTGGCCAAGAGACGCAACATAAACACGCTCTGCAGGCTTGTCCAAACACCATCTTCATATATCACATTTATGGTCACGCTTCTATTGTGATAAACATCCATGTAGCGTAAAATATTGTCCTGGCGTTCTCTAGATCTGTATGAGGAGGCTGCGTGTTTCCTTTAGAGAGAAAACTTTGCCTTTTATTTCACAAATTAACATCATTCGATGATGCAATCAAGCACCAAACTTCAGCCGAACTATAAAACAATGTGACATTTGGACGAGCGACATGAGATTTTCTTGTGTCGACAAGTTAATTGGTTGACTCATGGCCACAGCCAAGATGATAAAAATACAACATGGATGTGTGAAATCTGATTGCTTGTTATGCTAATCCTTTATATCCTAGCAGACTTAGTGCTGTAAACATGTACTTTTACACTCCCGTTGGCTTGAATATAGCCAGTAAGCATCGCTGGGTATCTGAAAGTGGCAGTGAGATCCCTTTGAACAGCTTTAGTGTAGCTACTTTAATGTAGCCTATTCATTTTATATCCTAATAAATTGACTCAAAATTACAGAACACTTATAAATTATGTAAAGCTACATCTTTTGAAACAAGAACACTGCGTTTATTACCGTTGCCATCTTTTATAGTGCTGCAATCATCAGATTGAAGGCTACAGAGGAGACGGAAAGCTGTGCAAGCTAAAACCCGACAAAAAACATCTAAACGTCCGCCGCTCAAAAGACTAAATGGTGTGGAGAAGGCGGTTGGTCACACAGCGGAGGAACCCGTAGAAGGAATGTTGCTTGGTTGTAGAAAGAGTTTGTGATCCACTGAGATGATCATCTCCTCCTCTGGGGGAAATCTAACAACCCTCTGTGTGCACTACAAGCACAGCTTTAAATCAGGTTTTCAGCACTGTGGGAAAGTTTGTGACCATGCTGCGTCCCCTGCTCAGACCTGAAAAGGCTATTGTTACCACATTTCTAGTGAAAAAAAAAACAAACAAAAAAAACACGTTTGTAAGTCTTTAATTACTCAAAATTACAAGAATGCAAAGTAAGAAAAAACGTTTTTGGTAGACAGTAATACAACAGTATATATCAGTGTATAATTTAAGGATGATTTACAGGTGTCAAAAATCAGATACCACCCAATAGTTATGATAAAATTAACACTTTTTAGCACTTTGTAATACTCAAGTCAACCAGCAAAATAAAATATGGTGGTGACATATGATGCTAACTCACTATTTGGAGCTGCAAAGGTAAGAGCCTGATTGAAAATGTATGACAAAGTAGCTTGTGAAAACTGGAAGAGGCTAGTGGCCTTAACGTCGGATGGGGATTTTTAACTGAACTGAAATCACTGGTTGTCTTTGAGCTCCCCGTGCATTACATGAGATAAACAACAAAGGATCTGAATCTAATGTGATACAAAGCATGGAAGATTTGGAATAAGTGGTGTCAGGGACTAAAAAAAAAAAAAAAACGTGGTTAACTGTGTGAAAATTGGACTCTGTATTCAGACTAGGAGATGTAAAGAAAGGAGAAAATAAGTGCCAATTAAGGGTGGTAACAGGCGACAGAGTAAGATAGATGTTTCTCCCTATAGCAAGTAAAGTAATTTAGTGCTCAAGATGTAAAAAAAAAAAAAAAAAGTTCAAGAAATGGCATAATTACAGTAGCCAAAAAAAGATCAAAGGAGTGGACACCAAAGCACTGGAGCAATTAAACTGTAGCTACTCCTTCAGCTGGCTTTAGCGAGCAACAAAGTGACAGGAACAAAGTTGCGGTGCACTCAAAGCACCGAGCGCAGGAGGAAACACAGGTAAATAACACAATGGCCTCATGAGGCATTAAACACCTTCCACTTTTTAGCTTTGCTGCATCATGAATTTCAATGGGAGTTTACAGCAGTAAAATGTCACATTAAGTGGCTATGGTAACAGTATTGTTAAAGTCGTAAACATAACGGTGAGATTTTTGATATGGCTATTATAGATTGCTTCTTCTTACTCATCAGTAAGCAGGGATTTTTTTTTTCTTTATGATGCATTGTGGACATAACGTGTGATTTTATTCCTGCACCACATATTTGATGTTGCCTCACAGCAACTGGATGCCGTATTTGTGCGGACTACGCAAACACACGAAGATAAGGCGATGCTCATTCAAATGATGCGTGCGTTAGGGGAATCAGAATTGTAGAAATAAGAAGATTGCTTTGCTGATGTTGAGTCTGACCTTCTTAGACTTCAGACAAAGTGTCTTGTTCCCATTTGCGTCCACGGTAAATTGTTTTCCTCTTCAAAAGTGAACTGTCCAAAATATGCGAATGGGTCAAATCTTCCCTCAGAAATTGTCAACGAAATCTGATAAACCAAACTGCGGTAAAGAAAATAAGCTGCAACTGTCCAAGCAAGTACTTTTTAAAGCTGCATAAATCAAAGAACGTGGACTGCCTACCTTTTGTGTCTGGTCGTGTTTTGCACATTGTTTTGACATTTATATTCTGAGTTGGTAACCTTTGAAAATAATGATTTGTGCATGTTTCCTTTCATCTCCGATGCTTTCAGCCTCTCACGGCTGAGCAGTACATCTGAATAAGAACAACTGTCATTTATTGTCACAGAGCATGAACGTGTTCCTGAAATATGTATTCTAATGACATGGCTCTATTGCTGTTTTCTTTCTTTTTTTTTTTTTTTTTTTTTTTTTTTTTGTTTAAAACAAAATTGATTAAAAAAAAGAAGCTAAAACTGACCCACTTGGCGAAATGCGACGGCTGTTGTACATAAATGAACTAAAAGCAGCATCATATTCTGTTTCCTTCCTTCTGTCATGCAAAAAACAATCTCACAAAATAGAATATGTGTGGAGAAAAAATACAAGTATTTACAAAAAAGACTGTGATACATAGAATGGTAACTGTTGACAACACAGTAACCCAGTTACCTGAGCATATAGGTAAGACAAATATAATACATTTTACAAATATAATACATTTTAAGAAATTCTATGGGTACATTGCTAATTTGTTTCATTTTGACAAATAATTATTGTTTGGAGCCAATCCAATTCAAGATGGCTGCCACAGCCAACTGGCCTGTAACAGACCAGTTCACAAACATTGTGCTTCAATTTTTCAGTTTATGCATTATTGTATTATTATATATTTAGGAATTGTGCAATAATATTTATCTGTTTATTTGTTTAAATCGTCACACATCTGTGCTGCTGTTGTTACGCCGTATTGTTTTGCATTACAGTATTAGCGTTGGTGTGCATATTGGATCTTTTGGCGTGCCGTTTTGCTTTCATTTAGCATATCTTGGTGCATATTTTACATCCTTATGCATTGTTTCTGTTAATATTATTGCTATTGTTGGATGTAACTTGGACCCTGAACATAATTCCACCCACCTCATGTACCACATGTGGTGAGAATGACAATAAACCTACTTGAACTTGAACTTGAATTTGGTGCTGTAGTTGCAGAGTCGAGCGCTTCATAAAACACAAGGTCTTTGCTTAAGAATTTAGCATTGCCTGCTAGAATTAACCTGGTTTGCCACTTAGCATAAAATCTCACAAACCACTGGATGAATTTTAATGAACCCTTCAGACGATAATCACTTCTAAAACTGATTATATGTTGGAGTCAGTTCAATATAAGATGGTTGCCATAGCTAAGCAACATTAGCCCGCACAAAAATGACTTTAATTTACTTTTAAATATACAGGTATTAAACTAAATGCTTGGTGTGGTAGTAGCTGGGAGTCATTTACAACGTCATCTGAGCATGCCATCTCCCAGTATTGCGCAGATTATTTTTAAAGTTTGGCCAAAACAACTAGAACTTGTCTTTTCTCAACATGAGATGATCTTAGCCCAAGTAAGGAACATTCTTTTGCTCTGAACACTTAAATATTTTAATAAAAAATGTGCACTTCTCTGTATTTTCAGCTCTGTAAGCAAAAGTCGTATAGAGGCTACAGCTTATTTTTCATATTTGGACATTTTATGGGATTGTGTACCCAATAAATGTTGAGTTTTGGGATTTGCAGTAATATTGTTACTAGGAAAAGAAAAAGAAAAAAAAAATCGGGCCAAATCTGCCTTTATTTGTTTGGCTGTTCAGCCAAGTGCATGACTATAAAGTTAATAATGTTCATTAAATTACTGTACTATAGTGGATAGCTTCAAAGCAAATAACTGACAGTATTAATTATCTTGGCAAGTGTCATTTTAAAATGTCAGAAAAAGCACACACAAAAGGATGATGTGATAAAAGAAGCACCGGTCAAACCCTCAAACTGTCAAAACTTATCTGGAGATAATGATGGAATCTGACATTTCATTTATTTATATCCTGCTGTTTCTATTCAGGTGCTGGGATATTTTCCTGAAAATTATTTAAAATGACAGTGGCCATATGAAGAACGATGATTAGATCATTATGTAGCGTGACGCCGTGTTCGACCTGCCCAGAGCAGCTGGAGGCTCAACGCAAACATTCAGTTGGCCTGTAGAGCACATGGCACTCAAACTGCAGAAGAGTCCATTTGTTTCTCAAACCCACGAGATCCACTGCATAGCACCCGCCAGGTCCTTCACTCCCTCTATTAACTCTGGTGTGGAAATTATTGGTGGCATCTGTCATCCTCAAGAAGCACTTTTTTTGCAGCTGCCCCCCCCCCCCCTCAGTGTGACAGCCTTAAGCTGTTGCTCCCGACTTGGTGTCAGAGTGATGTTACATTATGCAAACAAGCAACAATGGATGAAAGCAAATGGCCAAAAAGTGCATGGAATCACAGCTTCTGGTCTTTTGCTGCTATACCTAAAGGTGACATTGATTTAGCCGATTCTCTCAGTAGCTGCATCTGGTCGTACTGATCAATATCTTCTACTAGAACAGCATTTCCCTTAAGCTCCCCGGAGCAAGCCAATTAAGAGGGCTGCATGCTCTCATATAGAATTTGCAATGTGCACAAACACAATCTTCCCCACAGCCCCATTAAATAATGCATAAGAACGATATATTATTGTACAGCGCTTACTACCACGGGTCTCACCAGTCCTATTAAAACTTTTTCAGACGTATTAAAAAGCACTGGGCAAAATGTAGTATGTTTAATGCACTCTTCAATCTTGTCTGAGGCATTAGGAAAGATAATGCCTTTGTGAATATGCCATTGTGATAAGAGACCTTTCTGTCCTTAATTATTGATTAGTTTGTCAGAAAGTCATGTGCCTTATTCTTCAGATGGCACAGGCCTCATTTGGGAACGTCTAAATCTGCTGCCTATTAAATGCTTCAAGACAACAGAAGCATTGACTGCTCCAGTGAAGAGATTAGATATGAGCCTTCACCTTCACCATCTGTTTTCTATCTTTGGTTCAGCATCTTGTTTTACTAATGCACAAAATAATGTCATCCAATCAGTCAATCAATCAATCAGTTAAAGTATGCAAAATATTTTAATATTTTTAATCTATTTATCTTTATCCCATATTATGAAACTGATCAGAAATTAAATGATTTTTTATGTTTGTTTTTGCAGAAACATTTTAAAAAAAAAAAAAAAAAACAGATTTATTGTTTTTTTTCAAAACACATCTGTAAAAAACCTTCCATCCACAAAATGTAAAAACATCCTGATGCATGCTCAATAATCCAGGTAGAAAAATCTAATAAAATTAAATCTGGTCCTCTGGAGATAATGTAAATGTAAAAACCTTTTATATACACATGTAAAAAACTTTTTATAGCCAAATGTAAAAACCTTTTTAAACACATGCATAAAAACCTTTTTATACACAAATGTAAAAACCTTTTATACAGAATTGTAATAACTTTTATACACAAATGTAAAAACATTTTATACAGAATTGTAAAAACTTTTATACACAAATGTAAAAACATTTTATCCACATGTGTTGAAAACCTTTTATCCATGCTTGTAAAAATGTTTTATCCACAAACATTAAAAAAAAATGTTTATGCACAAACGTAAAAAGCTTTTGTTCACAAATGTTAAAAACTTTTAAACACATAAAAACCTTTTATACACAAATATAAAAACCTTTTATACACAAATGTAAAAATCTTTTATCCACAAATATAAAAACCGTCTACACACAAATATTCAAAAAACTTTTAAACACAAATGTAAAAACCTCTTATCCACACATGTAAAAACCTTCAACACGCACATATTCTATAAAAAACCATAATCAACCACCATTTTATACACGTTTGTGTGGAACACATTATTGAAAAACGTATTTTATAAATAAAAACTATTTCTGTCATGAAAAGCTGTTGCATAGGTGGGGTACTGAAGTATATGTTTGTGTTTTGACCATTTTGACCCTCCAACTCACCTAAAGTTCTCTCCCCCCTCCACACACACACACATTTTTGACTGTTTTCATCCAAAGTTCTGGGTGAAACATACGAGGTGGGGGGAGTGTAACAATATTTAAGAAATTTTGCTTTTAGGTTATTTTATATTTAATACATAGTACTAACCTTGGGTCCTTGAGCAAGGCCCTTAAACTCCAACATCTGCAGCCCCCTGCTCCACACAGAGGGCTGTGGTAGCTCGGGGGTCTGTGGTTGCATTAGGAAGGGCATTCGGCATAAAAACAAAAATGTCAAGTCTTCATGCAAGTTAGTTCACTATGGCAACCTCGGACGAAGGGAGAAAATATATAATATACCATAAAAGTTACACTGAATACTTTTTTTTAATCATTCTGACAGTTTTTTATTATAATTGATACATTTTCACATGTGAATGGAATGTTTCTTACGTGCGTATAGACAGTTTTCATGTTTACCGTATGTGTAAGGTTTTCAGTAAAGTATGTGAAAGTTATTGAGCATGCATCAGGATATGTGAAAGTTAGGTTTCAAAGGTGTGTTTTCAAGCTAATTTTGAAATATGTCTTACACAGAACCTCATAGTTTTCTGTAATATCCAATTAAAATAGTTATATTTTGAGCATAAAAAAGATGCTGAAGTGTTAGGAATGCTTGCATTTTGTAGTCAATAATTCGCAGGTCTATTTGTGCACTGATAGGAACCTAACTAGATAATTACAGAAAATTATAATGACATAAAAAATTGTCTTGGCAGCAGCATATCTTGGCCAACATCCATGAAATCAATTCATTTTGGTGCAATCTTTATTTCATGCAATATTTGATGATAAAGAAGTGGTTTAATGATTTAGAGCCTTTTTGAACTGAAAAGGCTTCACTCAAGGTGCAACTCTCTCTCTCTCCCTCTCTCTCTCCTTCTCTCTCTCCCTCTCTCTCTCCCTCTCTCCCTCTCTTTCTCTCGCTCTATTTTTTATTGCAAATTATTGGTCCTTAAATCTTTGTGACCTTTGACGGCTTTATAACTCTGAAATAGTGAGTACATTTTCAGCAGAGTAGATTTATGGCACAGCCAGGCAGAAATACGGCACAAATAATTATCGATCACTGTTGTTGGTGTAATAGACTTAGAATATGTCCCTTGTACTTTTTTTGCTGGTGGAATTTTGTGCTTTAAAATTTATTATTTAATGTTTGTTTTTATCATAATGTGGAGCTAAGATAAACTGCCGAGCTGGCTTAAAGACACAGTTGTCATAACCATGTGTGACGAAGAGTGCACCGTGCTGTATCTTTCTTAACTTTATTTTTATTGGCACAAGTATAAACATAAGAAAATGTACTTTTCAAATCAGCAGCTATAGGACGTTTTAATGATCCATTAAAGGTAAAGTTAATTAAAAAAAGTTGTTTTGTGGTTCATTGCAGTACTGGATTTTCTTACACCAGTTAACATTTTAAATATTTATGATTCTTTGGGTAACCATATTAGTTGTTAGACTGAAACCAAGCAGTCTTGCTTTAGAGTTTACTTTAATTTAGTTTTTTGAACACAGTTTTTATTAATTTGCACTAAGCTGTCTGAATTTGAATCTGTTTTAACTTCCAGACAACCTTGACAAAAAGTAGAGAAGACATAGAAAAATGTTCTCCAACAAATCCGACTAACAGAAACAGCTCCAGCTGCAACTAAATGAAACATTTCTAAAGTATCCAAACTACAGGATACACTCTGCATATACAGGATGAATTATGAATGATTCTTTGTTGTACTAACCTAACCCTAACACATAAAAATGCAGTAAAATAAAATAAAATAAAAATCTACAGTTCTAAAACATTTTTTAAAATCGGAAAATCTAAAACTCAATTAAAAAATAAAAATAGAAACAATATTTTAGCATAAAAAAATAACACTCATCTTGTCAATTTTCTAGACTTGTGCTGTTCAGGCTGGCTGCATGTTGGAGCAGCTCTGTTACATTCATTCTGGGTTATTGCTTTTAAAAACTTTAATTCCTCTTTTTTTCTGGATGTAAATCACTTTTTTGGATGATTATTTATTCTGGTATCAGATGCTGTGTAGCTGGAAGGATTTTTACTGAAAGCTTTTTTACTTTTGGGCATTTGTTATAATGCATAACCATGGCAACACAGTGTTTTCTTAACAACAAGGAGCAGCTGATTAACATCTCAAAAGCTCAAATGCCTCAATTACAGCCCCAAATCCCAAAAGTGTTGAAAAGGAGGCACCGTGGATGAATTCCCGTCAACCTGGTGGCAGTGCTCGAGTACCTATAAGATCCAGGAACTGGTGGGAAACTCGGCTTGTGACAACAGGAGGACCGGGATCATCCCCCAGCACCTTCAGCTGCCTGTTTGTGGTGACGAGGAGCTCGGCAGACTGCTGGGAGGAGTGACCATCGCTCAGGGAGGAATTCTGCCTGGCATTCGGGCATTCCTGCTGCCCAGGAGGATCAATAGGCCCACTGGATCTGACATCAAGCTGGATCCAGGTGGACGGATCAGTATCTGTGGCCAGATTGTTCAGCTTTGTTGCAGGAGATCCTTCCTGCCCACACCTGTCAGCATCTAACAACTCGTGACTGAAACCAGGATGATGAGCTACGACAACACTTAATTTCTCTTTGGGATTAATAAAGCAATTTTGCACTGAATTGAATTGAATTGAAAACATTATATTTTAATACATTTTAAAAATTGTTTCAGAAATATTTTAACTTTTAGTGCCTGTATTCAAACCCAATCCCCTTCAATGTGTGCATGCATGTGTTTACATCTTTCCCCAACGTCTGTCTTTGATTTCGCACTTCAATCACTAATTTTATGTTAGCACATTTTCTAGTTAATTTCTGCTCTGGCCAAAGATGAAACATAAAAGTGTAACTGTAAAATTGTTAAATTGTGTTGAACACCATGATGTGATGGGACTCCCGCTCATTTGTTACACAATTTTCCACACAATTAACAACAGTGTAGCTGAAAACAGGTATCTGTTTCTAGAAAATAGAACAATGCTTCAAAGAGTTTTTCAATTAAAGCCTTTTTTTAGGAGGTTTATTTCCATCTGTGTGGCACTGATGATAAAAAAAAATGTGTCTTTAATGTGTACGTCTTTATTATTCTTGGAACAGAGCCTCATGAGAAGTGGATCAGGTTCACTTTGTTCTGTGTGCAGCTTCTGCCAAGTGACAATGCAGATTCAGCCAAATGTCTGTCTCAGATTTTAATGATGCAATCAATGTGTTTTACTTATGCTTATGTTCTGCTTACTATAAAGGGTAAATTGCAGTAGAAGGCATTATTTTGTACCGTGACACTGAGGTGCTAAATACATTAAGCAATAGTCATTAGAAATTTATTGTATTTTTTGTTTTTGTCATTTTTTTTCAGTAACTTTACTTCTCATGTCATATTCTTGATCATTATGCCTCACTACAGATAGGCAAGTTGAATGTTTTAGTCATGCCCGTGCGTGTGTTGGTCTGTATTGATAGCAAAACTACTGAACGTATTTTAATGAAACTTTCAAAAAGTAATCCTTGAATGAGCATCTACAACTACTTTACCTTTAAACTCAATCCCACCACAGCAAATCAACTTTAGCAAAAATCAAAAACACAACGCCTATTACTGAATTTTACATAAGAGCTCAGAGGTGATGCAGTAGGAGAAGAGACTCATAACCTATATAACACATACTGTAAGCATGAACCGATAGAACAAGATCTATTTTTAAACGTTGCCATTTGACTGTTGGAGTAAGCTCTGTTAGCAAAACATCTCATGAAACACTAGATTAATTTTGGTACAACTCTCATAAAACAATCATTGGGTGCACATAAAAAAAAAACAGATTTATTGAGAGATCGAATGAATGGAGGCTGGCGTTATCATCTTTAATTTCATCATTCATCACTAACAATTTACTATGTTGACTAGTTGGTCTATCTATCTATCTATCTATCTATCTATCTATCTATCTATCTATCTATCTATCTATCTATCTATCTATCTATCTA
>JARVLU010001196.1:28213335-28224481 GCA_031762415.1 Simpsonichthys santanae | reverse complement strand
TATATAGTATTGCCACATTTAAAAAAAAAAAAACTAAATAATGAACTGTCCAGGCATATGTGATGTGATATATATATATTTTTTTCTTTTTTTTTTCATTATGGAGAAATTGAGTATGCTACTTAGAAGAAATCAAGCATAAAGTTTAAGTGAGTATAATTTACTCTGTGTATTAGTACTAGTATTCACATATTTGCAAAGGAAATGACAGAAAAACTGCTAAACCTATTAATTTTTTGTTGTAGGTACAACATCTTACAACATTCAGTTTTATGTTAGTTTTGGTCAAAGCATTAAAGAGCCACTGCGGAGGGACTAAAGAGCCTCATGTGGCTCCAGAGCCGCAGGTTGCAGACCCCTGGACTATAGGGTAACAGATAATACAATCTGGCAACAACAAAAAAAAAAAAGTGCCTTTTTAGGTTGCAGAGGTCACTGTTCTCACTGGGTTGATATCTCTGTTACTTCTTCCTTCCATCAAAGAGTATATCAGTAATTTGAGCATGCACCTACTGACTGTGTCATTGTCAAAATCACAGAAATATGAGTTGCACAACAGAGGGTGTGGCATTCGCCATGCAAAAGGGCTACTCTAAGTGTTTTGACAGCTTTTTCAGACATGCACGTGAAATATAAAACTGTATGCTTTAGCCATGTTTTCGCCACTGCAGAAGAGATTATAAAAATGTTCAGCAGTTCTGGTGGTGAAGGGATAAGAAGAAGCAAAGTGTCCCTTAGTGTGATGTCTTTCGAAAGTGCCATATCTAATGGCTCACGCTGTGAATTTCTCTTGAGAACTGTCAGTGAGACGTGACATCTCTGGAGGCAGATATAGCAGGACATCCCAAACTGAAGGAGCATGAGCGATCAGAGAGAGGCCTAAAAGCTTCAAAACTGCAGCCCACTATTTGCTCTTCAATCAAAACCCCCTTCAACTTCAACAGCTGCATGACTTACGAGGGCGAGTGTCAGAGGTTCGATGGAACAAATGAAAAAAAAATTGATTCTGGTGAAAATCGGAAACGTGAAAATGAAACGGTGAGACGAAGCATAACAGGAATCCGTAAATGACATTATGTTCCCTTTGTTTGTTGTGTTGCACAACAAAGGGAGCTATGAATTATTCAGGTTCTCCCCGATGGCCGTCCATTTACAGCCGCTCACTTGCATCTGACTGATTCTTCCTTTTGCCACACTCCTGAGCAATCTGACTGGTTGAAAATGACAGCGAGATGCAAGTGACCTCTGAGGAGGACTCCACCATCATTCTAATTCTTAATTTATTCATTACCCGCTGCCTGTGCTGGGTACCGCAAAGCCCCTTATCGTAAATACTGTGGAGTATCAAAATAAATGTGAAGGAGAAGGAACATTGAGGATTATTGCAGCTATATGTAAATAGCACGGTGAAATATGGTTTCCTCTTCATCGGTAGCATAAGCAAAACAAGGAAGGAGGCGAGAGAGGAATAACAGAATGCAGTGGTCATAGATAATAACACCATTTGCAGTACTGTAATCCATGAAGGGCATCTCCCTCCAGACAGCACAGCTCGTCATTTTTCTTCACCGCTGCTCCTTCAATCATGCTGATGTGAGGTTGCCTGTAGTGACTGCCAAGAAAAGAGGAGATGGTTGATGCTTTCTCTGTGAGGCATTATTTCAGGATTTAACGCTCACATCTGCACGACTAGCTGCCAATACTGTTTGAGGGCTCACTCAATTCTTCCAGATGGATGTTCATGACACCGGAAAATGGCACATGACAGCAGATTCATGGGAAATGTAAGGCTGAGTCGACAAATTGTGACATGACACGTCTTTCGGATTTGCTTGATGCTGTTGGTGATGCTTTTCGAGATGAGTTTTTTTTTTTGTGTATTTAAATGAAAATGATTTTTGTGGAACTTTTCTTCACTATTATGATGATAGAGTCTGCTATTATGGAATGGGTTGTCGTTGTAGGGTCCAAAAGTAATCCAGCCAGACTGCTCTTTCTAGGAGAAATGCACAATCAGTTATTTTGACAAGTGACTCAAGAAGACACATGTTTGCTTCCAGGCTACAAATCTCTGGAAAGGCTATAGTACTGTAATTATAAGGGTAAGGGAGAGGAAGGTGACATTGTTATAAAGTGGGAAAGTAGGGAGATGGAAGTGGGTGAACTGATGTATCAACAAAACGCGTGACTAAAAGTCAAGGAACAGAAGTTTATTTTCAACCATGACTTCATCTATATTTAACTTGACTACATCTGTTTCACAACACGTAAACATGTTTTTATTTATTGTAAATAAGGTTAATAAGGTTGATCTCACAGGTAATACGTCTTTTGCCTTATCTGGACTTACCCAGCTTTTATGAGATAGTCCAAGAGCGAAAGGTGGTGGGTTTGGTGGTTTTGGTTTGTTAGGTGTGGTCAGCAGACTAACTTGCTTGGTTCAAAATTTGTAGTCTGACTTTTAATAAAAAATAAACACCAACAGGTTAAAACTTTGCCAAAACTTAACCAGAAGCTGGATTCAGCTGCTAATGCAGTAGTTGTTTGTGTAAAATGAAACAAGTGATATTTTATTCTAACCAAACCAAACAGTTGATTTATTTATTTATTTTACCAGAGAGCAATCACTGCTGTCATTTATTAAGGTCAAGGTGAAGGTCAAGGTTCTTTATTGTCATTCGTTTTGCATGTGGTGCGTGAGGTGGAACTAAACTGTGTACACAGGGTCCCAGTTACATCCAACAAAAATATACAATAAACTGTTAAAGAAAACAGTAATATGATCTAAGATATTAACTAAAAAATAAGCTAAATGTAATAGTGCAAAAACAATACGCCGAAAAACAGCAGCTCGAACATGAGTCTGTGTGAGCAGATGAGTACGAATGAACACAGCAGCATGAAATAAATCAGCATTTATGCATCTGAGGTGACGCGGTGGCATAGGTGCCTTTCAGCAAGAAGGTTGCTAGATCGAATCCTGTCCAGGGACCCATCTAGGTGGAGTTTGCCTGTTCTCTCTGTGCATGCGTGGGGTTTCTCCAGGTACTCCAGTTTCCTCCCACAGACCAAAAACATGCATGTTAGGCTGACTGGTAACTCTAAATTGTCCCTAGAGTGAGAGAGTGAATGGTTGTTTGTCTCTATGTGTTCCTGTGATGGACTGGAGGCCTGTCCAGGGTGTCCCCCACCTCTTGGACCACGACTGCTGGACATGGGCACCAGTGACCCGTGACCCAAAATGGAAGAAGTGGGTAAAGATAATGGATTTATGCATGTGTTGTGGCAGCCCACCCTCTATAGGTATTGATTAATTGAAACTCAAAATGTTGTTTTTTTTGTTGTTTTGTTTTGTTTTGTTTTAAGATATTGCTAAAGCGTCTTTAAATATGTGCAGCAATACTATAGTGGAACTAGACAGAACACTTTGTTTCCACTTACTGGAAAGATGTTTTACAAATATAGAAAATAAATGTGTTTTTTGTTCATCTGTGAGAAGAAATATAACATTTTATCAATTTAAAATTATGGATGTGTTTGTATTTTTATCTTAAAATAAGACATCTCATTAGGGGAGAAAGACAGGGCTTTATTACAAATGAAACACACCATATGTCCCTTGCTTTCTTGCATGTCACTCTGTTTGTCATCTTCACATGTAAGCCTGACAGTTAAAGCCTCTGGGTGTAAATATGATCTAGTGTCAAACTATCAGTCCTTAAAGACTGATAGTTGATTTAACAACTGCGTGGGTGCAGTCAGCGAGGAAATTGCAGACAAAAATGTATACAAAGTCTTCTTCCTTTAAACAGAATTGTTTGCCCAAATAGATCGATAACGCCTCTGATCGCTTTCTCAGCTTTGATTCAGTCTGGCTGCGCTGATCACCATGTTGAATTCAAAGCAGAAGCCCTGTTTTCAACCGTTCCATGCAGCTTAAAAAAGATTTGTTGTACTTTATGAACTAAATGAGCATAATGTTTAGCAGCAAAACACATCCCTCCGTTATGACTCGAGTTTTCTTGCCAGCGTCACTGATCATTAGTTATGCACTGCTGCCCATATTCAGATGTGTGTGTCATTGTGTAGCAGGCTGCTCAGCAAGCAGAACCAGGTGTCAGCATCAGGGTGGCACTCTGATTAAATCCATTGCCTCTGTTCATTCCCCACCGCGTGCTCTCCTTTTGGCAAATAAATTAGAGCGAGGTGACCTTTCATCCGATACACACAGAAAACTTCAGTTTCAGCTTCAAGAACCAGGCGTGTTAACTTCAATTACTCGTGACTGGCGTAACAGCAGGTGACACTTGCGAGTTGGTTCACTGCACCGTGCACATATTTTACTCGTCACTCGGAGGCATTGCTCTTTGACCTTGTTCTGGTGGACGAAGAGTTCACAATAACACGTTTTGCAGAGTCCTAGTTCAAGTTCAAGTCAACTTTATTGTCATTACCATCATATGTGGTACATGAGGTGGAACAAAATTAAGTACACAGGGTCCCAGTTACACCCAAAATTAGCTAAATATAAATAAACAGTAAATAAGGATATACGATTTTCTTTATTTTATTTTTTCCTTCTTTCAGTTGATTCCTTTGAACTAAATCATACGAAGAACTGGCAATTATTTTATTTTTTATTTTTTTATTATTGTTGTATTGCGAGTTGAACAGGCGATCTTCCTATCACAGGCCCGCCTTCTCTAACATCTGTGCCACCACTCCCCCAAATAAGATCTAAGATATACGCTAAACACTAATAATGTAAAACAATATGGCGTAGCAACAGCAGCCCGAACATGAGTCTGTGGTGAGCAGATAGGAATAAATAAATACAGCAGCATGAGATAATTAACAGCATGTGATAATAAGCAGCATGAGCTCAGCAGCATGGATAATCAGCAGCACAGATAAGTCACAAATCACCAGCTAAAGAGGCATTGCAGTGATTTTTTTTTTACAGTGATTATCCTGGTTAGGGATTCATGAGTCCAACAGCTTCAGGGTAGAAGCTGTTCCTCAGTCTAGTGCTTCTACACTTGATGTTCCTCAACCTTCTACCTGAGAGGAGCGGGGCAAAAAGTGTGTGTGCTCTGTGAGTGGGGTCCTTCACGATGCAGGTGGCTCTCTTCCTAAATCTGGAGGTGTAGATGTCTGTGATATTGCAGAGGCTAACTCCAACAGTCTCTATTTAGTCAGTGATAAGTATAAAAAGTAAAATATTTGGGGATTATACACATTGTTTATCATTTTGATTTGAAAGCAACAACTTTTCTGAGTTTTATAGATAGTTTTCAATCTAAAAGAGTCAAAAACACTATGATGTTTACAGAGAAAGTTGTGTAGAAGGGAAGGTTTTTTTACAGGACCAGAAAGAGTTGAGACCATCCACAGCTGAATCACAAATTAACCTAATGCACATTTTTGTGACTATGTGAAGAAATCAAAGTACCAAGAAACAACTATTCACAGGAAGAGCATGCATACTCCACATAGAAAGGTCACAGCTGAGTTCTGAGCCCATCAGCTATATTGTATGTTGGTAGACCTCACTTCCCGCCTTCATCCAAAATAGAAAATTGAAGCCACAAGACACTGTTTTATGGATGCTGCCATGATGCATCTTTGGAATCAGAGTCTTCCTCCTTGACGATGCATTGAGTTCCTTTATATTTTACCAAGGGCAATGTTTACATGCAGGGAGGGATGGGAGCAGGACTTAAAAACTTGTTCCATCACCCTAAAGGGAAGACGATCCCATTCTGGCTTCTACTTCCAGGTTCTTATTAGATGCATACATTTTGGGTATGGATGGTGTTTGAACCCATTTAGCTGTGATGCATTCGTGCTCACCAACTTCACCACAGTGCAGCCCTAAAAAACAAAACCAAGAAAACTGCCTTTTCCGTGAGTGATCCTGATGGTGCTCGAACTTGATAAATAGAAGTGTTTAAAATTATAGACATTTCACTTTGCCCTCATTTTTATTTAGAAGATTAATCAGTTTCCAAAGGATATTGAACATGATGGAATATTTTATCTAAAATACTTAATCATACTCAGGGCCATATTCCAACCAGCTTGAATTCTGATTATTTGCTGTTTATGAGCCAATAAAAAAAAGTCAAATTAACAAGCGAGAAACACCAAACATTACAGCTGAGAGGATGCTCTACCTCCAGCAACAGGGAGTTATCAGTCATCAGTTTGTGCTCTCGCCCGTTTGAAAGGCAGTAACTGTGACATTAACACGTTTTTTTAAACAGCTTTTATGCAGGTCGACCTACCCCATGCCTTCCACTGGGATCAAAAAGTGTTCAGAGAAATCACAGGGACAAAGAGCAACAAGAGAAGCACAAGAAAAAAAAAACTACATTTAAACGTTTTATCTTTCATAGAAAGCAAAAATTTGGATAATTGTCCATTTCTGTTGATGAATTATTAAAATCATTAAAACTTCATATAATCAGATGTGCTGGAATGAATTAGACAAGATGCAATTTTGCTCAATAAACGCAGCCATTTGGAACAAATTTCTAAGACAAACGTGTTTTCTTGCTCTCTAAAAGCCAAACAGACTAAACAATTGCTGTTTTCTCACTTTGGACTCTTGATATTATTCATGGAAATGCAGAGCATATTTTCAGAGGTCCAAATTAACATTTTATAAAGTCCCAACATCTCCGCAGAGGTGACTTATTCCACCCTGCACTACTCTATATCCATTATAGATGGCTGGCTCAGCCGCAGCAGCAGTATACCGGTACATATGTTTACAACTGTCAAATGCACCAAGAGGAGTCACTAAAAGTCTTGAAAAAACAGCTATCCATCTGAGTTGGATGGATCCAGAAGACCTCGCTGTAACACTATCTCTCCCAACTATATCAATAATACATACAGAGATAAATGTGCCCAAGTGCGCCAAATAAAAAAGCAAAACAGGCAATGTGGCACCACCAGTAATGTGGAGTGTGCTGAAGGGCAAGATGGATCTTCACAATAAATGTTTGTTGTCGAAGTTGCTTTGAACAAGACGTTAGATTTTAGGATGAAACATACTGAATATTCAGCTGTTTTGTTGAATTTAACGTTTATGACCAATTATTTTTAATTGATTTGTTCGTGATAAAAGACACACGAGGTCAGAGCTGACAACGCTGTTTTTGATTTTCTTTAGTAAAAGCAACAAAGCACCTGACAGTTCAGTTGGGAGTGCTAGAAATGGTTATAAAACATGCTGTTGAAGCATCAGATGACAAAATTTAGGATTACAGTAAAGCTCATGCAAGTTTTAGCTTCCTGTTTAAATGTTCTGGCGTGCAGGCTTCCTTTGACAGCGTGGACGAAAATCATGGAGCGATGCGAGGTGTTATTTCACTTTCAGCTGTGCAGCATCAGTTATAATTAATAGTTCATGTTTGGTGGCTGGTGGCTTTGAGGTTCTGTATTTGTTCTAAAGACCTCGAGAGATATTTTGAACTTCCAACACTTTCAGTCAGACTTTTTTATCTTAAGTTCCTTATTATTTATTGAACAGCACCAGAGTATCTGCTCATGTATTTGAAAGGAACAACGCAAGTCAGGGAGGGTTTAGTTCCCTTAAAATTCAGTTTTCTTGACAAAAGACTCAAACTTGAATATTAATCTCGTTAAAAGATAAGACGGCAAAGTGATGAAGTGCCATGAAGAACAAAAGTTCAAATTTTACACGGTATTGAGTTGTATTCCCAATTCAGTTTTTAATCTATGATTACCTTTATTTTTAAAACAATATAAAAAATAATTTTCTTCCAACTGCTGTCTTAGTGATTTATCAGTATAATGAAGTATGTAAATTTGCCAAAAGTTAGCTTCAAAGTCCCATTCTTAGGGGTCTGGCTTTTATATTTGCATTTTTTCCTCCTGTACTGATGGGCTATGTCTACTTTATTGTGTACTTTACTGTGTTATTAAGGTTGGAAATAGTGTACTGTAGGTCAGTGTTTTTTTTTTTCCTGTGGGGTCTCACAGGGCTCAATTCTCAGACCTCTTTTTGTTTTCACTCTATCTGCTCCCTTTGGGGTCCATCCTGAGGAAACATTTCATTTCATTGTTATGCTGATGATTGTCAGATTTATCTGCCTTTAAAACCTAACGGTTCTTGCTCCATTCACCCTCTTAAAACAACTTGATGACATCAAGGCATGGATGGCTTCACTTTTTTTGTTTAAGTTTTAATAATCAGAAAACTGTCATTGTGTTTAGTCCTAGCTCTACCGCTGTCTTTGTTTGTGTAAATCTTGATTCTCTTCAGCCATATCTTAAGCAGTCTGTTACAAATCCGGGGACGGTTTTAGACTCTGACTTTAGGTTTAATAAACAAATCAACTCTGTTCTGCAGTAAAGCTTCTTCTAGTTAAGGCACATAGCTAAGCTTAAGTCATTGTTGTCCAGAGCTGCCCTTGAAAATAGTCCATGCCTTTATTATTACCCCACTGGGCTACTGTAACACACTCTATGTTGGGGTCAGTCAGGTCTCCATTTCACATCTCCAGCTTGTCCAACATCCTGCAGTTTGGGTTTTAACAGGAACGCGTAGGTTTGATCAGTTACACCCGTTCTACCATCCCTTCACTCACTCCCTGTGTGTGTCAGAATTTATTTTAAAATGCTCCTGCTAACATTTAAGTGCATAAATGGCCTTGCACCTGTATACCTTTCTGACCTACTTCAACTTTATGTTCCATCTTGGGCCCTGAGATCATCAGACCAGTAGCTTTTGGTGCACCAAATACAAGGTTGAAGCTCAGAGGGTCAGTCATGGGCCCAAACTTTGGAACAATATGCGGCCACTTCACTTCCTGTCTGCTAAAAACTCAGTGTTTTGCTTGGCTTTCTACACAGTGTGACTTGATTTAGCATTTTATTGCTCTGCGGTTCTATTTTTCTTTTGATGCTTGTAATTAATTTTCAGTACTATCATTATTTTTATTGTTACTTTTTTCCCATGACGTTACTTCCATTGATTTTACTGTTAAACACTTTGGTAACATCTGCTGTTTAAAATGTGCTTTATAAATACAGCTGACTTGACTTGACTTGACTACTTTAGACATAAAGTCCAGTAATGTGTTAGACGACAAAGCATGGCCTCGCTTATTGTCCTAGCTGTAGGCCATGTTTCCACACATCTTGCCACAAATCATAATCCAGATCCAAATAATCGATTAAATCTGTTGCTAACTGTTAATAATATTGATCAAATGTCGTAGCCCTTCTGTAAACAGAGGCTGTAGTGAAGAAACATCACTCAACCTTGGTACCCACTCTGCTCAGCATGCTTGTGCTGCTCCATTTGTTAAATTAGTTTTATTTGAAAACCAATAACACAAATGAACTGACGACATTTCGGCGTTACAGCACAAGCCGAGGAAAATCAGATAAGCGTCTTGTATTTCTGCATTGAAATATCGGAACTGATTTTATATCATTTTTCCTCTTCTGTTTGTCCTCTTGATTCTTTCTTTTCTCCACTGATAATTCCTCATTCTGCTGGCAATGAATACACAAATTACAGAAATCTAAGAGTCCACCAACATGGAGGGAATTGGGATGTTTTCAAAGGGAAATGAAATTGAGGGCATTTGTTAATTATTATTATTATCATTTTACCTGTTTTGTTGATGACTCCTGCGCTACCACCTCCACAATCTGTCACAATAACAGCACTGACAGTCCTTGGGCACAACTCTATCATTATTCACAGAAGGTAAATAAAGAATAATATCTCACGAGCTGGTATGATTCATATTTAGTCCTGGCTCTTGTTTGCAGACAAGTTGTCACATTCATTTAGCAAATTGGTGCTGCTGCTTTAGGCTCTGTAAAATGCTTCAGCCCACCCACTTTAGTGATGTAGAAGATATAAAGTTTTTTGTTTTTGTTTTTTGTGTTGTAGTTGTTTCTCTCAGTCCATGGTTATTTTGCCTTAGAACCATTGATTTCTGAGGGAGGATTATGCAGCAACCAGACAATATTTTAACAATTCCTTTATTTGTTTTCAATTAGTACTTCCAATTTCAATCATCTGAAAGGGGTTGCATTACTTTCACATAACACTGCTTAAAGGCTTGAATAGAACAGGATATGCTAATACTTGACTTACTAAGCTCTTGTAATCTTCATGCTTGAATCTGGAAACAGAGGACCATGTCTTTTCAACATGCTGTAAATAGCGATGACATAATACTCTGTAGCTGTTTTGTGTGTGGGGGGGAATAAAATATTTGAAAGACTTTGCATCAACTTGCAGCACTGCAGCAAAAACATACATAAGCAATAAGTTTGACTGAATAATAACAAGATGAACAGCTAAAAATTAATGTAATGTATCCTTCTTTACTTCAGTGCTCTTTACTGCAACTGTGGACCATATGCTTATGTAGCAGCAATCAGTGAACCATAAAATCACTTGGATTTCTTGCAATCCATTTGCATTTTCAGGTTAAAGCTCAACGGGGCAGAGGTAGTAGTAATACCTTCATTTAGTATATCAGCATTGTCTTTTCTTGTTATCGCTGCACAGAATAATCAGTGTCAGTACTGAAATGACACCACATGCTGCTGAAGCACATGATTACTTACGTAGGAGCTTCATACATCAAAAGAATTTGTGTTATTAAGGATCTTAGCAGACTTAGCAGTACTACACTTTGTTTTGAAATGCCTTTTTTCATGCTATAACAACATAACTGCTCTCCATGGCAAACCTGTTTATTATTCATGCAGGCCTGCTAAAATCTTTAATGATTTATCGCTTGCTGGTTGTTTTGGATTAATATAACATAAGGATGTTTAGTTAGTTATGACTTGCTATGTAGTTTAACTTGATGTTGGCAGAAAAACTCCAGCAATCCTTCCCAAGAGTGTTTTACTGTAACTGGAGCCAGTATTATATAAAAAAGACCTCTCACAGCTGCATTTCAACACAATGATTAGAAGTCCTCACTGCACAGCATGCAGTCTAATACCAGCAATGTACTGTATATCTGCTGCTGAGACTGTAGTACTGAGCTTAAGGCAATGCTCATATAGAACTTGTTACTGCTGTCCACTTAGAGGTATAGATACTAATTGAAGAGTGATTCCTCTGATATATACATAT
>JARVLU010001196.1:28197716-28209358 GCA_031762415.1 Simpsonichthys santanae | reverse complement strand
ACAAAATACCCACAAAAAAAAAAAAAAAAAAAAACATAAAATGCTGCATAAAAAAGTCAACGTGAGGTGTGATGACGTCTCTGGGGCGGTGGTCGTAAACGCGAAAATCCGGGAACCGAGCCGGTCGTAAACCGAGGACTGCCTGTATTGCTTTTTTAGATCACATTCATTCACTGATGGGACACACATCAAATGCAAGGAGGAAGTCAATGTTTTGCCCAGGGACACTTCAACGTGTGACTGCTGGTGGAATCGAACATTTGTATATAAAATACTCATAGCTTATTTCTTCTAACTGCATGTCGATGGCAAAGGTCGATTTAGGGATTGAGCTCATTCTGGGAGAATTTTCATTCATTTTCTGAGCCCAGCTGGCCTCTTGAATTCTTCAGTCCCTTTATTAAAATGTCGTTTCATCTCTGTGTGACTGAGTGACAGAATGTAGTGAAAGACTGAAGTCTCAGTCAGTCCTGTTGTCATTTTGAGTATTCTGTATAACAGCTGACACCACAAGTGACTGTGTTTCCCTAACAACTGTCTTTGTCTTGAACACATAGAAGGGAACTGATAGGTAATGACTCGATGGCATACATCCTTTGGCCAAAACTGTGTGGCACTGCTTCATATATCTGGAGAGGGAAAAGACAGACAGAGGTCAAATGTGGCTGCGAGAGGGAAATGGAGCAAGAAAGTGGGATGTTTTACACAGTGGAGGGGAGATAGGAAGGAGATAAAGTGAGGCCAGCTTGTTCCTAGATCAGACTTTTCATTCTAGTCCAGGTGATGATGTGCTGCTTGGAAATAAAGATAAACGCAAAGAGCGGCTGTGAAACTACCTTTTTGAACATCATCAGCACCCACACTTTTGTTTTATCTTGTTCATTTCTTTCTCTCTGACACAAGCCTAGCCTGGAATAAAATGGAATTGGAAGTGGATTGGGATGATGTATCAAAAAGTGAAGCCTTCCGACATAAATACTTCATTGGCTGGATGAATAGCTAAAGGTGACAAGCTTGGGGTCCCACTCTGAATGCAAATTGATGTACAGTAAAGCGGGAACCTGAGTGCAGAATTCTGTTTTTCTCATGCACGGAGGCTCACTGCAGACAAATGTGACTGATATGGTCATTTCTCTTGGGTCGCATGCCGCCATGCTGCAAGCAGAGCTGTGCCGTGTCATGTAAGATGTTTGAATTTCTGGGACAAGTGAGAAAGCGGAGGCCTGCGACCTTGGCGGTCACCTTCTCAGAATATTATGTAAAACAAAAGCAAAAGAGTAGCATCGCAAGAAAGTATGAAACGGTCCTCATTTGTTTCTATGAGCATGTGATGGCACTGGTTTAAAGTTTTTTCAGTCTTTACAAGCAGAAAATGTATGTTTCTTGTTTTTTGCATGGATAATATCCAAAGCTTTATCAAAATGTAATAAAATTTTCATCACTCTTCCTTTTACACTTTGTTCTCCTTTAGCAGCAGTGAAGCAGTGAAATATTAATGACAGGACACACATTCATAGTTGTGGTGTTTTTCTGATGCCTCTGCTGCTATTTATGTTTCGTTCTTGTTGTTTCATAATCAGATCAGCGCTCATATTGCGCCCGAAGCTGTCAAGTGGAAAAAAGGAACAAGCTTAGTCAATGAAATTATGAATGCATAACAGGGTTTCTGGTGTTCTGAGAAATCTTGCTTCCTTTCTTGAATGTTAGCCAAAACGTACAAGCTAAAACATATGACAAATTCTCCTGCTTTCACATTTCACTGCACAATTAAGCTGTGCTGTCTGTCAAAATAGCTTAACACCTGTTTTTTTGTCCTTCAGGTAAGGGTTTTCTGTGACAGCCTGATCAGGATGCTGGTGGAGACCTAATGATGGAGACTTGATATCAGGTAAGCTTGTTCCACATCACTGCATAACAGAGCAATTTCAGGCCTACCGCTAGCTTCATCAGCGCCAACTACTCTGAAAATGTTGTGCTAGCAGTGGTGCATCAGCAGATTTGAGGTGCAGGACTATGTGGAGCAACGGTGGGAATTTATTACAAAACATTCAGCGAAACTTACAGGTGCAGAGCAGAAGTGGGTCAGATGAAGTTTGTGTATTTGCGTTTCATAGGTAAGCAACTAATAAATGGGTGTACTTTTATATCAGGGTAAATTTATGCTTTTAAGAATATGTGGAATATGTGGCCGGGCTAAAAAAGATGAACAGAGATGCAGTCAAAATGACGAAAGTGATGAAGGATAATTACTGAACATGCTGCAGAGCTTAGTGTTCAGTGGAAGCCACAGGATGGAACCAACTTACACTTTAATCCAGCACTGGTCAAAGGAGTCTGTGGTCACACAGGTACACAAAACTTAGACATGAGCAACTGGACACAATTAAACCAACAGGAATACATAAAGGAAGCAATGTGACAAAATAAAAGAGGATGTAAGCCGATAAATCAATAAACGTCTTACAAAGGAAAACAGGAAACGAATCAAAGAACAAAATCAAAACCAAAAGATTAACATAAACTTAACAAAACCAAAGTCAGAAACCTCAAACTACAACAAAAATAATAATAATTTGGGGGAAAACATGCTGTAAGATACAAATAGATGCTAAGAGTACTATTATTGTGGGACTCAGTAACGTCTTAACAATGAAAAAGAAACCATCCAGAGGACCTGACATCACTTTGTTGGATTTATTTGACCAATCGTCACGTGGGCTGGTTGTATTTGAAAATAATACAATCATCAAACTGTCTTCAAATACACAAATCTTTTTCTCAAATCAATCTTTCTGATTTTATACACTCAAACAGGATGCCTAATTGGGATTGTGTAAGAAAATAATCCAAATTCCTACAAAGCAGCTCTTTTCTGTGCAGTAAATTTTGTTGGAATTCTCACGTTTTCTGCAGGATCTTCTGACTTTGAGCCGTTTATGTCCTGTCTACTTCAGTTTAAGACTTGTTAAATAATAATAAGGTTGCAGATGACAGATATGTTAACTTTTTATATCTTTAGGTTGAGCCAGAGCTGTTTGATAAAACCCCAGTTGGTCACAAATGGAACATGTCTGTTCATTCAAGTGTGAAGGTGTTTTTTCCACTTTAATGCAGCAAAATAATTTTTTTGAAGAAAAAAAAATACAAATAATAATAAATTGAGTCCTGAGTTTTGTGAAAACCCTTTAGTCCGATGGACCCTTCACATCCGGTAACTGAAGATGAAGTACTTATATAGTATAGTACTTCCTCTTTTCCCTGTTGTAAGGCCCTGGTCTGAACAGGGCCTTAGTACTTCATAGTACAATGAATCGTTCTTGTGTAGAGATAAGGATGGATGAAAAATAGATTTTTAATTTGTGTTTATACAACCGAACAGCAACATGTTGGATTCTAGCAAGTTGAATTGAATGCAAGTGGACTTCTTTCTCTTTCTTTTTTTTTTTTTTTTTTTTTGAGGACATTTAGATGTTCATTTAAAGAGCTGAGTTGAACTGCACAGTAGAACAGGATGAATAATGTTGAGGCCACGCAGCAAGAAAGTTGCATGTTTAAAACTCGGCCAGGGCCTTTCTGTGTGGGGTTTGAATGTTCTCCATGTGTGGATTTCCTGTAGGTACTCAGGTTTCCTCTCACAGTCTAAAACCATGCCTGTTATGACAGCTGACAATTATGCACTGGCCCTAAAAGAGACTGTACACATGAAAAATTGTTTATCTCCAAGTGTTAAATTTGCCCTCTCCAGGCCCTCTCTTCCTCATCGACCGCTAAAGATAGGTACCACCTCTGCGGGCCTCTGCACAGGGTAAACAAAATTAATATATGGATGAGTCGGACTGAACTGATCAGATAAAAAGCAAACTGTCTTTAAGGCTCAAAAAAGATGTCCAACTGTCTTTGATTTAAATTGCTAGAATTAACGTGTCCTGAATGATTAAGAATTTACACCAGCTTATGGCGTAATGTGCCAGATGACAAACATTTCAAGGACTACAGAAAAAGAATGTGTAAAATTATTGTCTGACTAATTTGTTACTGATAATTTAAAGCTTTGTCTGCTTACAGTATAGTGGGTTGTTCATTATAGATGGATAATGGTTTTTGTTTTCATTTTCATTTGCCCATAAGACATAATGTACGATGCAAATGACAGAATCTATGCTAGATGTAATTTACATAACTTTCTGTAGATATTTCAGTTGTAGAGTGTTAATGTAACATCTATGACAGCACTAGTGTTTACAAGATGGGAATAGAAGGAAATGTAAGGGTGCTAAGAGGAGTAAGAGTACACTCCAAGAACAAAGAAATCCCTAATATTTTGCCTTTTTAATGTAGCAGCCTCTCATGTAGTCAAGTCTACTTGACAGCAAACTGATTCTTCATGAGAGCTGACAGCTTTAAGAAATGCCTGCTCCAGAGAGACATTTCAAATATGTAAAACTTAAAGGATTTTACAGTAAAAGAAAAACGGTGTCCAGAAATAAAGCACGAGGAAATACTATATGTAATCTGAAAGGCCGAATAACGTCTTTTTATTGCCTCATTTTTTTCTGTCACCTTGATGTTAAAATAGTATATAATTTGTAATAATAAAACAACTCGGGAAAATACTAAGGCATTGCGAGTGCTTGTTAAAAAATACTGTAGCTTGAATCATAACCATTTTGCTTATCAAGTGTCTAAAGGCACCTTGTGCTGACTTGACTAATCCTGAACCAAATAGTGCTTCATTCCCTTTGTGGTACAAAAAGCTACTTTTTAAGCTTACATTTGAAATGGGCTGATTAAAAAAAAAAAAAAAAAAAAAGTGCAGTAGCAGAAAATGCTGCATCAGTACAGAATTTGTTTTTATTTTACATGATACAGTATAGTATAAAAGTAGGTGTGTGGTGGCGCAGAGGTTAGAGAAGGTGGGCCTGTGATTGGAAGATCGCCGGTTCAACTCCCGGTACTGACAACATCAGAATGTGGGTGGAAAAGGTGAAGCACCCGCACTTGCCCCACTCTGGGCCCTTGAGCAAGACCCTTAACCTCCACCATCTACTCCCCCGGGCACCCTAGATGGCAGCTCTCTGCTCCACACAGAGGGCTGTGGTAGCTCAGTGGTCTGTGGTTGCGTCAGGAAGGGCATCCGGTGTAAAAACAATCACCAAATCTTCATGCGACTTAGTTCGCTGTGGTGACCCCTGAAGAAGGGAAAAGTCAAGAAAAAAAAAAACTGTACAGTATAAAACTATAAAGTCAAACTCTGTGCAGATAAAATAAAGTTAATGAGCCATGCTGGCTCTTTGGAGAGCAGTCAGGCGAGAATAATTGCATGCATGTGAAGTACAGACGCTACCTGTATCCTCCTAGCATCTGTTTGGTACACTCAGACTAGGCTTACATCCTGAAAATGTCATTGTACTTTGTCAGGGCACTGCATCTAAATCCCTGCTTTGCTAAGGAGGAGTTCTAGACAGAAGCATGGCTGCCTCTCCGGGGGAAATCTTTAAGCAGTGAGGATTTGACGTGAGGTTTATCTCATTCTGTGGTCAGAAGCGTTGCGGTATTTAGGGTCAAGGGGAGGATTGCACAGAGCCAAGAACAGACATTTGACGGCTGTCACTTGTCCTCCCGGTTCAAAGGGATTGTCAGGGCAAAACTAATTACCCAGCTTGTGTTATGAAATTGAACATAACTACTGTTCCCTTCAGTCCCTCCCCGCTCCCCCCCCCCCACCACCACCACACCCCCATCTTCTCATTGATGTTTGCCTAACGAGCAACGTCTACAGCACCCCACATAACTCTGCATATTTAGTTTACCCTGAGTCACCCTGTTCTGTTTGTGTCCCAAAAAAGAAATTAACTTTTTTTTTTCCTGGTAGGTTTAAATTAACCTCTTCTTGTCCAAAAGAGTGATGTTTATATTGTGGAAATACACTAATTTTAGGCAGATTTTAATCTACTGGCATGTTCTTCCAGCTTTAAGTTTCATCTCACTTGTCAGGTTCAAGGGCATGAGGGGCAAAGAACAGCTTCTCTTTGCACGTGCCCATTTTATACTACCTACTCAAGATGTCTGTCCTGCAAGTATACACTGTGAATATTCATTTTAATGCAAGAATTGAGAGGAGAAAATGAAGAAGGCGTCGAGTCGTTATACCTTAAAATTCAAGCGCACATCTCTTGCGCTTTGTGGTCTGCTTCTTTTGTCAAAGCAATTTGAATCTTGCAGCCTGTGTTTCCTGGAATACCAAGTATCGAGATCAGTGACAGGCAGTGTCGAGTGGCAGCTCAGGGGTATTCTTGAGGCTTACAGCACACACCGGCGTGTGAAAATATCATCGCCGCACCTGATCCTTGTTACTGCGGTACTAATCATCCAAAGAAATTAAGCTATACGCTCATGTGTGTGCCACGTCTTAGAATAGCAGAGGCTTTGTTGAATTTAAATAACGCAGCTGGGGTTGCTTTTTAGTTTTATTTTTTTAACAATAGTGAAGGAGAACGTGGGGAAATCAAGCACACCTGCATGCACACGAGCGCAAGTCAGATACAACAGACGCATAGCTCCGGGGGAGCCGTGCTCAGCGTCTTGGAGCTTTCTCTGCTTTTTTCTCTCAGTCAAATATATTTTTGTTGCTGCAGATGCACTCGGGGTTGGCAAACACATTGACGACTGAGTCATCCACATGTCCACATTTTGACACGGAGTTGATTCTTTTTGTATTAATTTCTATTTACGTTTTACTCTCTTGCACTGCTTTTATGTATGCACAGGCAATATAAGGGCACTGTTGAAGTTTTTCCATACATGTCTGTCTTTGAACTCTCTGGATTGCAGATAAAATACAAAAATAAAAAAAGCAGAAGTCTGTTTAATGACACTCGGAAGAGCTGAATTTTCCCATAAGCATCATCATTAGTCACAAAGACCTTAACTGAGTTTTAAAAAACATCCACTTACATTAATGGCCAAGAATAGCACAGTGAGTGTGTGTGAGCATAAACAAGCCTCTATCCTAAAGCTGCAAAACAAGAGAAACTTTGATCTATGTTGTCATGCCTAAACCCTGGAGCTCATACATTCAAACAAAAGGTGGGTAATATTTTGACTTTACTTGTACTGTACTGTGCTTGAACACACATTAAAAAAAAGACTAGCTCTCCACCTAGCAAAAGAAAATGTATCCGCTTGGAGCTCAATTTTATACACTTCAGGTTTTCTTTTTTAATGTTGTCAGAAAATAAGGTGTGCATCACAAATTGCAGAGCAGGAGAGAGCCTTGTTTCTTTGTCCTGGCAGTGGCTACTGAAATTAGAGACGGTGGTAGACGTATAACCACACAACTAGAATCATGTGCAAGTGTGCTTTGGATGCTTTTTACTTGTGCCAGCTCATACATCAGTGCATTTTTGGAAGGAGTGATTTTCTGTGGAAAAGAGTTATGAGCTAGGTTCAGAAATAAAAATAACACTCACTGGGTCTGGAAGTAGTAAACAGAGGAGATTGTTTGTTTAAAATTATTTAGTTATGTGTCATAAGGAAGAGGTCTATATCCTGGAGGCAATGTGTTCAACGTAACGGTACTTCTTACATTAATTGAACTGTTAACAATGGTGTACCACAAGGTTCTGTCTTAGGACCCTACCCTCTTCACAATTTACATAAGTAATGTAGGTCAGATAATTTGTGATGCATCCTTATGCTGATGACACAGTAACCTATTGTCAAGCTAGAACAGTTGCTAAGGTTTTCCAGCTTTTACAGACTGCTTTTAACATCATCCAGTCAGATCTGTTCCATCTCAAACTTGAGCTAAATGCTGACAAATCCAAAGGGATGTTGTTTTCAATCAGAAAGTCGGTTCCAGCAGTCCTTTCTTCTATTTTATCTTCAAGTGGTGTTCCTATTGAGCTTGTCGATTTGTACAAATACTTGTACATCTTGGTCGATTTCATCTTTCTTTTAAACCCCATGTCAAAAACTTTGTAAAGGAACAGTAAAAGTTTATTTTTCAGAAATAGATCATGTTTAACTCTGAATGCCAGGAAACACCTTTTAACTGTGGCTTTTCATCCCTCCATTGACTATGATGACATCATTTACATGAATGTTCCTGCAAGCACCCTGAAGATGTTGGATGTGGTCTATCTTGGTGCGCTAAGATTCATAACTGGCTAAAACTACCGTACCCACCACTGCACCCTGTATTCACTGGTTAACTGGTCATCTTTAACTTCACACAGACTCTCTCACTGGTACATTTTCATCTTTAAATCACTTCTTGGTCTGTTGCCTTCATATACATCCTACATGTCACTTTGTGAGTGCAGCAACAGCGTGCACTCTCAGGACATTATTACATTCAGTGCTCCCTCAGTGCGGACTGAACTAAGCAAATGTGCCTTCTCCTACGCCGCTCTTGTTTCCTGGAATATCTTGCAAAAAGCTCTCGACCTTGACCTCTCAAAGTGGTTCAAACATCTGCTAAGTTCATGGCAAAAGCCAATGCAGACATGTTCTTGTTTGTAGTATTTTGTATCACGTTATAATGTAGCCGTTTTTGTTTAATGTATTTATATAATTTTATTCTATTTATTGTTTTCAATTTATATGCTTTGTAATGATTGTTTACTGTTCAAAAAAGTTCAATACAAAAACAACTGGACTTTATTCATTTATTATTTATTTGTTTTTGTATTGAAAGTTTTTTTAATTCATCATGTCCTGGATGACTGAGAATCTTCACCAGCATATTGTCTACTGTTGTCATCTGTGTTCTTTGTTTAAAACAGGTCCTTCTTGTAAATAAATCCTTGAGGCTCAATGAAACTAACCAGTACTGTATAAATAAAATGTTTAATGATTGAATATATTTATTTTAAGGAAAAAAAAACACAATTGCAAACCTACTTATCCCTTGTTTTCCCATAAATGTGAGCATCTGGACATTCATTCTCAAGTTGCTACCCTCTGCTTTGCCTTGTAAGTAGTTTGTGATGCCACGCCACCAGTATCAGTGTCCATCTGCACATTGCTCAAAGCAACTCCATGCCGTGGGTTCCACTTCCTTTCATTTTGTTTACCAAACACGACATATCCGAGTAGGATGCATGATAGTGGCAGACGATGGCTGGTGACGAGCCACAGCTCTTCATTGTCTACCATGCTGGAGAAAGAGTGGGAGCCCCTAAAGAGGCCTGGCAAAGTCTCTGCTTCCATCTGCCTGCATGCCTCGCAACGGAGCCCAGCTCGCACCACTTGAGATTATACTCACGTCCAAGTTGTTACTGTAATTTGCATTGGCTCATAGGCAGAAGAGAGTGAGGAGGTGGAGAAGCTGCACATGAGGCAGGGATCTTATAAGTGTTCCTGGCAGCACAATGAGCTTGCATGGGTGTACTATTATGGACAAGTGGCATTGGCAGAGCTATATTAAAGAGCAATAATGGGATTGAGCAGGTTGCCCTGCTGTCTAAGATTATGGTTTGTGTTGGAGCATAAACTAAATTATAGAAATGTACAGCTTGAAATCATCTCAATCAGTTTTGGTGGTATTTTGTGCTTTATGGATGTATTATGCTGGATTCACTCTTCTCCCTGAGCTCTAGCACCAAATGAAATCTACCAGCCACAATAGTTGTACAAATAAAATGCACAACAACCTGACTACACACTTTTCTGTTTATGTCACCATGTCACAAGTAGTTGCTCGGATATTCATTGAGCTGAAAATCACACACAGCGAGAAAACCCACACAAACACAAAAATTAGCTTCATCTTAACATGAAATATCCAGGGCAAAGGATCAAACTTAAGAACAAGATCAAGCAAGCTGCTGTGATTAAAACCCTGAGAAGCAACCATTAAAATCTTCTTTGGAAATACAGTACTGTATATGAAAATCATAGGCGACTGCTTTGTTTCATTTACCTTCATAGCTACATTTGTTATTTTTTGCTTTAGAGCAGGGGCATCCAAAGTGTGACCCGAGGGCCATTTGCAGCCCTTGGCGTGATTTTGTTCGGCCCTCGATTGCAATTAAAGATGGTATAATTTTGACACACAGGCTTAAGAGGTTGATGCAGATATAGACCTTCTTTAGATTTAATGCTGATACATTTTAAATTTTTAGGTTTAACAGCAAAACAGATTAAAATAATCTTCTCAAAATTAGTGAAATTAAGTGCAAAACAAAAATTTTGCTATAAATAATCCCTTTATCCTACAACAAACCTTCACTGACCTTCCATTCAGCCATTATCTTTTACCCACTTGGGTCACGGGGGTTTTAGATTTTTCTACCTGGATTATTGAGCATGCATCAGAGTGCTTTAAGAATTTTTTATTCATTTATTTTTTATTCAGATTTTTCTGGCCATCGAGTCATTTCATCTTGACAGTTCTGGCCCATCTAGGAAAATGTTTGGACACCCCTGCTTTAGAGCATGAACATGTGAACAGTTGACTTAATGCACATACTGTACGCTTACTGTTTTATATTATTTAGAACTGAAGCAGACAACTGGTAGGTGCCAAAACCAGGATGGCCCTCACAGCCCGGTTCCCCTGAATGTTTTCTAACGTTCTCATTTTTAGGGCTTCATTTGTTTCTTACGTGATAGCTTTTGGACTGCATTTTGTTTTTTGGCCAATGTATCAAACTTACTAATTAGCCAAAGCCAGGAAAACAACGTGCAGCTGCCACCTCCATCAAACAGGGCTGTGAACTAATTATTTAAGTCAAGGCTACAACCGCAGTGACTTGTAATCAACTTCCTGTAGCTGGTGGCAAAGTCACAATGTGCAATATTTAATCCTTAATCACTCCCATCAATCAACTTTTTTTTAACATTACTGTTAATAGGAATTAATTACGTACTGTGGATTATTTGGGGGTTTAAATGTGAGACTAGCTTCATTCAGTTTCATTTACTTAAGATATTTGGTGAAACGTCAGCAGCTTTACTCAGCAGCTAATTTATAATGTGCAACACTGGCACTCCATTATGGAGGTTTGAAGTTATCCTACCAGTATTCAGTTGTGTTAATTTTGTGCACAGCCATGAACGAGAATCTAGATTAAAATAATTATGTGACAGATGAGAGAGGGAGGTAAATGTGTATTTTAGTCTCAAATACCAGGTCTGACAGGGTTGTGATTAGGGACTCGCAAAGTATAGAGCAGGCTTATCTTTAGTCATTCTAAAAACATTTTATTCACATAATTACTGGTTCTACTGATATGTCATGGTTTAAATAAATCAACCTGATTTCCCCTATGAAATGTAATTAGAAGCAGAAATGTCAATGAAGGACCTAACAGGCTCAGAGAATCATGCACATCAATATGCTCTAATGCCAGGGATGTCAGATATTGTTGTCTCAGCGCAGAGATACGTACAAGTTGTCCGGATCATGAGCTGTTTGAACAACAGCTTATTTCACTTTTACTCCATTCTGCCATCAGGCTTGTTTCATGCACGCAGTACAGTTTGTTGGTGTTGAAAAAGACCATAGATGAGTTTATGTTGCACGTTAAAATTAATGTTGCATTGTTAAGAAGCCGCTTTACAAACGTATGTCCCAACACAGGAGAGCATCCTCCTCTGGACAAAACTCAGCTGTTCACCTCCACCTCACAGACAAG
>JARVLU010001196.1:28174172-28184200 GCA_031762415.1 Simpsonichthys santanae | reverse complement strand
CCGATCTATATATAGTGTGTGGGTGTGTCATTTGTATAAATCCAGCATAATTTACCTTTGATTATTCAAGTGGTCTGACATTTAAAGGTAGAAATAAACATGATTATTTGTGCACACCATCTTTTATTAAAAATGCTGTAAGAAATTATGAAAAGCTAGTAATTACGATATTGAATCAGCCATGATGGATATGTGTTTACCAGTTGCAATTTTCTGGTTTTCTTTGTGTTGTACATATTTAGTTTTTAAAATAAAAAAACATTTTAGATGTTTTCACCCTCTTTTAGATGATCAGCTTTAGACACTTAGTGGAAGTAAATTGGGTAAAATTAGCTTTAATCGCAGTCATGTCATCCAAATATAAGAAAATGTCTTAACATCTAGTAGCTAAAACTCATTTCTTAACATTTTAACTAACCAGCTGTGTCCACCTTCTGTTTGATTGCTTTGCAGTAATATGTTACTTTAGAAGCAACTAATGTAAGTTGATTGTCTTTAAAAAGAAGCAGTCAAAGAAGATGAATGCATTTCAAATACAAAATAATAAGCATCTGTATGTATTTGTACACTGAAGATAATTTCCTTTCTTATTCAGGATATCTCACACACTTTATCCATCTTGATAAAAGATTTTGCATTGGAAAATAAACAAAAAGACTGCAGGCATACTGAAATAATTACAAAATGTAGGTTGTCCTGGATGGTAAACCACCCCCTGTCCCACCTTGATGAGGTGGGATTAAAAAAAAATCCCCAGAGCTGTGCAGCCTCAGTTTAGGTGCCTGCTGGTGGAGTCAGAGATGACACCAATGAACCCCTCCTGTCAATAATTATGCCTGCTTCCTGACAGGAGTCACACGAGGGCAGCTGGCAGTGCACTGTCGTCGCAGCCTAATTGGCATTTACAGTTTCCTGAGTGTCAAAGTTATGTCAAGGAAATGTTCTAACAATCAAACAGCTGTGAGCAGATGTTTTTCTGAGGCGGACGAAGGCATTATTTGAGTTTCAAATTATACTTCAGGTACCTTACATAGTAATTAAAATCCAAGGTAGTCATCAACAATATTTTATTGTTCATTAGAATGAAAACTCATGTTGTTGCAACAGAAAGCAAACAGAGGGGTATCAGTTTGATGAGGCATTATTTCTGTTGCCAAAATTAAACTAATCAAATCCCAGAACAGGGCAACACAAGACGAACATTTACATAATTTGAAACAACTTAAACCTATTTAATTTGATTGAAGTTACACTTTCTAATATATTATGGTGCCGAAAAGCGTAAGTGGACTATCAATATAAAAGCTGAACCTCTTTACAGTATACAGTACTGTACAGTATACACCTGTTGCCAAACCGCCAAAAAACACCAGAAGTTAAAAAAAAAGAAGAGTTGCAGCTGGCCAGATCGAATCGCTTCAGTTTTCTCTTTGTGCCATATTTTATTGTCATTCTTTTTCCTCTGGACATGGCAAATGAATTAGCAGAGAACATCAGAGAACAGGTTCGGCTTTTATTTTGATAGTCCACTTCTGCTTTTCAGTGAGGAATGTGCATATTAACTAAATATTTAGGTTTGAGCTAAATATTTAACTTGATGCTGGTTAAATATTTAGCTAGCAAGCTAAATATTTAGCTAACAAGTTAGATATCAAGGTCTAAGCTAAATAATTAGTTAGCAAATTAAAGAAATTGTTTTTGGAAATTAAATGGTGAGTTTGAAAAATAAATATGTAGGTCTGAGCAAAATATTTAGTTAGTAAATTAAACATTTATTTTGGAAATTAAATGTTTAGTTTGTGGCAGCACAGTGGCACAAGCTGCTGCCTCTCAGCGAGCAGGTCCCTGGTTCAAATCCCGGTCCAGGGGCCTTTCTGGGTGGAGTTTGCATGTTCTGCATGCGTGGGTTTTCTCCAGGTACTCTGGTTTCCTCCCACAGTCCAAAAACGTGTGTTTGGCTAATTGGTAACTCTAAATTGTCCCTAGGTGTGAGTGAGAGAGTGAATGGTTGTTTGTCTCTATATGTGGCCCTGAGATGGACTTGCAACCCATCCAGGGTGTACCCCACCCCTCGCACAGTGACTGCTGGACATGGGCACCGGCGACCCCCGTGACAAAATGGAAGAAGCGGGTAAAAGATAATGGATAGATGGATGTTTAGTTTAGAAAATAAATACAGGTAGTCCTCGGTTTACATTTGAGTTCCGTTCCTACGCATTGAACATAACCCGATTTGAACGTAAACCGGAGCTCATTCCATGTGGCGGCCGTAAGTCCGGATTTTTGCCCGTAAGTCGGAAAATACACGGTAAACGGCATTTTAAACACGTTTTTTTCAATGTAACACAACAACAGCTTACTTGAAATGCCGTTTTGCTGTATTTCCAAGCAGTTAGCTAACACAATACCCTAAAAAAAAAAAAAATACTGCATAAAAAAGTTAACGTGAGGTGTGATGACGTCACTGGGGAGGCGGCCGTACGTCCAAAACGCCGTAAACCAGTGACGCCGTAAACCGAGGACTACCTATATTTAAGTCTGAGCTAAATATTTAGTTAACAAATTAAATATTTGTTTTGGAAATTATATGTTTATCTTGGAAAATAAATATTTAGGTCTGAGCTAAATATTTAGTTAGCAAATAAAATATATAGTTAATAAATTAAATGTTTACCTTAGAAATTAAATGTTTAGTTTGGAAATTAAACATTTAGCTTTGACAATAAATATTTATTTTGGAAATTAAATATTTAGTTTTGAAAATAAATATTTAGCTCAGAAATTAAATATTTAATTCACACCTAAATAGTTAATTCACTAACTAAACATTTAACTTGCAAGTTAAATATTTAGTTTGTAAATTAAATATTTATCTTCAACATAAACATTTAGTTTGTAAACCAAATATTTAGCGTGGACCTAAATATTTAGCTTGCTAACTAAATATTTAACTTGCAAGTTAAATATTTTGTTTATAAGCTAATTATTTAGCTTGTAAATAAATATTTAGTTTGGAACTATAACATTTATAAATGCATGAATAGCATAGTGAAATGTGGCTTTGATTTTAAAAAAACTTATGAAAGGCTAAATAAACAAAAATATTTCTGTTAATTTTTGACTGTGTAACTTTACAAACGGCACCCCATAATATATTGTAGTTCATCTTTGCTTTAAGCAGTAATTTAGTCAAAACACCATCCATGCTACAACACAATCAATGATTTTGTAAAATGGTCTGTGCGTAAAATCCTGAAGCACGTTGACTGCTACCTAATGCATGTAAGACACTAACTACTCATCTCTTTTTCACATAATCCCTTTTCAGACTATTACAACCGTACTTTTTTCAATGAATGCCTAAAATGATTATTTTGTCCTTCATTAAAAATCATTCATATTTGAAAAATTGACTTTGGCATCTCACATTGGCTTGTTGTGTTTGATTAAATAAGCAACCAGTTTACAGCCAAGAAAGACAGAGGAAAACATCCATAAATCTTGATAAAATGACAAAACGTATCACCTAAATTGTAAAAACCATCGCACGGGACTTCTTACTGTAGAAATTATAATTGCTAAGATTATAAAGGGATATGAATCATAAAGCAATAAAAGTAAAATCAGCCAATTATCTCTGCATCATTACCTGGAGATTTCATCAAGTATACTTTATGGAAGATTACCTGACAGGTAAAAGTGCGGTTCTTTATGGTACATTATAGTCACAGGATGGCTTTAAAAACACATTATCTCTTATTTTATAATGTGTAACACTTGATTGTGGGATAATCTGTGTTAGAAATAGTTTTTATTATTTTAGATTATTTAAATAAGATCATATTCTGTGGAATTTGTACACTTGATTAAATTCCCTTTAACTTTTGCACCAACTGTTCTCATTTGTTCACGTGTAAATAAATGAAAATGGCAGCTCGTCTTCCAATGTATGCTCGTGTTGACACCAGAGTTCAGAGATTTCACAACATTTTTTTAAAATTCCAATGGCAAGCCATGATCCCTGCAGCCGCACGCCAGGACGGATCTGCATCACGGGATGTTACGCGCTCGGAAGGTGGAAGTTGAAAGGAGCTGGAAATAATAAATAAAGACAGCAGCGTTCAGTTTCCATTTGATTCCTGCTGTGTTCTCGTGACACCTTCGGCTTTTATTTTAAATAATTTTAAGTTTGCGCCTGAATGTTTAGGAATATACATGCTTCTGTGATTTGAGAAAATCCTGTTGTGACCATGTTGAATCATTCAGAACATGTTTTATAGGCGGCGGAGTTTATCTTTTATTCACACACATGTCCTCCAGCTATAGTCTGAGCGAGGAAACCCCAGCTGAAAATGACACATGTGGAGTTAATGTATGCCTCTCTTTGTTCTGTCCTTTTGACAACTCACTTTGTTGTTTTGTTTGTTGGTCCGTGTGGACGTGCCATTATTATTCTGCTTGTATTCTCCTGTGTGTATGCGTGGGTAGACTGTGGCCCAATGTGCTCAACTGTGCACACCTTATGTAAAAATGTGCCATATAGGAGAAAATATGCTCGATTGTTTATATGTTAAATGTATTTTCAGACATTTTCACAATCAAAATGTACAATTAGAGCAAATAAATGAACATTTTATTGTTGTTTTAGTTTTGTTTGTTTTGTTCCATTACATTTGCTGTTTAGTTCCTCATTCTGTTTAATTCACATTCATGGTAATTTAGCAAAGCTTTCATTCTATTAGTATATTTGATTGCTTAGTTGACGACTAATAAAAATAAAGGTAAGCTTCATTCTCAAGAAAGTAATGCATTGAGAATCTAAAGCAGGCTTGCTTCATTAAGTTCAGTCTCAGATTTATCATCTAAATCAATTTGGCGCCTTCTCCCTGACCAGAAATCATGTGTTATCCAAGTTTTGGCCAAGTTTCCAGAGTGGCACTGATTTTGAAAACACAAATGACCTCATTTTGGGATCCTGGAGGAAAGAAAATAGGGGGGTTTCGGTTCAGCGGACACACTTTGGATAAATCTTTTATTTCATCTCATTATTCCCTGAGTGGATTAAAAATGATGTGGGCTGACAGCTGCTCTGATAATGTCATCTTTTGGTATTTTCAATAAAGTGAGACAAATGGACAATCTCCCTCTTCACTTACCCTCTCCTCTTGCTGATGTTGTACATGTTGGCTCCGTGTGCTAAGAGCAGTGTCCAAGATGAGCTTTGTGTGATGGCAAGGAATCAAACCGAGAAGCTGAGAATGCAAGTCCTAATAAATCTCTGCATAATTACCATTTATTAATACAGAACATGTAAACAAAATCATTGGACAAAACTGTTAAAGCCATGTATTGTAATTATTATTGTAAGAAAGAAAAGAAAAAAGAGGCTTCTGACCTCCTGAGGCTTAATTATTGCCCCTTGCAACTGTCATGAGCACAGGCATCACCATGATAAACAAAGCGCCTTGATTTTCACACGCTCTCCAGCATTTAAATGAAGTGATTTTATTTATTCTTTTTCCCCCGCTGAAATACACCTTTAATACAGATGAGTCATCAGTCGTTATTGTCTATATGGGAGAGCCACTTAACATTTTCTGCTGCATATGGTGAATTTTATATACTAAAAAGTACGTACATTTCAAGCTGTTATTACAGAGAACATGCATAAAACATGATGGAAAATAAACTTCTATAGGACTTTGCATTTGCATATGCTCAGTATGGAAATGACAGAAGCCAAGATTGAAAAGGTGAAGGCAGAGGCTGCAGCAACATACATTGCATAACATTAATGCAATAATAACATGTCAATTTATTCTGGTAAAACTCCAAAAATTAATGTGCAGACCTGTGCACTGGCACAATACAGTCTCCTAAACTCCCCACTATAGCCCACTGGTGGTGCCCAAATGCGTGCATGTTTACAACACTTCAATATTAATTAAATCAAAACTGTTCATTTACTTTTGAAATTATAACCCAAGTGATTGGTTTCAGCTTTTATTCTCTTTGTATGATGATGATGGAGTGACACATGTTCAGCCTTGCACGTTCAGTAACAGCAACCATAATTTGTGTGCTCCAAATAACTGCTCTGTGTGTGTTCGTGTGTCACAGGTACAATCATTTTTGATGGTAAGGAAACTTTAAAAAAGCTACGCTCCCCTGCCAAGATCTTGTTAAATTCTGCCGTAGAGCTGTATAGAGCATTCAAACTAGAAACACGACAAACCAGCATGGAGTATGCATGCCCCGAGACAGGAGGCCCCAGCAGCAAGTAATTAAAACTGCCCTGAACATTACCATGAGGTCACATGCCTGCACAAAGCCCAAAGGATGCTAAAAGACAAAAACCTGGCCGAAGCACAGCTTGTACACTTTGCTGCAGTTTGATAAGTGATTCAAAAGCATCTACTATTTTCAGGCTGTGAGGCTTCAATAAAACTCCAACAAAGACTTGTTTGTATTTTTATGATGCAGCATCTGGTAGAATACATGTATTCTTCACTGAATTAAAACCTTTCTTTGTTTTGCTTTCTATTATTTGCTAAGGTTGTGTTTGTACATAGCTGATCCCCCCCCCACCCCCCCCACCAAAAAAAAAATCTATCCATTCATCCATTTTTTCCCTCACTTTCATTTCTGGGTCACAGGTGAGTTGGTGCATTTCTCCATCAGTTGCTGTGCAAGAGGCGAGGTACACCCTGAACAAGTCACAAGACTATCACAAAGAGACAAACGAGATGAACTAGACACACTGTCGTTCATACCTGGTCAGGGGAATTTAGGTGAAGGTTATGGATGTTTATCAGTTACTAATGTTAGCTTAATGTGTGAGAGTTAGAGAGTTGTTTTGTCTCCTTAGAGAGGAGCCTGTAGGCCAGGGATCTGCAACCTTTACAATCAAAAGAGCCATTTCAGCCCCGTTGTTCACTAAATTAAACATTTCTGGAGCCACAGTACCTACTACAACTGGGACTCTCAACTGGTGGCCCACATGCCACTTTAAGTTTATTGGGTGGTGCTTTTCTGGCCAGTTAGGGTGATTTTATTAACTAAAAGTATCTAATGATTTTTTTAACATTTATTGATATGTTTACATTTTAAGAAAAAATACAAGATGATATTCTTGTAAAGAAGGAAAAAAAATACATAGTTTTTGCCCAATTTTTCAAAAATAAATCAATAAACTATGCTGGACTATGTGTTTTTTTTTTTTATTGTAGAAAGATTAAGTATCCTACATTGAAGAAATAAAACATAAAGTGAAAGTTAGTACGTTCAAGGTTCAAGTTTCTTTATTGTCATTTGCATCACATGTAGCACACGAGGTGGAACGAACCTGTGCACTCAAGGTCCCCAAAATTAGCAAAATGATGAAGTTTAACAATGAAACAGTATATAACAATCTAAGATAGACACTAAACTATAATAATGTAATATAATATGATGTATTAAACAGCAGCCTGAACATGACATGTTTTACTCATTGTAATATTTCTAGTATTCACATATTTGCAAAAGAAATTACAGGAAAGCTGCTCAAACTAGCCCTTTTAGTTGTTGTTATAACAACCAATAAAATTCAGTTTTACGTCAGTTTTCGTCAAAGCTTGAAAGAGCCGCTGCAGAGGGACCAAAGAGCCGCATGTGGCTCCAGAACCGCAAGTTGCAGACCCCTGCTGTAGGCGCACGGTGACACACCTGATAAACTTCAAGGCCTTCTTCAAGTATGTAAGCTGGAAAGCCGAGGTCGTCTTGACCTCGCCTCTGTCTGACAAGCGTGTATTAAAGCTTTTCCTGCCTCGATGTTTGGCACAGATTTTCACTGACGAGGCTAAAAGCATGTAACATTTGTACATCTGTGAAAGCTTCCTGGCAAGTAAAGACCGGTTTAGAAATCTTTTCGTGTCCTCAGATTGGCTTATTTGAATAAACAGATGATGAAAGGATATTTATTTTATCCAACACCAAGGGACAGTTTAGAGTTACCAATAAACCCAACGTGCATATTTGAGTTTATGGGAATAAATTGGGAATTCTCTGAGAAAACCCAAGAGACAGAACATGCAAACTCCATCTAGAAAGGCTCCAGACTGGGAAGCAAACTTGTAACCGTCTCGCTGTGAGGTGACAGCTCTAACCACTGCCCAGTTGTGCCATCTGACCAAAATAATAATATACAGATTTAAACTCTAGTTCACCTCCTGTGCTCTCCTGTTGTCTAGAAATCACTTCAGTGACCAGCACTGATATTAAGCAATAAAGTAAACGTGAGCTGGAGATGCCCTTTTCATTTAATTTATTTGGCCATTCATACATCTATTCACATCCCCTCTTACCATCTTTGCACCCATTAAGACTGAAGCTTCACGTTTTTCATCTTCATCTTAATGCAATTCAAAGACCTACATTCTACACCAGAGTTGCCGTAGCAACATAGTCCACCCGCCGTCCCCAAGATGCTGAAAGATCAATAGAGTATCCTCGACGGCGAGGCAAGAAGAGCTCTGGCACAGATGGTCCGCTGAGAAACCATGTGCTTTGTGTCCCAGTTAGCATCTGAATACTAAGTCAGCCCAGCAAAGCTGTCACTGTAATACATTTTTTAAACGTGTATCTGTCTCTCAAAAAGGTATCTGACACACGAAAATGTTCAAGTGCATTGCTATTGATTTTACAGTGTAGTTGTCTTAGAAATAAAAGTTATTCCGGCACACAGTTAAGAGGCGTTGCTAAATAAATACACTTGTCCATGAGGGCTTTAAAGGTTTGCTTAAACTTGGTGTGCAATTTTTGCACATGTACAGTAGTTTATCCTCAGAATACTTGTGACTAATCGTAGGGAAGACTATGTGTGCGTGTTGTACTCCACTGTTTTGGTCTTGCAGAGTCAGAACAATGAGACAAGGAGGTGCAAACACAAACCAAGAAAATATCTGGGTGCAGCATTCTTTCCAAACGCAGTTTAATGGTTACGACCAACGCAGAATAAGGTAGAAGCAGCGATGTGGGAACTGGGTAAAATTGGTCAGCAGTCTTTGATAAACTCTCCCACTGGTTTGGGCTCGCGCTTCAAGCTGTTCCACTGGCCTCAGATAATGATATCACAGGACGCCAGATTTTAATGAGAACTCTGATTGGACAGCGGTATTTCATAGATAACGAGATGCCCTGTTGTCTGCCAGTTTTTGCCAACTAGACATCAGTGTCTGTGAGTTTACTGCAGTGTTTGCTAGAGAAAAGGAAAAGACCACAGGATTTACAGCACTGCCTGGCAAATCCACTATGGGTCAGTGTAAAATGATTGGAAACCAGCTGCAGTGTTTTACCTCTCCTTCTTTTATAAATGTGGATAATCATAAGATCAGGATGATAAAGATCTTTTGAAGTTAGGTTATGTGGAAAGTTTATGAACAGTTATTAATTTACCTGTTGTAGACAGCTCAGAATGATTTCATTTGGGAGGAATAGATCCAACAAACAAACTTTTGTTCTGGTCCAAGCATGGTCATAACTAAAGTGGATTACTGTTGTTTTAAAACTTTTGTAGTGGTTCATGCTAACGCCGTTTTTAAAGCTTTCCATCATGGTCAGTTTTACATTAGATGGCTATTTTAACTGAAATATCATGATGTTCCTGCTGGAAGTGCTTCGGTTAAGTTCATCGCTTTGAAGTTGTTCTTGAGCCCACTTAAAGTAGTCATTATCTAATCAATCTGTGCAGAATTGTTCTATAAAATTATGTTTAAAGAGCTCTCTACTACTTTTTTGCAGGATAACACTTCAAAAAAGGTGAACTATTGTTTTATGTTTAAGGGCTGAACCTTAACAATAAATCAATAAATACACATGAAAAAAGCAAAGCTGGCAAAACTGGACTCGCATAAACTCTCTTGACAAATTAATCTAACATGTTGCTTTTAAAACCCAATTCTGGAATAAATGGAAAATGGATGGATGGATGGATGGATGGATGGATGGATGGATGGATGGATGGATGGATGGATGGATGGATGGATGGA
>JARVLU010001196.1:28152569-28162980 GCA_031762415.1 Simpsonichthys santanae | reverse complement strand
CCCTGCCAGGATTCCAACAGACTCTCAAAACCATTTAGAGAAGTCAAGGTCGAGAGCTTCAGATCTTTTTGTAAGATCTTCCAGGAAGCAGGAGCGGAGTAGGAGAAGGCCCTTTTGCCAAGTTCAGATCTCACTGACGGAACACTGCAAGTAATCATGTCCTGAGGTCTTCAGCAGCTATTTCTATTGTAGTACCAATAAGTAAGATACAGTGTATAGCAAGTTGATTATTGTCTCTGAATTTTATCTGAATTTTATTTAAGTCTCCTTGGATTCAACAAAGTTCATTCAGGTCATCTGGGTGGTTCCTTTTTTTTTTTTTTTTTTTTTAAGACATTTTGTCCTTCATCCAAAGGATTTAATCAATACGAGGAGCCACAACAGTTCAACAAGCAGCACACCCACATAGTGCACCAACCAATTTGCTGGTGGTAAGATAGTTTCTGGGGTGGTTTCCCCAAATGGTTTCCACATAAACCATCTTATCAGCAGCCAACTGGTTGGTATGCTATGTGGGTGTGCTGCTTGTAGGACTCAGTTTGTTGTGGCTCCTCGGAATGATGAAATCCTTTGGATGAAGGATGAAACGGCTAAAAAAAAAAAGTCCAGTTGACCTGACTGAACTTTGTTGGATTTTCTGCCTGGATTATCGAGCATGAACTTTGATCCTTCTTGGATTGTTTTGTGTGCTGTATAAATGATGGGTGGTCTGTAAAATCAGCAGTAAAACAAAAACGTTTATTTGGAACTCATCGTTTGCAGCAACAGAAAACACCCTCTTCTTTTGCTTAGAGATGCTCAGCATACACTGAGATAAAGCCAAGCAACTTGGACAGAAGTCCTAACGATGGTCTGTATTCAGCTGTGTTGGTGTCCTGTATTTGCATCTGCAGTGATGGAGAAGACTGAGTCTGAGAACGAGGTCATCCCTCATCTTCCCTCATCATCGCTCAGCTGGTTTGCATACAGACAATTTGCATTTTGCACAAACTAAAATTTCCTTTCACATTTAGAAGACTAAACTTTGGGGTGTATAAATGCTCAGCTGTCAGTTTGTTCAGCGCCAACTTTTGCAGTGCCAGCCTGTCTCTGCATTCACTACTGACACTTACAGTGTTGGAAATGTGCAGCGGACCACTTCTCCCTGCCGTGAAGTATTTCTCTGTGTTGCTCGCTGTAACCATTACTTAACACTAAATCTGCTTAGGTAGGAAGATGCCGAGATTACATCGTGTCTTAGAAAAATGTGCTTGGATGGCTGAAGTAGCAAACAGTCGGGGTAAAGCTAAGTGTTTCATCAGCAATTCTGAGTAGATGCAAAAAAAGGGGAGCCTTGACTTGATGGTGATTATTTCTTTCACTTAAGATCCCATCCTCTGTTTAATGCATGCTAATGGTTTTAAAGGTCCACTCTGAACAGGATTTAGTGCATGGGTATTCAAGCATTTTCCATACAAACTGTCCTGCCTACAAAATTTGTACTCTTTTGCAGGTGTTTGTTCATTAAAGGGTTAATTTCATTGCAGTTTATTGATAAAAAAATATGCACGGACTGTACAGCGGTTTTTACATTTGTATGCATTTTGAAACAAGGTGCATTTTCTTGTTTCACATAAACCTTTTTTTTTTTTTTTTTTTGGGGCAAGTAATTCCAATAGCAAAGTGAGCCGATCGAAAACACTGAAGTCGTGGCTGGAATGATAAACTTGGCCACTAGAGTATTTTAAATCTGAGCTGATGATGATGCACCAACTGCCCGGCGTGGTATCACACGGCTTTTCACGTGCAAATCTTTAATGTCCATCATTTACTTTGAATATCACATGGGACATTATAAGCCTGTCAACAAACTATTATACAGCAATATCTACTGTTTAGCAATGGACTGGACAAGCAACCTTGTAAAATCTTTTCCCTTTGATTTGTGACCTTGAACTTGAAGTGGGGAGGATGAAACGATTACGCAACACTCTGTCTACTGATGATGCATTTATCTTAAGCGGATCAGGAGTTATGCATGATGAGGTTTTCGTTTGTATGAAAACTGTCTATGCTGGTTTCACGACTTTGGGCTTTTTTTCCTCCTGCAGGTTCTGGCAGCTGCAGTCAGACTGAACTCTGCTCTCACTTCTGCCTAAAGAAAGCACTTAGCCTATTGACACAGACTCAGCAAAGGGCTGCAGGCTCTTACAGTGCACACAGTTCCAAAGTGGTTTACTAACACTTCCTCTGGCATCTGATGATCTAAAAATACTCTAATGGCAGAGAGGATTACCATTTGTTACCAGTTAGCACAGAGGATGATGTTAATAAGGTTAGAATAATGGCACAACTGAGCACAGCAGAGTTCGAGGCCTGTTTATGGTGTTAATGGATCCCTTTATTTTTTACAGTGCAGACGATAGCGCCTAACGGGGATGTTAATTTGCTCCTCGTCAAAATGAGCTACTTGGAACTTCTTGACTGCAACGTAAAAAAACTTTGACAAGTTTCTGAATGTATTCACTTTGATCATGAATAGCAGCTTATTAAAATCTATTCTCTGCATCATAAACAAGCTGAGTTTTCAGACGGAGGCAGGATTGTTGCTGAGCGTTTGATCCTTAAGAGGCCCCAGAGAGGAAGCTGCCCCGTGTTTCTTTAACAACTTGGCAAATCAAAAGAATGACAACAAAGACTCTTATTGAAAAATAAGTGATTAACTTATGCTGATGTAACCTGATATCATTCCATTTGTTTTGTGTGGGTATGTTGTGGTTCTCAACAAGAACAGCAGGAGCCTGTAGTTGAGTTTGCAATTATAATTCTGAATGAAAATGAAAGTTAGAAATTTAATGTGGCTGACAACAAATCCCACAAAAGTATCAAATTGATGTCATTATTCTTTAACGAATCAGTACTAAATTCATGCTAAGTTAAATGTACGTTTTAACAAATGATACTAACATTAGAGAACTTGCATTTCATTCAAAAATGATGTGTGAATGTGCTGAAGAACTTGATTAAAAAATAAAAAAACAACTAAAATTATCTTAGCTCTAGCAAACTGGTTGGTTAAGGTGTTTACTGCTTGGTGGGGAAACAGTTTACTGGAACTCCTCTGACTGATGAAGCCCTCCAGATAGAGGGTGAAACGTTTCTATAAAAAGGAAACTGTCCAGATGACTCGACTGAGAATTACTGGATTTGGTACCTGGATGATTGAGCATGAACTTTCTTGCAGCTAAAATTAGCTTAAAAAAACATGTTGAAATGTAGCTGAAATGACAGAACAAGCCTACATTAGTAGAAGAAAACAGAAAGAACACACACTTCCTGAATTAGGTTTTAAAAAGCACAAATTAGTTAGCACAAAAATTTGGAAATCAGCTAAAAAAGAAGCTGAAATTAGTAAAAAAAAAAAAAAAAAGTGGAATTAGCTGAAAAGGCTAGAATTAGCATAAAACAGCTAAATAATAGCAGTAAAAGCTAAAACTAGCATAATTTAGTTAAAAGGACCATAACAAGCTGAATCAGAAAGACGTTAATTGGGCTGAAAGTAGCAAAATAATCACAAAAAATTGAATTTATCTGAAACCATGCAGCCAAAAAGCTAGCTGAACAGTAGAACCAGCTTAAATTACTAAAAGAAAGTAGAAAGAGCACGTTTGTCAAATTAAGCTGAAAATAGCAGAAATGAGAACAAAAATAATTCTGAAAAAATATTAAATAAGCACACACACACACACACACACACACAAAAAACAGCTGAAAAGTAGCCAAAATGCAGAAAGAAGTTTAAAATACCAAGTAGAGAGACCACATTTTTGTTGAATTAGGCAGAAAAGGGTTGAAATGAGTGCAGAAAATGTGGAATTAGCTGAAAATGCTAAAATTAGCATAAAACAGGTAAATGGTAGCTGGGATAGAAGAAAAAGCTGCAACGTGCAGTTTGTTGTTGTAGTTAGTAGAAAGATCCTGAAAGGAGCTCAAAACAGCTAAAAAAAACAAACAAACAAAAAAACAGGTGAAATAAGTTGAAAAAATGTAATGTGCACAAGCTGAACCAAAACTTGTAGTGAAAGGAGAAGTAAAAGGTTGTAAACAGATCTAAAGATTTGAAGGATGTAAAATTAGCTCAGTTCATTTTCTGAGAAGAAAAAAAAAAAAGGGCAGAAACAGCTAAATATTTCAAAAAGCTAAATTGCACCAATACCAAAAGTCATAGCACCCTTCTCCTGAACGAGCTGGATGTTTTGATGATTTGTTGAAATAGCACAAAATAATGTGGAACGAGGAAGATGCTGAAAAATGGATCACAATAGTGAATGCTTCACAAACACAATAAAGTGTACAGGGTATTGGGAGCTATTTTCAGATGTGAAATAAAATACACATCTGTGGCATTCCAGATATTATAATTTGACAGTGTCATTAGTGTTCTGCACAAGAAATCTGTTTAAAGCAGTGTTAGCATTCATTGTAATTACAGGGAAATGTGATCCACCATTATAAACTGGTGCGTTTTAACACCAACATAAAAAAACCCATACCTGGGCATTATTTCAGTGGTGAAACATACCTGTACTTTTAATAGGTTGTGCTATTTTTATTCATATTGAATGTGAAAAACAATTGTAGCTTTTTAATAATCAAGCTTACTATAAATTGCTGTACTGATACATTCTGCACCCAGGTTTATTTTTAAACCAGAGCTGTTCGTTTTTCTTTGCTGATATAAATTCAAAATTTAAAAAAGTTAAAAATGAAAAAAAAAAAAAAAAATACCTAATGTTTTTTTTCCCTCCAGCTAAGTAGCACATTCCTTATTTTTAGCTCATTACACTCAATGATTATACAAAAAAAAAAAAAAAAAAAAAAAAGAAGATATTCTGTAATATTACTTCCTAACTGAATGTTTTTGGCTAAGGGGGCGAAAAAAAAAAACACTACTTATACAATTTATACACTAAAATAGGTTTATTTTTTTATACTGCAATACTCGAAATACAAACCTTAGAAATTTACAAAGCTAAAAACATTAATAAAAGCACAACTTTAGCCCAATGAAAGTTGCATAATTTTACTTCTTTTCCTCTTAGATAAATAAAAACCTTTAATGTCAGGCCAGAATCTGCGAGCAGCGTGATCAATCAATGAGACTGCAGCTTGCAGGAGTCCTGGTGGGGCAGGTGGTGGTTCCCACCCCCTTCATGCTGCCTGCTGACGGTGCCGCAGAGCTGATATTACTCCTCGGAGCAGCCAGAGAGATGAACAAATGCACGAGTTGGTTGATGTTGAACAAAATGCAACACAAACCAGCCCTGCAGTCAGGAGACCTCTGTGGAGCCCAAACAAAAAAATAAAATAATAAAACCTGCAGTAGTTTTCCTCATCATTAGCTGTGCATCTGTTCACGTCTGTCTCAGCCTGTACAACTACTGTCTGAGCTCTCAGTGCCTGCTGCCTTCCAGTTGTTCCTCCTTTGCTTTTTGGAGTCCAGCTCCAAATCGGAGTCCTTCAGGGAGTCCTGCTTTCGCTTTTTACGACTCTTAGTTCGTCTCTCGTCTTTTTCCTCATCGCTATCGTCCCCTGAGCTGCTGTCCTCATTTCTGTCTCTGCTTTTCACCGTTTTCTTGTTTTTGTGTCGGCTTTTAGTCCTCGTTTTCTTCTTTTGCCTGCCTTTTACGTCGCTTCTGCCATCGGTGCTGCAGTCGCTGCTCGAGGACTCGTCTTTCTTTTTCTTTTCATTCCCACTCTTCTTCTTCTTTTTCTTTTTCTTCCTTCGGGATGATTTTTTTGATCGCTTTAAGAGGCGTGCTTCTGTGTCAGACTTGGACTTCTTCATTTTGTGACCAATCTTCTTTGCAGCTCTACTTTTTTCACTAAAAAAAGGGGAGAACAATAAAATCGTCAAAACATGACAAGACTTTATCTTTACTGTCCCTTTAAGATCTCAGTTTTGGGTTTTTTTTTTTTTGGCTTACTTGTCACTTTCAAACTCCTCAGGATAAAGCTCCTTGAAGCCACTATGCCCCCATCTGTGACGAGAACACAAGAAACGCGTAAATGTTGAAAACTTGTCAAACTCTTCTAAGATTACATTTTCAGTGAGGGTGTAGATGAACCGGCACTGATAGAACACAGAAAGGGAAAAATACATTTGTCATGCAGCGTACCTGTCAGGATCACCGGCCTCAAATTCATAGAGTTTGCGGGTCCAGTATCGAGCCTCTCTGTCGTCGTGTTCTAAAACTCGCTCTCTGTTTCGACTCGTGTTCCTGGACAAATCTGGGACTCGATCGCAGTGCATGTGTCCTCTGGAAATCAAATGTGTTTCAGCAGTTTTAAAGAGACAAGCAGTGTTAATGTGATTTGTGTTTAACCAGCTCGGATTAAACTGGGACTGCTCCTACCTCACGCTGTCTGTATCTGGAAAATGTTTGTGTCGGGACTTCTGGACCTCCCAGTCTCGCATTTTCCACATCTCCGTCTCTTCTTGGATCTGTAGCAGGACGACGATAGAAAAAAGAAGGCAGAGACATGTTTATATTTCATTCCAGTCAGATGTTAACAGGCTACACATATACTGTATATACAAATCAGTGTTTCAGTATTTTTAACCGTTCTTTTCAGAAACATGTACATCTTTATTAATAACTCTATAAACAGGTTTAAACTTTTGCTATTTTCCCCAAGAAAACCTCAGTGGGGCTGAAAGTTTTGAATCGCTCTCATCTTTCCAATCTCTTACATTTTCATTAGACTTTGATCTACGCTTTTAAGTTAATGTGGCTTCAAGGTTCTTTATTGTCATTCACATCACATATGGTACATGAGGTGGAACGAAATTGTGTACTCAAGGTCCCAGTTACACCAAAAAATTGCAAAAATATAAAGTATAAAGAGAAAGAGTATACAAGGATCTAAGGTATACACCAAACACTTATAATGTAATATAATAAGGTGTATTAAACAGCAGCCCAAATATGAGTCTGTTGTGAGCAGATGGGTATGAATACAGCAGTTTAGCCGTGGTTCCCAACACTGGTCCTTGAGGAACACCATCCTGCATATTTTAGTTGTTTCCCTGCTCCAACACACCTGACTCAGAGGTTTAATTACTTCCTCATGTTCTGCAGAAGCCTGTTAATCAGCCATTTATTAAAATCAGGTGTGTCGAAGCAGAGAACCAACTAAATCATGCAGGATGGTGTTCCTCAAGGACCAGGGTTGGGAACCCCTGGTTTAGAGGCAAGAGATCAGCAGCATGGATAATCAGCAGCACAGATAAGTCGCATATCTCGCTTCAATCTTAATCAAAAGAAAATATGTGTTTGAGTCCTGTTCCTGCCCCCAAACCAGCAAATACTGTATAATTAAACTTGACAAATTATTTTCAACTGATTTGGGGAAAAACACTCGGCAATAGTGAGGAGTGGTTTTCTTCAGCTCAAGATGGAGAGTCGGGTCACATTGGTTCATTAGCAGTGGCAGGTGGAGCTGATTGGTGCAGCTGCTGCACAAATCAGCTTCCCCTATCATATGTAGTGGCATGCTGGGAAACAAGAGCCTGCCAGAAAGAGCCACACAGGAGAGGTGTCTGCCTGCCAGCCTGGGCGTCATTATTACAGAGAGTGGTTTCTCGTTTTAAGAGTTGTTTTGTGCACTCCACTGTGTATCAAAACTCAGGAACCGGTTTGTGTGAGGGAGAGCTTATAAGTATCTGCACACACCACTGAAAATCTGAAAAAATAATTTATACGTCACAAAAACATATGTAACATATGTATATATCTTTCTTTCAGACCACCAGGCTATATAACTGAGCAGATTTGAACTTTTATTTGGCTTTTTAACAAGTTTCACGCTCAAATGCACCCTAATGTAGCACTTATAGGTTTGCATCCATTATAAGCAGCCCCCTTTATCTCTAGTCATACACCAATGAGCATATGAAAAGTACCGGTAAGTGGGGTCGAGACCTCATGTAGTGCATAGCTTTTATCCTGACAGTTAGCATGGGGACAACAAGGGACAACTACCGGTACGTGCGCACAGAAAATATTCAGACATCAAAACTGTGTGAATGCATGTTTCTGCGCACATCTGCTTCATACGTCCAGACCAACATGAAACTAAGTGCACACGAGACCCCCCCCCCCCCCACCACCCACACACCATCTATACATGCAAACAGAAACAGATATGTCCAACATGTGTCACTCTCCTCTCTGCACGATCAGAAATTACATCTAGATGCAGGAAAACAAGGAATTTCATGGAATGCGAGTCTGAGACTCTCCTGAATATGTAGTGGGGTGTAAAAATGTGTTTGCCACACATTTGCAAAGAGGGAGTGATTGTGTGTGAAGCTGCGGTTGTGACTGAATTAGCTGAACCGGGGATCTATGCAGAGCGCCTCTGAGGCTAAGTTATTTCCAACTTTATAATAACATTACTGTAAACACAGAGGCACTCGGGAGTTTGGTCAAACTTAAAAGGCTTATTTAAAAAAAATAGATGTCAAGAAACGAGGAGCTGTGCATCACCTGAGTTTTTTTTTTGGTGTAATTGTAATGAAGTTTAATTCTAAGTTGGATATTTGGATCACGAAGAATTTTATATAGCTGGGCATAATAAGGATGACACTGTCCCATACAGCTTGCACGGATCAGGAATGACTGTAAAATACCCATGGCAAGTGTAATCTCTAGAAGAAGAAAAAAAAAACACCTTGGAGATTACGTAGGAGTAAAATTGCGCTGATCATTTTTGAGGTGTGCTATTTTATTATATTGTACGACGTTCAGTTTCCTCGTTCCAGCTGTAAACCATATAGCCTCAAACTCATGAGAAAACGTGTTTAAATACCTCCTGGGTTCAGAAAACCAAACAGATAATTTTTGGGGAGTATTTAGGTGAGTTTCAGTACTTTGTAGCTTGATAATCTGGACTGAATGAAGGTAAAACTTTCTCATGGCAGGTAAAATGTGTGCATATATTCAAGCACACGTTCACACAATGTTCATTTTGATACATCCTAAAGTGTGCATGGAACACATGACCGCTGTTGATTCATGAGGCCCTTGGTGTTTCCCCCAAGGATAATTTGACAGGTAGTAGGGTAGAAAATCAAATCACCTAACATCTAGCAGGAAGACAAGTAAACAAGATGTAAGAATCTGACTTCTTAAATTATGCGGCTTTCTAATTGGCATCAGCTTTTTATCATAGACGTCTGTTACTGCAGTATAGTCCATTCTATCAATAATTTTCACAGTATATTTTATTTATTTATTTTTATGTGTGTGATTTCAAGAGATCAAGATTGTTGGGACTGTGCACAGAAAATCTCTGATTCCGATTTTCCTGTCTCGTTAGTTTTTTTTTTTTTTTTTACTGGACAAGCTGAAAAACATTTAGTTAATTTTTAAGATGGTTTAGACCTTCAAATGTTTCCACAATCGTCTAGTATTCTTCCTCAAGAAGTTGAAAAGATTAATTCAAAGAATAAGGAAACTACATTTTGTTTTTCTTCACACGTGTTCCCCAAACGCACCTTGTTGTGGGCATCTGTGTGGCGAATAACGTTCCGCAGCAACGTCTTCCCCAGCGGCTGTTTCGACATGGTAACACCTGACGGCATGAGACACATGCGAGTCAAACATAGGCAAAAATGATCTTGAGAAAACAAAGATAAGATGGTGAGAACAGAGCATAAACAACCGACTTCTCTTCGAAACCATGAGTGTACGAACTACTCGAGCGCTCACCTGTTAGCTCGTTAGCTATCACTGATATTCAGATAATGAACTTGTCTAAAATCTACTCCACGCGGTTTGTCAGTAAAGTACAACACGTTCGTTATTACACATTAGTGTGACCAGTGTCTACCACCGCACTGTACATGTGTACAAACTGTACCTTTCAGAAGCGAGTAGCAGATTCCGAGGATTAAAAAAAAAAACACAGCTCACCGCCTCTAACTATACTTCCGCTACGTGGCTGCGTCACTTCGAACGATTGGTGATTGGACGAATGTTTGTCACGTGACGAAACGGAAGTAAAAGTTTTTTGGGTTTTTTTCCCAGCTGTTTGGTTCAATTCAATCCAGTTTATTAGTATAGCGACAAGTCGTGAGCACTGGAAATTTAACTCTGTTGTTGCTATTATCGTTTTTTAGATTAAACTATAGTTTTGTTATCTTACTGTGGATGTGTGTTGAGCCCTCTCCTGTTCACTCTGCTCACATATGATTGTGCAGCTGCCCATCCAGGCTGCCACATTGTAAAGTTTGCAGATGATATAGCGGTGATGGGATGCATCACAAACAATGATGAGTCCAGCTACAAGCAGGAGGTGGAACACCTGGAGAGCTGGTGCAAAGAGAACAACCTTCACATCAATGTGAAGAAGACAAAGGAGATGA
>JARVLU010001196.1:28110783-28121099 GCA_031762415.1 Simpsonichthys santanae | reverse complement strand
GTGCTTTCGGTTTCGAGTTACGGACGAAAATCCGGACTTACGGCGCCATGTGCGTTCGGCTCCGACTTACGGCAGATCCGAGTTACGAACCGTCCTTAAGTCCGGAACCCGTTCGTAAGTCGAGGACTACCTGTACAGTATTTGATATAATATAATAACGACCTAGCATTACTTCATACCAGAGTTTAGTTACGGCACTTCTAGCTCTAATTCAGAGTGATGTTAGCGTGCTCTCCTTCCTGAACTCACCTGTGTGAACGCGATAGTGCGTCTCCAGCTGGTGCTTCAGGCTGAACCTCTTGCCGCAGCCGTTGCACTCGTAAGGCTTCTCCCCAGTGTGGATGCGTTTATGGCCCCTCAGTGTGCCGTCGTCTCTGAAGCAGCTCCCGCAGAATTCACACTCAAATGGGTGATCCCCTGAAAGCACAGTCGTGTCACAGCAGCAGCTCCAGCACCAACAGACACAGTTATTTGTTGTTGGAAGCAGAAAAGACTAACTTTATCCTTGGCGTGCTGCAGATGTAGCTGCATAGGTCAAGCTGTCACGCAGGCTTTTCTGAACATGCGCATCAAGCGGAGGAATAATGTTCTTTTGGACGCTGTTAATGTTATGACACGAGGACACTCCTCTTGGCCGTCTGCTAATAGCTAATAAAAGTCCTTCAGACATGTGCTGCTCTGTTCTCTATACTGTAGTTAATCTATTTCTCTCTTAGGCCGAGGGTTTGACTCATCTCCAGTGACCTATGTGCCTCATTATCTCAGTGTCCACAGCAACAGCCAACTCAGAGGATACATTGCTCTCCTCATTACAGGCCGATTCTCCCCGATCCCCCACCCCACTGTGGAGCAGATGACATTTACAAAATGTTACTTCCAAGCAGAGTGGCATACAAACAAGATACGGCGCCATGGCCAAAACTCCCTTCACTTCTGTCTCCTCACATCAATTATGTATTTCTCCTGTCTGGACATCAAGCCGTCTTGACAGCTGGTAGTGTTATTTAAGGTGAAAGAAGAAAAGGGGACATCTTTTCAGTAAATATCTCTCCGTCTCCTGCGGCACTGAGACTCACCCTCAGTAGAACACGGAGACAAGTCATTTCCATTTGCTTTTCCTTCAATATTTATTTGGGCCTCCTCTATCATTTTCGGTGAGCCACACAAGAAGTGACAGCCATGAATCGCGGCGGCCCGAAGGCTGTCTAAGAACCCAAAATATAAACAGGATGAAATTGCCCAAAATATGCACCGGCCACAAAGGTACAGTTCTGTCATCGGAGAGGTGAGTCATCTTATAGAGAGCGAGAAGGAAGAGTGGGAGAGGATGCGTGCAAATTGACTAAAACCTTCCAGCCAATAACCTGAGGAAATTAACCCACATACAGAAATAAACACAGCTGTCTTTGTCTCCTCCTCAACATATGCGTGTGCTTGACACCAGCGTGTGCATGTTTTCTGACAGCAGCCGACACCACAGACAACAGCGGCGGCGCTAGTGATCTCTTACCCGTGTGCGAGCGCAAGTGTCTTTTGAGGGTGGTGTGGCTGGGAAAGGGGCGCTCACAGTGGCTGCAGATGTAGCTGTGCATCCCTGCGTGGACCTCCATGTGCTGCTGCAGGGCCTTCTGGGTCTGGAAGCGCTTCGCACACAGCAGACAGAACACCGCCATGTCAGTCCCTGGAGAACGCACAAGACACAGACGCGTAGTTATTTCAGTACCATACACAGACAGGGCCTTAAGTGGGGAAACTGGGTCACTTCAACTTTGTGCGAGTCCTCTGAGGGAAAAGCTTCTTTCAAAGAGCAAGTGCCTCTACCTAAACTAACTCCCCTACAAGCCCAGAGGCGCTCCTCGCTGCGAGATTTTATACATTCTATTTTAAACCATGAAAGTGATTGTTTTCTTTAAGAACGTTGCACACAATGCACAGCATGCCAATCACACAATCAATGGCTCCTTCCTGGTGTGTTAGATGTGTAATTATTCTCTTCGCTCCCCATCAGGAGTCAGCTCCAGCCTGTGAAGTCCTCTGTTTCTGTGCTCAAAGAGCAGCTGATAGTAGCTCCACCCTAAATGATGCCTACACTAAGCGCTCCGTGCAGAATGTTAAGTAGTGATATCAAGCCATTAAAGGCAGGACTGCAGGAAAAAACACAATCCAGTTTAATCCTGTGTGTGACCTGGCATCTCTTTGGGGCTGCTTTCCTGTTGCACAGAGCATGGAGAGGAATACAGATAGGGAGTCGCTGGCAGGGTAGTTAAAGTCAAAATGGCTTCGTGAAGAAGATCCATTGGCTGTCATACAGTCAAAGCTTGATCTACAGGCTGTGTATGCCAGAGCTCAAATCCGCTCGGGCAATTCACTTTGATGCAAATTCATATGTGTGTTAGGACTGAGGGACGGGTTAATACGCAGCATTGGCATAATGTGCATGTCCTAGAGAGTGAGGCTTTAATGTGAGATTATGAGGTCCTTATTTCTCTGTCTGCTCAGGTTGCAGATCATTTACAATGTGAGCAGGTCCCATTGCTCCTGACTCAGATTCAATCAGACATCTCCAGCGGAGGATCATTAGTAAACAGAGGACTGTGCCAGCACTTCATTGGAATTCAAGTGGGGTTGCTGTGTCGCATTTAAAATGCAGTCTGATGAGGTCCACTAAATCAAATCATTTGTTACTGTTATTGAAGTGCCTTGAGGCAACTGGCAATTAAATTGGAATTAACGCAGGGAAAGGGATACAGCACACTCATACTAAGAGGGGAGAGTGTCAGACACTTGCTTTGGGTTCAATCAAGTTAGCAGACAGACAAGTCTGTTCAAAGAAGAAGAAAGAAGCAACAAATCAAGCAAATTCACTTTTTAAAGGATGGAATCAAACACATTCGTGGAGAACTGTACTAATCCATACACTGCCATTTGTTCAAACAAAGCAAGAAATCTGAAGAATTAACATTCCACACGGCTGAACCTATACAATCATTTTGGTTCTTTCTGAGACCAAAACCAGAGGATTCTCAGCCATTAACAGAGAGAAGATGGGATGAAAGAGTTTCCCTGATCTCAACGATCCTCCAGCGAGGCGATGCAGTGGAATGAGCTGCACCTGTTTGGAGGCTTTAGCCTGTAGATTTTTGCACAAAGAGCAAACAATACGGTTCAGGCCCTCATTGACCAGGCCTATTAGTCATAGGCTCCTCGTGCAACTCATACAAAACCTGCCTTTATGTTGCTGCCTAATGACCAAGACCCTTTCTCACCCATGGTTCACAATATTTTAGTTGTAAACAAAAGGCCTTCAATTCTCACCGCCTCTGCACCCCTCCCCACTCGCTGCTTACGCTGACCATACAGGAAATCATTCAGCCGTCTAACCAGCTTCATTCTCAGCCTGACCCATAGCTAACCAATGCCAAATTCACTTTGAATTCAGGATAATGATCCATCTGAAAATGGCTGGACATTTAAACAGCAGAAGAATGCCGTTTCTCTATGACCCCCTACTTTAGTTGGCTTGTAAATATTTGCTTTGGCCAGCAGGGGGGGTGCTTTCCGTTCCACAGTGTGACCATGTTACTGCTGCTTTCAGTTTGTTGAACAGAGCCCGCAACAAACTAAACAGCACATAATCCACTCTGTAGATTTACCAAAACGACTGTAGTTATGCTTTTTTAAATATTTTTGTATGTATTAACTACATGGTGTTGTAAGTGCCAGTCTCAGAGCAGCTTGTGTACTTTTCTCAGTTGGCTGCGAAAGTTTAGTTTCTCTGTGGAGGTAAACCGTTACTCTCTGACACACTTGATCCTTCTGTCACCGACAATACTGAAACTTGAGAATAGAAATGACAAATATTCTGTCACAGGAATCTCACTCTTGATCTCAGGTTGACACACAATGACAACAGCTCTGCACTCGTTTCATTCCGCGCCACTGATGGCTGAAAATAAAAATATACCAAATGATGTCTTGAAGTGCAAAGAAAAAAAAAAAAAAACCTTTGGAGACAAAGAAGTGTTTGTGTGCGTTAGTGCTGGCGTTTCGCCTCGCTTCGCTCTCTGTTAACTTTTCAAACAAAAAGGTTTTTGCGGTCGTCAAGTTTTTTTTTTTTTTTTTTCTCCAGTAAGCTTTGGCAAGACGTGCAGAGGAGCTGCTTTATGAGAATACGCTCTAAAGTTTGCCCCCTGCTTTCTCACCCCTAACCACACAATGGGCTTGGGATTTGACCTTTCTGAGGCGCAGGCTGACCCCTCTGACCTCTGACCCACAGTGGGGTAAAATACCATGCAATCAATGGTTTTTCTCAAAGGCTAGAGTCGACTGAGCATTGGGTTCAGTGAGAGTGGGGGCTTTAACAGTGGGAATAATGATTTCCCTTTAAGCAAACCTGCGTTTACTGTGTGTATTATAGCACAGAGCTGCTCATCTAATCCATGATTAGGTCAAAAACTGAAATGGTTTAAGGTTGTAATGCTGCTTTAGCATACCTCCATTAACACGACATGTATGCTCATGTGATTTAACGTGGTCTGCCTTCATACAGCTGCCACTTATTCAGTCCAGCTGAGGTGGGAGCCAGCCAGGCTCTCACGCTGCCTAAGAAACAAAACCATGTGTCTAGGCAACCAGATAGGATCATGGTCCTCGTTGGGGTGAAGTGTTCAAGCTAATCCCTTCATTCACAAATAAGCGCAGCCTGTTTCTTTTCATACGGGCAAACAAAAGTTTCCCACCCTGAGAATTGGGGAGGAAACCCACTCCAAGTCGAACAAAAAAAAGACAGATCAGCTATGACCACAAATCTGTACAATTTTATCTGCGCTAATCCTAACTTGTGGCGTTCAGAACCTACAGACTGATCACATTTTTGAACGATTTCCATATTTGTATATGCAACATTTTTATTAAATTAGCAATGGCTGGATAATTGAATATGTTCTTTTTAGAATTAGATGAAATTAGTTTTTTGTTTTAGGAAAATCCATCTAAAAAAAAAAAAAAAAACACCACTAGCTGCCTTCATCCAGATAAATTTCACATGGATTTCACAGTTTGTAGTGTTACATCAGTGCTGATCATGTCCACTAGTGTGCAGTGTCAAAGCGCAATAAACTCTGTCCCCAGGCTCTGTTCAGTGTACAGTGTGTGTGTGTGTGTGTGCAAGTTGGCTCACTGCAACTGTGTCAGCCAGTTAAATATAAACAATCACACAGGCTACATAACATCCAAGCCCTCACATGACCCATGTGCACTCATGCTTATTGTATGGGTTCATGCTGTAGGCCCCACAGAGATGTGACTCTACGATCACACACAAAGCTACAGTACCTTAAACAACCCCGGGGCGCTTATCAGCAGACTGCTAATCTACCCGAGTGACGAACAACCCACTCAATAATTAATGCAACAAGAGATGCGTCGCTTGTGTTTAAGCACTATTCCACAGTCCGGTTCATCGAGGTCACGCGGGGCTTTACTCTCCTCCATCCCTAGAATGTTTGCAATATTCTACACAAACATGTTCCACTTTGCATAAAATGACAGGCTATCGTGCTGCAAATACATACTGAGGATGAAACGAACACAGCTCAGTTCAGTTTGAAGCTTATAGGAATTAAAACGTGACATTACCAGGAGGGTGCAGTGTGATGACAGACACACAATTAGGCAAGCTAAAAGGTCTGCATTAGAAAGCCTGGGCTGTATTTGAATAGACTACAGAACTGTTTAATTAGGGTTTGGACAGAAGGTAATATTATTCACTTGATGAAGCAGCCTGTAATGTGTGGAAACCGTGCAGCTGCTGTGAGTACACAAAGGCGCCGCACTTATGGCCTGTTCCTAAAGGCAAGGTGGCTAAATGGTCAGCCAGCATGTTTTGAAGTACATTAAGTTGATTTCTATGTGCTAATCTTCCAAAACTGAAAGCGCGGCGCCCCCCGAGTCCTAACTTGGTTTGATGAAACAGACTCCATTGTTGTGAGAGCGATTCGGAGACAGATCCATTCTTGTATTTTGGGCACTGACAACTAGGTCAGAGGAGACGGTGACAGGGCTGTGGTGAGGAGTAAACAACAGCACATGATGTTGTTGTCCTCTTACTCCTGGCACCCAACACCAGCAGCAATCCTCTTGCCCTCAGGAAGCCACACACCCCCTTTCCCCTCCCCACAACTCACCCCTTCCTCTCTTTGATCTCTAACTTTAGCAACCCATGGCCATTCACCTTTGACATATCAAAACAGCTTAAGAGGTTTCTGTAAACTTGTGCTACTGCCAGAATTACCAAGATCTCCCACAAGTAGCATTACATCCCCTCCAGAGGCCACGGACACTGCTGCAGCTGCCGGGGTCTGACAAGTGTTAATCTGCTAAGAGGAAACTCATTTGGCTCGCTGGTTATGTCACATGGCAAATTAAAGCAGAAGCTGCACGAGTCCTGCTGAACTACCCTGTGTGCTTCCAGAATAAACGAACTGCAGGTGATTCTGAGCTACATTTCTGCGTTACATTTCCACTCATAATTAAATTAAATCACCTGCCACTCATGTCATAGCCTGTGCGAGTGCGTCACAGCACACCGGGCCAAGATCATTGCAAAATAAGAGTGTAACGCCCTCCTGTTCCCTGCTCTGGATACGCTGCCGAGCAGAAACCAAACTCTGGGTGTTTACAACTCTGAGAGATGAGGGTAGAAACTTCTGGGCACCGCTAACACCCCCCCCCCCACGTCCACAACCATTAAGTATTCATTCTGTGGGTGCCACCTGGAGTTACAGTTACGTGCCAGCACTCCTGAGAGGGTTATCACATTTCTCTGACAGTAGCAGAAAAGGTGTGGATCCAGACACTGTCGGCCATATGTAACGTCTGACAACAACGCAGCTGTATTTTTCACTGCCAAGAATGGAGAGCAGCAGGCCTCAAGCTGCAGGTGATGACGCACCAGCTGCTTCATAGTCGTAAATAAAGTCATCCCTGACAGATAGTAAACAGTTTTTTGTAGAGGTGCACTGATTGCAGTTTTCTGGCCGATCACCGATTCCTGAAAAGTCTGACCTGCCAATTCCGATTTTGGCCGATACCGATTTAGTTTTATAAGCGACACTGTCAGGTGTTATAAGGTCACAATGCACCTTCAATATTCCAATCTCATTGTATTGGAAAACATACCCTTGAACAATATCCTAAACATGATACAAACTTGTTTAACTGGCCATGAGGTAGTGATCTGAAATATAAATGAAGTTCAGACAATTGTTGTTAAAACTAAAACAAAAAAAAATCTATAAAATCTGTTTCTCATTTAAGTATTGTCCAATCTCCAATTTCCCAACAAATTAAGGATATCGGTCGTCCGGCCGATTTATTGGTGCACCCTCAATTTTTTTTTTTTTTTTGTTTTCTTTAATCATGCAAACACTATTTTAGTGAGCAAAAAGATAATCCACTTGAAAAAAAAAATAGTTCATCTCTTTTACTTAACAAAAATCAAATTAATTGTGAATAAAATTAGTTTTTAGAGAATTAACAAATGCACTTATTTGTCAAATAAACTATGCTAAAGTTGGAGGACTTGGTGAATTTTAAAACAGACACAATTATAAAAAAAAATGTATTGCCTGCAAAAACCCAAGAATTATTTGAAAAGAAAGAGAATTTGTGATTATCAGTAAAAACATATACGTCAACTGTTTCACTTAATGAAGAGACTTGTCTGTAACAATTACAGTGATGAAAGAATATAAAACAGTAGGTATTTAGAAATGTTAGAAATTATTAATAAGTTCATTTTTTAGAGTAGGAAGAGGCAATGTTGAAAAATATTTAAAAAGAAAATCTCTGACATGGAATTAAAACTATTTATTTACAATCTTTCTTTGAACTCCTTGTAAGCTTTGTGTGTTTCTGAAAATCTTTTATTTTAATAACTGCTTTAGCTCCTCACGTGATTAAGCCCAAACTCATTAGATTTAATACATTTCAAACCCAGGTTTGTACAATATGGATCTAAATAATAAAAATAAGTCAATTTCAAGTGTTTCTGGATTTAAAACTGTTGTCTTAAACACATTTTTTAATTTGATTAATTCAAATACAGTTGTCGTGCGTAAGGTAAATAATTTTACAGCTTTTACACGAGAGAGCATGTCTGTGACGCTTCGGTGGCGTTCGGTGGGTCTGGATGCCAGGAGATGTTAGTGGGTGATATGTGAGAGGACCTCCCACCTCCCAGTTGCTAAATTATGGAGCATCATGACAGGAACAGTTTAACCCAGCCAGCATGACAAGCAAGTTCTGACCCATGATCACAAGTCTCATCGTCACGGCTTACTCAACAGCCCCCGCATGCCGGCCAGGTTAAACATAACCTGTGTGTGTGTGTGTGAGTGCATCTGATTTTTAAATACCTGTGTGTGTTTGCCTGTGGGCTTCCAGAGCTTCCTCCGAGGAGAACGTCGCTCCACACTGATCGCACACCAGCGCCTCTGCAGGAGCTGTAGGTGACATCAAACCCATCAGGATGCATCTTGGTCACACATCAGCACAAACATTGTCTGACACTTATTGTCGCTAATTTAAGAACACGAGAGAGGGAGAAAACTCAAAAAAGGGAGTCACCAAAGTGTGCTTCTTGTACGCACTTGTGCTTTTCAGGAGTTAACAAAAGGAAGTGAATGCACGCAGTACAAAGGAGCGGAGGAAGCTGCCATAAAAACACACGACTGGGGGGCAAACAAAGGCACCAGACAGGGTGCAATGGTCCTTCTTCTTCTTCTTCTTGACAAAACAGAGCAGAGCTGAAGAGTTTTATTTACCGTGGCCTGTTATCAGTCTCTGAACAGTGAGCAGGCTGTCTGCCTGAGAGGCCACAGAAGGACTGGGTGTTCTCTGTACAGCAGACGCTTCCCGCCTGCGGCACATCGCTTTATCACCAAATAAAAAAAAGAAAGGAAAACACACACACACACACACACACACACTTCAGAGTCAACACCCCAAATCCCATCACATGGACTGTAACTTCAGCTCCCAGGTCACCTCTGGAGTGCCCTTGTCTGTTGTGATGAAGACATGAAAGAGCCGAGCATACATACAGCTGAAACGTTCAGTCGTTGTGCACTCGCCTCACACCTGTGCACACACATGCACGCTTCCTCCATCTCTCACACACGCAGCTGTTTGGACGAGGATTGGCTCTCAGTGAGATGTAAATCGGTTGCAGATCCATACTGGCCCCGGGCTCATTCACTGATCTATTTTCTGCTCAGCTGGCTTTAAATGAAGTTAAAATGACTCATTAAAACACCCACAAGCTTCGGGAACCGTGCACGCCGCAGCCTAAATGTGGTCCTCTTTCAACTCTTAGGATGCCTCATGTGCTCAGACAGTGTGCACTGCTCCCGGAGCCGCACGCAAATAACAACAACAACAACAAAGAGGCTCAATCTGCTCATTTCTAAAAACAACACTTTTTTTTTTAAAACAAGCCGCCGCGTTTCGTTTTGTTCCGCGGAGCAAAAATAAAACGCGAACGAGCGGCGGCCGCGTGTAGCGGCAACGGCGGCGCTGCGTCGTGGATCCTGATGCTGTTTGACGCCGTCCACTGTGCGGTGTGTGCGCGTCGTGTTGTGAGAGATTGTGTGATAAGGGAAGAGGAGAACATAGTGCATTGTCTTGTGCAGTCAAAGGCACGGAGTGTGCTCTCATCCATAAACCATCAAACTGTCTCCAGACACGGCTGCAATCGTCCTCCATCAAAACACTTTGTCTGGCATACCAAAATAAGAGCCAGCATCGAGCTGAATACCAAATCAGCCCATTAGAGCGCTGGAGCACTCGCTCCTTAGCAACCAGCGGGATCTAAGCCCGCTATACTGAAATACACTGTGACAAAGAAATGAGATCCACATCTCTCTTTTTGTTTTTTGTTTTTCTTCTTCTTCCAGTATTATGGGGTTGACACGTTGGATGGGGAGAGTTTATGCAGAAAAATTCAAATTCGGTTAAAGGTGTCGCTGTTGCGGATGTCACTGCGAATTGGAAATCAAAGCGTGCTGTGAAGGTCTAAGAGTGATGCAAAACAATGTTTGTGTTTAGGGCTGAGCAGAGGGTACAGGGTAGGAAGAAAGGGGGAGACGCAGGTGAGGTTTAAAGGAGCAGCTCCTCTCTCTCGTCTGTCAGCGGCGTGTCGTCTCCAACAATCCTCAGAGAGCAGGCGGAGAGGACAGGGACTCAGCCTCGTCTGTACACACATTCAAACAGAGGTTCCTGTTTTAGTTTCATCTTTCGTCTCTGGTGGGGGGCGG
>JARVLU010001196.1:28083409-28093870 GCA_031762415.1 Simpsonichthys santanae | reverse complement strand
AAAGACATTTTATCTTGATTAATGTCAAGTTGTCATGACATTGACATTTTTATCTTGGTTAATGTCAAGTTGTCATGTCAAAGACATTTTTATCTTTTTCAATGTCAAGTTGTCAAGACAAAGACATTTTATCTTGATTAATGTCAAGTTGTCATGACATTGACATTTTTATCTTGGTTAATGTCAAGTTGTCATGACATTGACATTTTTATCTTGGCTAATGTCAAGTTGTCATGTCAAAGACATTTTTATCTTGTTCAATGTCAATTTGTCAAGACAAAGACATTTTATCTTGATTAATGTCAAGTTGTCATGACAGAGATATTTTTTTCTTGGTTAATGTCAAGTTGTCATGACAAATACATTTTTATCTTGTTTAACATCAAGTTGTCATGACATTGACATTTTTATCTTTACTAATGTGAAGTTTTCATGACATTGACATTTTTATCTTGGTTAATGTCAAGTTGTCATGACAAAGACATTTTTGTCTTGGTTAATGTCAAATTGTCATGACAAAGACATTTTTATCTTGGTTAATGTCAAGTTGTCATGACAAAGACATTTTTTTCTTGGTTAATGTCAAGTTGTCATGACAAAGACATGTTCATATTGGTTAATGTCAAGTTGTCATGATATTGATATTTTTATATTGGTTAAGTGAAGTTGTCATGACAAACACACTTTAAATAGTGTCAACTTCATAATAAATGTGTCATAATTTACCGAGTGACAAGTATTGATAACAGTCATGAACATTCATAAAGACTCGTTCATGTTCATGACTGGTATTATGTCTTAGGAGTTACTGTTGTTGGGTTCAAATGACGTTTTAGAAGTCCGGCGGCCCTGCTGACCCTGCTGGACACATCTGATCAGGTGGACTGATAAACTGTTTCTATCTTGAAGTATGCCTGAACCACAGGACTCTATAGCTGGTTGGATTTTCTTCTCTGTTTTGCCTAAATCCATTTTTTATATTTTTGTTAATTTTTATTTTTTGTTCAGCTTTTCATTCATGATGTTTTGCTACCAAAGTCCAGCACATTATTCCTGATGGAAGCCACACATATTTGTTGATGAATTGTTTTTATTATTTTTTTTAAGGAAATTGTGATGAAAAAAAGAACAAGTGATCAGAAATAAATATGTTCAGTTCTTACACCACTTGTTGTGAACATGTGGAGAATCATGTTTGTCTGTGATGTATCCTTCGATGGTCTGATGGTCCAAAAGACAGACTGAGATGGACTGAAGAACAAAGTCCTCCTTCAGCCTGACCTCAGGCTACGATGAGTCACGTCAGCAGCACCCCACTCCCCACAGAGCCGAAGTGAAAAAGAAATCCCAGTCGTGCTCTCTGACCCGGATTAGTCTCAGAGCAGCTGAAAAATCAAATCGTTTGTTGCTTTAGAGACATGACGGTGTCACCAAAGCACCTGAGCTCAGCAAATGGGTTCACAGACCCCGCCATGTGCTCTTTTACCCTCCTCCCCCCTCCAATTCATCTCTCACCATCTCCTCTTTTGACCTCCACCCTCTGTAGCTTCAATTTACTCCTTCCTTTATCAACTGATTCGTTTTCATCACATTTTTGTGCAACGGCCCAGAATCATTTCTTCATCCACTTACTCCCTGTCTCATATTTTCTCATCATCCTTCCTTTAAGGCACACCCCCTCCCCCTTCACAACCTGTCCTCTCGGTGATGCTCTCAATATTCTCCCACAGTCAATCCTCATGTTGCCTGGGCACACGAGCACAGTTAAGTGCACACTCCTTCTAGTTCCCATCAGCCTGACCTTCTCTAATGCAGCCATAAAATTCCTATTGATTTATGAATACAAATAGTGTGTGTGTGCGTGCGTGCGTGCGTGTGTGCGTGCACATTCTGTTGGTCACCCTTCTCAATGTCACATGCTCACTTTCCCAAATCAGTAAGAAGCAGCCAAAATGAGCATTGTGTGCACGTGTGTGTTCACGTGTGTGTGTGAGAGAGAGAGTTTGTGTGTGTGTGTACTTGCCAAGCCCAGTAGTAATTGAGATGGAGAGGGTGTTTCGTGATCATTCATCTACATGCACAATCGTCTGGAGCCCACTAGCTTGTTGGGATTCTGCTGTGGCCAATCAGGCGGCAGAGATAAGGACAGGGCAGCCCCGATTGGTCGATAACGAGGATGGATTAACCCTCGCAGTCAGAGCCTCGGCCTGACTCACAGATCTCTGTTAAATATCAGAATTATCTGTTTGATGATGAGTAAGCAAGGACAAGGAATGAAAGGATGAGTGTTGGAGAACTTAAATTTTAACCTTAAAATTGAAAACAACTAAAAGAAACTAAAATAAAAATGAAAGAAATAATAAATTATCTGTTGACGTCAGATATCTTAAAATGTGGGAAACAAGCAGAAACAAAAACAAGAGGATGAAAAAGGTAAGTGAGAAAATACTGAAAAACATTTTAAAAAGGAAAAATAATAAAGTTATAGTTGTTGTGGTTAAAATATCAAATAAACAGAAATACTGTATGAGTATATTTTTTTACGTGGCCTTGGAGAGTTTGTTAACCACAGTTTTAGGTAGCTATTTACTAACCAGGGTTCAGAGTACAAAGGACAGAAGAGAATCAACAGGAGACCAGACAAAAAGCAATTGATTTTATTGTATAACTGCAGAGGAGGATCAGAGAAGGAAAGATCTACGCGGGGACAGCAGGAGGTGAGTTCACAGTTTGGAGAAGAAGCCCGAGTTGTTTGATTACAAAATGAGTTCTTACTGAGTTACAGGTTCAGAGGGGACGCAGTAGGATCCTGGTCCAATGGTACAATGAAAGAGTTCCAGGTAAGTAGTTCAGCAGGGCAGGTGTGGAAATCTTCTGGTTCTTTGTTTCTTGTTGAGTCTTGGAGAGGCTCTCACACTGGAGACTGGCTCAGAGAAGTAACAGGATGTCAGCATGTTCACACTGAGGAATCCGTAGATCACACAGATAAACACACAGTTACCAATTCATGGATTACTGTATATTGTTTCTCAGGCTTAACTCAGAGGTTGTAGGTTGCTGTGATCATGTGTCAATCAAAATTTCAACACAGCCTTAAGTATGGTAGGAGGTAATCAGCTGTGAGAGCTCTGCATCGCCTACTCATCCAGCTGGTGCAGAAAGGTGGTCGGGAGGAAAAACAAATGAAAACAGGAATCCTAGGAGTCAGCATTGTCCTAAAAATTAGATGTTCCATCTACACTCTTGGATATTCAAAGTCAGAATGCCTGAACTGACTCAGCACAAACACAAACAAACAAAAACAAAGCACTTGATGGGGCTTTTAGTAGGCCACAACAAACACATTCTGTTCTTCATGTGTTTGCTTTCTGCGAGTAGAAATGTGGATTATAAAACCGGTAACTACACATAACTGAATGATGCAGAACAGTCAGAGATGTGTCTCTTATGTTCTGATACTCTCAATATTTTTTTCTTCAGCCAAAAGTCAAATATTTCTGGCAGTAAGGACTCGTGCATTGAACACAAAACTCTGTCATTGTATTTGTCTGAAGCATGTGCAGTCAAGGTTGTGGTTCATCTGTTGTTTGCTCCATCAAGAGTCTGTTTGCTCATGTATCAGGACTGAAACATGTTATGCAGCCAATGTAGATGATTTAATGTTCACGTCTGAAAATGTCTGATTTAATTTGATGCAAATAAATGGAAATAATATTTTTTATAACAATCTGGTGTTAATTAGGAAACAAATCACAGCTTGCTCATGTGCATCATATCATGGAGATATTGGCTATGACATGAGTAAGAGTGCATGCAGGGTTGTAGATATGGTTAATGTATATGTGCAAAGTGGTAACACATACAAAATGTCAACTATATTGATACAAAATGGGGTTGGAAGGGCAAACTAATTTGCACCTGGTGTCCAAAATGTCTGCCTTTGTCTGAAGAAGTTGAGGACTTCTGTTTTCTCATGACTGAGATACATAAGGAACAATGTCTAAAATATAAAAAAAAAAATGTAGCTAAAGTTATGTACTGATGAAAGTGCAATAATCCAGGTACATAAATCTAACAAAGAGGAGTCAAGTCCTCTGAACGGAGTGGTCAAAAGGATAATCCAGCACAGAAGATCAACATCATCAGACCAGGACTCTGTGGTCTACACTCCTCTCCAGGCCAGCGGCTACTCTTTCAGGGATGAAGATGTTCATATCCTTGATAGAGAAGAATGATGGTTTGAGAGAGGAGTAAAGGAGGCCATCTTTGTGAAAAGAAACCATTCATCATTAAACAGAGGTGGAGGCCTCCGGGTTCAACTGTTCCACTCTTACAGTGCTGTTATTGCTGGTGTCACTTAGCCCTCTGTGAATAGCAAACAACCATCAGGGTGCTAATGATCCAACGTTAGGCTGATGGTCCTCCTTGACCATGTGAGCAGCTGGTTTTGGCTGTCAGCAGCAAATTGGTTGATCCACTATGAGAAGATGCTATTTATGAGACTGAGCTGAATACAGCACCTCTGAAGAAGACCGGAGAAGTCTTTCGGAGGAAAGACGAAATGTCTCTAATTTTTTGTTTGTTTTGTTTTTTGAATGTCCAGAGGTCCAGACTTAACTTTTTTACATTTTTCTAACTAGGTTATTGAGCATGCATCAGGAATTAAAGCAAACGTCCCATGCAAAAGCAAAATGTTCTACACAGAATTGCTTACTGCTTCAGCTATTCAGAATGTGTAAGTTCAAGAGAATGGCCATACATTGTGCAATTATGTCTTTTGCCAGCATGGCTTGTTCCCAATGTTTATATCGGCGTATAATGGGACAATTGTCACCAATACCGATATGTCCCCAAACGCCTATATCTGCCTAAAATATCGGCCCCTACTGACATAACGGTCAGATTAATAATAATAATAATAATAATGCCACACAATGTCATCAGTGTATGTTGCCACACAAGGACGAAATTACTCTCTGCATTTAACCCATCCACCACCAGGTGGTGCAGTGGGCAGCTATTGAAAGCGCCCGGGGGGCAATTTGGGGATAAGGTGTGCTGCCCAAAGACACCACAAGGTATGTAGTGACCGGGGATCGAAACAGATTTTAAAGAGAAAAGAGAAAGGCAGGAGTCAGTGAAGAACACCAGAGTTGAGCCGTGTCTTTAGTAGAATGAGAGACACACAAAGACACGATAAAGCCTGTAATGAGGTCGAAAATTTTCATTCATCATGTGATAAACTGATTTATTGTTTATTGCGACAGGCCTATTCCTGGCACATTATTTACCTAAAGGAGTGTCCCATTTCATAGATTTATTTAGTCATTTACAACCTTGGATTAAGGGAAAAGGGGTAGGAGTAGAGCTGGATTTCACTAAGTCTATATCAACTATTACAGTAGTCCCTCGCTACTTCACGGTTCGTTTGTCACAGACTCACTCTTTCAGTTTTTCAAAGTAAGATTGGACATGACACACAATTGGCTGACTGATGGATGACCCATAAATTATTTATTTAAAATGTTACAGTATTTAAAATTAAATTGTTTATTTACACAAGGAGGGAGATTGGGAGTAACAAGTAATGAGTGTGATTGCAGCCTGGCACATGTCATGACAAAGTTTGCTGAACTGGAACTAATGTATCCCTACATTGTGGTTTTTCACGTATCGGGGGGTACGGAACCCTCGCGATAAATGAGGGACCACTGTACTATGATTTCTGATGAAGATCAATAAGCCAAATGATATTAAAACTGAAGACATCCAACTAGAACAGTGATGTGGCAGTGACATAATTTTAAACAGCAAAAATAATTAGATTTGTGATATTTTATATATATTTTTTTTTTTGCTTATTTTGTACCTTTTTGTTTGAAATATGCCTCTGAAAAATCTGTTGCCTATGCTCTACTAATTTACCCCCATCACAACTAGATCACCAAAAAATGAACTGGCTCACTCCTATGGCTACAGCTCATGTAGCAGGTGTAGAGAAAGGAGGAAGGAGTGAATCAGGCCTAAAATTAGAAACTGGGATTCAGTCCAACAAGCTCTATTGGGAAACACCTGAACTATGGCCTTCACATACATCCAGTTTTATTTTGAAAACTGCCCACAACGTAAATTATTATGTAAACAAACTATTAGGTTATTACTGATTGGTGTACATTGCATACATTAAACTTTGTAGGCATTAAAGTGTAAACAAGTCTGAACATGTTTAATTTGATTATAATTCATGCAGGAAACGTCCATAATTGTCCTCCTAGAAATAAATGTTCTGATAGTAACTGTACATAATTTCTCCCTCTGTGCCAATATAAATAAAACGTTTTACAGAAGCTTTTCTTATTATCGTCTGTGTTATTGTTCCAAATGTTTACTGTACATTTGCATCATTTTGTGAGTCATTAAAGAATAAAACAGTGTTTATGTAAACAGGTTCAGGACTCAGTGCTCACTTGGCTCCAAAGTGCTATTTTTATGTCATTTTGTTTTGTTTCCACTCGTGTTGATAACTGTAAACTGCTCTTTGTCGTCTAGTGCTGAGGACTAGCTGTGCTAATGTTGAGCCATGTGAATCTGTGGAGACAAAGGGTTTTGTTGCTGCCTTTGGTTCAGTTTGTCTGTTTGAGCTTCTTTGATGTGACGCAACACTTTCTTCTTTTCTATAACAGAGATATTTGTGACAGATAAAACCTGTCAAGGTCCTTCTGTCCATTCATTTAGGGACAATTTAGAGTTACCAGTCAGCCTAACGTGCATGTTTTTGGTCTATTGGAGGAAACCAGAGTAACTGTAGAAAACCCACACATGCATAGAGAGAACATGCAAACTCCACCCAAAAATACCCCAGGCAGGGAGGCGATGCAGCGACCTTCTCACTGAGAGGTGACGGCTTTAACCACGCCTGTCAAAGTCAAAGAGTGAAAGTGTCCAGTGAGACAGCCGGGCCAGAGAAAAGACAAGCTCTCCTCCACTGCTGTGATGTAAATCCTGACAATGAACTATGATAGCAGGAGCATGGCGATGAGGGACAAGATGAGTGACATCACAGTGCTGGTCACAGATGAGCAGCCCTGAGTGGCTGCATGTGGAGACAGCACCACCCAGACCACAACGCACACAGGTCAGGGAAACGTTCATGTGGCCCACCACACCAATATCCAGGTTCAGGCAACAAAGCAGGAACAATGAGCGAGGAGAATCCAGAGGAGGGGAATGAAAGGGAAAAAAAAGAAGAGGGGGGAAAGAGAAGGGTGGGAAAAACAGAGGAAGAGAGAAAGTGAAAATGTGTCACGTCTGAAAACCAAAAGTGAAAAATAAAATTAAACTGATTTCTCGCCTTGATGGAGGAAAAATACAGCAACACATGGAAGTAAAAGCACGACACAAAGAAAGGGGAAACCACACCATGCTGACTAGAAGGTGACGGAGAGGTGGGTGAGTGGAAAAATGCTTAAGTTTGGAGAATGATTTGGGAAAAATAGGTGAAAGGAAAACGTAACGGCTTGCTGCGCTCAACAGGGTCTGGCACCTAAAGGGAAGTTGACAAGCTGTGTGGGTTTTCTACTGTTAGTAAAAAGCTGCTTCAGCTGTAGTGAAGACCTCAGCATGATAATTAGGAGTTATTTGAAAGACTCCTTCTAAACACAGACAGACTGCTGCACCTGCCTTGTTCAAATTAAACAAAGGTTAAAAAAGCACAGTCGTTCAGAGGAAATCATCCTCTATGGAAAGTGCTCGTCCTAATTCTGTGAGCACAAACTCAAGCTCTTACAGCCAGACCTGTTAAAACTTTAAAGATAGAAATCATCCCCCCACTGCCATCCAGGAAATCTATTTTCTCTCTAGATGTATTTAGTTACATTTCATCTTGCAGAGGTAGAGTTATAAATAGACTATAGTGCTCAGGTTTCCAGCTTTGAGTTTGGCTCGTCGTTTCTCTGGTTCAGCTTCTTGTGAGAGAGCAAAGGGAGGATACCTGGGATGACCTCTGGCTTCGAGGATGTTCTGAAGGACATGGTTGAAGGCTGGGACTTCCCTTTCTGATTCTCTGCCACCACATAGACATTGTATTCTGTGTCCCAGTCCAACCCCCTGAGAACCACATGCTCACTGCCGCTGGGCAGCCGGATTTCAGGTTTCCACTCCGTCGCCTGGACCTAAAGATAGAAACCAACACATTCAGATCATGTTCACTCTCAGCATTAGTTATGCTGCAGCTGATTTTCTCGTACCGTAGATTGTTTTGCTCAAAAAGAAGAGTATCAAAACTTTTATTTTTTTATTTTTTTTTTTAGTTTTTTTTTTTTTTTAGTTTTTGCTGCAAAATAATAAAAGAACTGAAAATGTTCACTTCTGAGATTCAAACTATTGAAATATTTGCCAATGAAAAATGTCACATTCAGATTTTGCTCAGAGAAATAACTTCGAGTCAAGTCAACTTTATTTATAAAGCACGTTTACAACAGCCCAAGCACTTAAGAATAAAATCAATGGGAGTACGGTAATTTAATAATAAAAGAAAATTACTTAAAAGCATCAAAAGAAAAACATAAAAACACAGAACAATAAAATACTAAATCAACCCGCACCGTGTTAATCGTCAGAGAAAACAGGTGTGTTTTTAAAACTGTAAGAGAAGTGTTCTGTCTAATGTTGGGGGACAGATTGTTCTAGAGTTTAGGGCCCATGACTGAAAAAACCCAATCTCCTGAGCTTCAGCCTGGTTTTTGGAACTGCCAAAAGCAGCTCTCAGTGCCCAAGAAGGTACATGGTTCAAGAAGCTCAGAGAGTTACTGTATGAGGGTGCAAGGCCACTTGGGCACTTAAAGGTTAGCAGGAGAATTTAAAAATTTTAAAATCCATTCTGATATGTACTGGGAGCCAGTGAAGGGAGGACAAAACTGGAGAGATATGCTTAAACCTACCAGTCCCTGTTAAGAGCCAAGTTGCAGTATTTCAGATGAGCTGGTGAAGATTCTCAGTCATCCAGGACATGATATTGAACTTTTTTTTTTTTTTTTTTTTCAGATGAGCTTGAAGGTTCAGGTAATGTGAGATGTAGCAACATCAGCAGCAAACAGCCACATAGGAAACTTTCTGACAGTGACTTATGTTGTTTTTCTTTCAGCTGACCCTTTTTCAGGGGTCAAACCTACATGCATGGAGGGTTGGGCAATTGTTTTACACCAGATGTCCTTGAAGCAACCTGGGCTCAAATTCACAACCTCAGGGTTACAAGACCAAGCTAGCACAACCCTGACAGTGACCTACGTGAAAAATGCAAAGTCTTTAAGCCAATTGTTGGTTTCTTCCCTTTAGACTTTTGTTTTTACTTCTGTGTATGAATACTTGCCAAAAACATAATTGGGTGTACTGGACCTGGAAACTGAAGCATAGGTGAGATCGTGTAAACACTTTCTATAAACCAACACCATACTCACTGGTTTGTAGCGAATGAGATAGTGTAAGATGGGAGAGCCGCCATCATCCTGTTTAATCCAGCTGATTTTGAGGGAGTTGCCTGTAGGTTGCAGTGACCCTTCCAGTTTGGGAGGATTGGGATTTCCTAAAGGCACACACAAGAAGGACAGAGGCTATTTAAAGATTCTTTAAAAGATGCCGAGAACTACAGAGGTTATTTTGTAAGAAAAGTCAGAGTCACTTCTATCAGTCCACCATGAACATTGTGGAGAAAAGACGAGAAAAAAGTTGAGGTCGGAAATGAGATCCTTCTCCTTCTTGTTCTTTTAGGTCATTTGTCTTAGTGTGTGTCAAGTCGCACTAATTAGAAAGTGACACGTTACCACATGCCTTTTTGAATCATTGAGTCGCTGTGGTTTGCTGCTGTCGCTCAGTGACGTTCAGTTGGCACAAAACAGTCTGACGTCTCGGCTCAGAAACAAGCCGTCAAACTTCAGTCAGTGGTCAATAACAGAAATGTTTGTAGTTTTCCACGTCTCACTGCGTGACAGTTTTACCTACAAAAGGTAACACTTGGTGTGTAGCAACAAACAATCATGAAATATTAACAACTCAATGAGCTGTGCTTTGTCTTTTCTTAACTGAAGTTAAACAGGAGGCATCAAATTACAGTTTCATGTCAGTACGTTTATTCTGTTAGTCCGTTTGCTTTTGTTAGTGATGATCTGTTTATAATCAGTGGCTTTTCTTAATATTTAGTTATGTTTATTATAATTTATCTATTTTAGTCATTTTATTGTGGGAATGGCCTGAATTTGATCTCACTGCACACCACAAGTTTATTAGTCTCTTATCTTTGTTAAATCATATCTATATTTATGATTATCTTTATATTTTCAACAAGAATAAAACTAAACTTTGTGAACAATTAAATTGACTCTTTTGTTAAATTCATTCAACCTTTATTTAGGCAGGTTAATCTCATTGAGTCTCGAGGACTCATTTACAAGAGAGACCTGGCTACAA
>JARVLU010001196.1:28060259-28072689 GCA_031762415.1 Simpsonichthys santanae | reverse complement strand
TATATATATACTGTATATATATATGTATATATATATTCTGTATATTTATAATAAACTACTACTTACTACTTGCACTATTCCTACTTCATGGTTTTTCACTTATCGCGGGGCTTCAGGGTACGGATCCCCCGCGATAAACGAGGGACTACTGTCTACGGTTTCTTTTTCATAGTTTATAGTTTAGCTATTTTTGGGTGTAACTGGGACCTTGTGTACATAATTTTGTTCCACCTTATGTACCACATGTGATGCGAATGACAATAGTCACCTTGAACCTTGAAGTTTTCTCAACTCCAAACTGAAACGTACAGCTTCAGATTTAGAAACTTGAAATTTAGCACCTTTCACTTTAGAATTAAGAAAACATCTTCAGATAAGTGAAACCTCTCAAAAAAAAAAAAAAAAAAACAATACAATGAAATCCAGTTACCCTTAATTAGTTTGTTTGTAATAAAAGTTATCTACTTATTATAAAATTGTGTCAACCTAAGTGAAAAAATGTAGGTGTGAAAAAACTTTGAGCCCTACTTTGCAAAGCTCTACAGTTTAAACCTTCAATCAACTTGTACTCATGTTTCAATGAAAACATGTCAAGTTACACAGTATTTGAAACCAGGCACCTTACATCAGGAAGTGCATTAATGTTATGTTTAAATAAGACATTTAGTCTACATGCATCTGGTTTCAAGAAACCGATCTGTGAAGTTTTGTCAGACGCAGCTTCCTGTGTTGTGACTGTTGTGTGACGCTAAACTGTGTTTTGTTTCAGGCAGGCCAGGGGTCTCTCTTAAATTTATAATGAGCTTTTAATATATACGTCATTTAAAATATTTTAAAGTAGCTAGACATCATTTTAATTGGAACCTTGAATACATAATTCCATTACACCTCATGTACCACATGTGATGCGAATGACAATAAACTTGACTTGAACTTGATACTTTTCTATTTAAAGAGAAGTTAAAGAACCACAAATTTATTTTGCTCCTAATTGCACAGTCACTACCACTTCGACACTCAGCACCTCTTAGACCAAAACTAATTTAATTTATACACTGAAGAGATGTTAATGTTTTTATCAGTAGTCTGTATACTGTATTTGTTTCTTTTCCAAGGAAGTAGAGCTGAATTTCTAATCATCTCTTATGGCTGCTTTGATGCTTTTGATGCAAACTGAAGGTGCAATGAGAGCAGGGCAATTCAAATGCACTGAATAAGAAGTACTGGCCTGGTCTGCCATTTAAAAAAACAGAACACATTAGTTTGTATTTAAATTCTATACACATAGCATGTTTTAGGTATTCATTATACATAGCGGGTGGTCCAGCCAGTGAGACACTAACATAACCCACATTACCCTTTTATTCTGACCCCTGTGCAGATAGCTGTCTCAGCTGACCCCTGTAGTCCTGGTTCTGACTGCTGCACCTTTGTCACGTGTCACACTGCATATAACCAAAGCTAAACTATATCATGGTCAGTGTTATTTACTTTTCAGTATCCAGTTTTATTTTGTGTAAATGTTTATGGTGTTTAGTTTTTTCAGTGCTTTTCCCAGTCTACACCAGCCGCTCCACCCGTCACAGCTGCAGCCACTTCTCCCATCAGCTCCACTCTGTATAACCTTTCAGTCTTCATTCACTCCTTGGTGAAACATTGTGTTCTAAAAATCTGAGTCTTCTTGTGTCTCCCTGTGTCTGATCTTCAGTTTTATTTTTATTTATTTTGCAGTCACAAAAGCTTTTTTTTTAAATAAAGTTTTGTTCATTTTTTATTGAAGTTTCTTGTGTTCTGTCAGCATTCCTCGGCCCAACCTCCTACAATCGTGACAAATTCAGATTTGTGCCTTTTCATTTATTTTTTTCTATGTCTTGAAAAGCAATTAAACACATGCATTGTGTCTTAACTGCAACTTACCGGGTAATATAATCTATATAAATACTATATTTTACCAGTATGCATTACCTTACATGCAGTCTTACATTTTTTAAAACCAATCATTATAATTTGATTAGTTATTATTTGCTAATATTTTAGCTTCTTTCAAACAGAAGCAAATTGGCATTCAAGATGTGCAAATTTGCTGTAAAATTAATGAAAAGAGAATAAAACAGCCAACACATTAAGGTTTGTGCTATAAAAATAAAAGCAAGCTGACTGCAGAGCTCTCCAAGAGCTTTTTCTTCTGCGCAAACAGCAGTGAGATACAGAGGGAACCTCAGAGCATAAACGTGGCACTACACGGAGGACACGTTAAACTCATGTCTCATCAAATATTAAATGGCCTGGCATACCAATGTACCTTCCCTTGTATGGCCTATTAGATGAACATACTCGGTATTCTCACAGTGCTCCATGCTCTCCACCTACTATTCCCGTGTGATTCGTAATTGGATGTCTTGCAGAGAAAGACACACAGATCAATCCAGAGTGCAGGTGAACTTAAAAACAATATCATTATGTCAGAAAGTGAAAACCATTATTGCCTTATTTATTAATGCAAACCTCAGTGATCAAAACGAGAAACCATGTGCACACATATGCTGCTGGAAAGTTATTTGTCTGCCGACAGTTAATTAAAATAAAATTAACTATAATAAATAAGTCTACTTTTTGACTTGCATGCATGTGCATGTGTACATGTTTCAGGAAAAAGCTTTATTATTAATGCTGAAAGGCTATAGGGAAATATTGGGTGTTTGGCTTCATAAGATTAATTAGCTTATCACTAGTAGTTGAAATTAGTTATTTACTTTCAAACTAGGCATGAAATTCTCTATTCACTATTTTAATAGCTTATTATCATTATTATTATTGATGTGCAAAAATGCTGGTCCAACCATGTGTTCATCACAGTTTAACACAATAATCACTGCCAGTGTGTGTTTGATTACAGAGGTTTCCTCCTCTCCGGTCGGTCAGAGTGTGTAATGAGCTGTTTTTACTGTAAAGGCTTTGCAGATGTGCATATTGTATGATGATTTAATTAAAAGCTAACAGCTGACTTGATTAAATGTTGATTGCTGGTTGTGGGGTGTCGTTTGTAAAGTTACACAGTCAAAAACTAACAGCATTATTTTGCTTTATTTAGCTTTTCATAAGAAAAACTTTTTTTTCAATGTCATATTTTCACATTGTCATTCATACATTTATAAATGTCATAGTTCCAAACCTTAATATTTAATTTAAAAGCTAAATATTTAATTTACTAACTAAATACTTAACTTCCAAGTTAAATACTGTAGTTAGTTATCAAGCTAAATATTTAGCTCCACATTAAATAGTTAGTCTACAAATTAAATGTTTATATCCAAGATAATTGTTTAACTTACAAATTAAATAAGTTAAATATTTAGTTAGTAAATTAAATATTTAGGTATAAAATAAAAATTTAATTTCCAAGCTAAATATTTATTTTCAAAACTAAACATTTAATTTCCAAACTAAATATTTATTGTACTAGCTAAATATTTAATTTCCAAGCTAAACATTTAATTTATAAGCTAAGTACTGTATTTAATTTGCTAACTAAATATTTAGGTTTGACCTAAATATTTATTTTCCAAACTAAACATTTAATTTCCAAAATAAATATTTAATTTGCTATCTAAATATTTAACTTGCAAGTTAAATATTTAGTTTGGAAAATAAATATTTAGTGTGGAACTAAATATTTAGCTTGCTAACTAAACATTTAACTTGCAAGTATTTAGTTTGCAAAGTACATATTTAGCTTGTAAATTAAATATTTAATTTGGAACTATGAAATTTATAAATGTATGAATAACGTGGTGAAAATATGACTTTGAAAAAAAAAAAGCATTTGTTTTTCCTTATGGCTAAATAAACCAAAATATTGCTGGTTTGACTGTGTAACTTTACAAATGACACTCCAGGGCTGGTAACAGTGGACATGAAAAAAAAAAAAAAAAAAAAAAAAAAAAAAGACCTAGAAAACTCAATTTTCTGATGTGCAATCCTCCTTTATATTTCAAATTAATGAGGACTATTTATGGAAACAACTGGTCTAAAAATACACAAATGCAACAAAAGTAAAAATAACCACTGCAATCTAATATTAGATCTCTCACTTAAAACATAGCTGGGCTGATGATCAATGACGCAGTTTGTAAGAGCACACCTAAAACTTAAAACATGAACATGAATGAGTTCAGGCTTTGTACGTTTCACTCAGCGTGGCTGTTTGAAAGGACAGATTTTTCACACCAATTTCCTCACATATGTAGAACACATTTGATAGTGAAGCATGTTGGAGAAAAAAGGGCCTTTCTTTAGCCAATTTTCACATTCTTTCAGGAACAGAGCCTGGTCTGATACTCAGCTGCAGCACAGGCAAATTTCAACATCTTTAGTCCAAGATGTCAGAATTATAAACCACATTAAAATGTATGAAATTTACTTGGAAAAATAATTAAAATTTAACAGGTGACACAGAAATCTGGAGAAGTGAATGGAAAGACAAACACACAACTCTAAAAAATAAATCTCTGAAGAGGATTAAACTACATAGGAATATAATAGAATGTTGAGAATAAAACAATCAAAAGTCTCAGATAAGAAACAGGTAAAGGGAAAAATAGCACAAGTGAAATGGAGTGAACAAAATGTCAGGTTGCAGATGTAAAACAAAGAGACTGGTCTGATATTCAACTGCATCACTCTGAGCATTTCCACTCTCACTGACCCCTATTTGATCAAGAATTTTGATCTGCATCCATTCAGAATTGAATTAGACTTCCCTGACATGGTGATGGATGGGTGCAGGAAAAAGCCATGCATTTAGAATACCTTGTGTTGCTCAGGCCGAGTCCATGATGCCTGTAGAGGACAAAAAGACAACAGACAGAGCAAAGTAATTCTTAGAAAATAATCCTCCATCCTCTCAAAGCTGGGATGCTGCACATGGCATGGAAAAAAAAAATCCTCCCTAAGTTCCTGATTTGAATGTTTAGATTTGCTCAATACGGCAGCTACAGTTGGAGTTATGGTACTATGTCCTTTATGTGACAATATTTTCTTTTAAAGGTACATTTTGATGAATTCTTATTGAGTTAACTGCACTGCGCACCAAAACAAGGAAAGTATATTGGCATCGTGATTGCAGAAATTCTTACAGATAAGAGGGCTATTGGTTTATCAGGAAGAAGTGATTCTATTACACTGCAACAACAGAGCTAGGCCAGTCTTCTATGATAAAAGCAGCGCAGCAATTATCGACTCGCTATCCATTTTATTCTCCTGCTGCTGTCTTTATTTGATAAAAAGCCTTTTCTGCACCAAGACACACCAGTTAGTATCCAAGTCAATCAAGACTCTGAAGAACCTTTTCTGTGTGTTTTTTTAAGTAAAGACAGGCTGAAATAGATAATTCTGTCTCAACTTTTTGTAGAGCAGATGCAAAGCACAGAATTGTATATTTGTGTACAAGTAATAACTCAGTAAGTTTATTTTCCCTGAACAAAACCTGCTCTGTTGTCTGAGTTTCATTTTTATCCAACAATGGTCTGGCTTTTATCGTATTGTGAGTCTGAAATCGACAAAGATCTTTCTGTAGCAATAATTACAGCTCAGTCAAGAGTAAAACATTTAGGCTGTAAAGTGATCGTTCTTGTGTTGTACACTGTAAAATATAAAACAAGTCATGGCTGAGTTGTTGAAATTTTTTAACTACCTGTCCACATCGTGTTGTGTTCTTGGTCAGGCATTAAAATAATACAATTCAGAACTTTAGGTAGATTTTATTTTTTTATGAATCAAAACTAAATAATCTATAATCAAACCAAAAAAATATGTTTGATTTGAAGCTAGCATAATATAATAGTTGAACATGACATCATGAATTACTGAGGAACTAAATCCACAGATATAAATATATAAATAAAAGATGATCAACATCATCATGCTGGGATAAACTCCAGTTCATCCAACTTCAGACAGAAGTACTTTCCATCATGGCAGATAAAAATCTCTGGACAACACTGGTGAAGATAACATGCTATATCCAATTAAATCACACAACACTGAATAACTCCACGAGACAGGAAGCTTTTTGGACCGCATGCTCTGTGGTGATGCTGACGAGAAAATGTTAAGCATTTCAATGAGATGTGATGGTCTACAAAGACAAAATTGAAGTGCAACAAGCAAAGTGATGGACAGCTATATCAGGTGCTACAGCAAGAAAATGTAAAAGTGAATGAAATCGATCTACTGGAATAATTATAGGGCAAAGCAGTAAATCAAACCATAAAAATTCACATCTAAAACCTCTCATACATTATATCTCAACAGAAAGCTGTACAAAAGCTAAATCTTCCTTTATTGTTGAAATAAGAATCAAAACTAAGCACATATTAGAAGTGTTTCATGCAAAGAAGGTTGTAGATCATTAAACGTAGCAGTTGGCTGCACGTCATCATAATGCTGTGAATGAGCAGGCTCCCAATTAAAACAAGCAGCCCAACAATGTGGAACGTCACTACCTCGTCCACAAACACAGCGCTGCGTCGGCTGTAAGTGAGCTGACAAGTATTGCTGTCATATCTGTGACAGGTGTTTGCTTGAGACAAAAGGACAACAAACAACCGCAGATGTGAGCTTGCAAAACAGAGGACACCCAAACGCTTATTCAAGCAAACGCATGGAACAATGTGTTTCTGACACCCATGAGATTTGTCTTTTTTTCAGGCTTATTGTTATTCTGTTCCACAGACAATAATCCACTCTCTTTGTTCCAATCTAAATTATAATGTCAGCATGAAGGAGCCAATGCAGAGAAAAAAGAGACCTACTAATACTAATACACTAAAAGCTTTAACAGAACGGGGGTGGGGGGTTTATTAGCTGCATGTCAGACTGTCCTGTGCCATGAACTGTTGAGCCTTGGATGCTTTTCCACTGCATCACAGAAACTTGACAAGTGTTAGACATCCTCATAGCCCAGTACTGCCCTAGCAAGAGTGCTGCTAATGAGTAGCTTTTTGTGTTTACAGAAACAATATTCTTTCTGCACCAACAAACAAGACTGCACGCCTCTGCTTTCGAACACCTCGCCCCAATCAATGCCACACAACATTAATTGCAATTTTTTTAAGCATCTCATTACTGATATAACAATCACTAATTTTCTCTCTTGAGTCTGTAACTTGCAGTCTAACTGGAAATATGAATTTTATACAAAGCTGGAATTAAAATGGATTTCTGGCTTTTAACTGATATAAAAATTAAAAATTAAAAAAAGCACAACACACTGGAGACATAAAATCCTGTTAACCAATTTACCATTATTGCACTTTTAAGTTTGATTAAAAAAAGAAACATTTTGCAACACCCTTACTTTGTATTACTCTGTATATGTCCAAATAATTGCAGCTTGAAGCGTCTGCATCAAGGAGAATGTTTAATAAGTATTCAAATTGGCAAAACATTCATTATGAAGATAATGTACAAAGCATGGATAAATACTTCATTTACATATTCAGTTATTAAACAGACACACTTATCTAAAACAACTCAGAGGAAATGCTTTCAAAGGACTGAGCAAACCAAAAAACACATGTAAAATCATGAATGTTTTTGAATTAAATGTATAAACACTTAACTTTGATAGCTGTAGAAACACAAACAAAACTAACCCCAGATGAGCACAAATTTAAATTTGAAATGTAACGCCAAGCAAACACATTCTCATAAGTCATCTTTTTAAACAAAGTCCTTTTATTTTATTTCTTTCAGTGAGCAGTAATCCTCAATCCTCACACAGTGCTGCTCTTTAAATGCTTGAGGGGTAATGCTTTTATCAGCCTACAGCTGAGCAGGTTACTGAAAATGAATTGATTTCTCCTCATTTTAATGTTTGAACTCCATAAGACCAAAGAAAATCCAGATATAGAACCTAATTAGAGCTTCAACATAAGTTGGATTTTTATTCACGAGCAAAGAAAATCTGGAGCATCTTCCTTAATGGGGTATAAAATAGAAATGCAGCTTCATTCCATGACATTGCCTGACTTTAAGGAAATGCAATACAATACAACTTTATAAAAAAATAGATGGTGTTGTGTCATTACAATGTTGATATGAACCACACTGTCCATGATTTAAATTCATTTGGAAAGGTGGCTTGAAACAAATCTCGTCAAAGAACAGTAAAATATAACAAAAGGAAGATAGGGAGCACTTTGGAATTACTTTTATCTCAGAAAATACCTGGAATAATATTAATGAATTATGAAAAAAATAATAATAATAATGAATAATATTAAAAATATGCAAAAATACCAGTTAGTCATGTGGGTTTAGTGTGCTCAGACAGGAGGCCGGGTCGCGTCCGAGCCAGTGAGTAAGGTCATGCCAGATTGTTTCCATATAATCTAATGCATCTAATACAAATCAAGTATTTCTCAAATCAGGTAAAACCCTCCTCTACCTCCTTTACTAATGAGAACTTTTTTGCAAATGTTACCATTTCACATTGTTTTCATTCACATCTTGTGGGTGTGAATCAAAATTTATGCCAAGTACTCTGACAAATCTGATTTGCAAATGTTTTTTTATAAATGCATTTACCACATAGACACAAGATCATACCAGTAAAATGAGTTTTGTTAATTAGTCATCAGTCACAACAAATGTTGCTCATCAAGTACGTAAACATCTAAACCTGCATTTTTGATGGTTTGGTTTTTGAATCCCCTCCACACTCAAAGCTTGTATTATATTTAATTTATTGAGCAGTCATCCATGACAGCAAGTGCAAAATGGGTAATACTGTACATGAATCATGCAATCATTATGAGCATGCACCATCAAGACCAGGACTGGATGAGTTAGAGAAAGAAGTGCATTCAGCTCAGCTGCCAAAGCAGGAATCAGACCGTCTGAACACAAATATTTTAGCTGCAGCTGTGGTCAAAATCTGTCATAAATAATGACAAAATAAATAAAATAAAAAATTGTGCAAATCCTTACAGATTTTTCAAAACATCATCATTGTCAATGACAGCCAAACTGAAAATACCTTTAATGGACCTCTGACCCAACCAGCCCTGATCTTGTTGGTGCATGCATTTAACAATCACATGATTTACTGGTATATTTTGTTTCCACTCCACAAAGTAAACAAACTTTAATATGAGATTTAAAAGCACATGATGTACCATAATTCTGTCCAACAATGAAGAAATGGCTTTATAACTAAAATGCCACTGTACACATAAATGCCAGATAAAGTGCATCCAAATTAACAGTCTCAATCTCAAGTTCTGTTTTATAATTAAAATTATTTTTATGATATAGTGGTTTTCCATAAAGTATCTTTTTTCTATTGTTACTATTGTACACTCATGCACCAGAATTGATAACATCTGACCGACTAAAAAGCCCAACAAAACTGAAAACACATTCAAATGAACTGTTAATTAATTCTGGTTATTAATCAGCATCACACATCTCACAGCACAGATCTGTGCTAGTTTTCTGACCAGTAAGAAAATCTCACCTCAGTATGTTAATGGAAACATGCTTTTTGGCACATTCCTATATTTTTCCTATTCATCATGTTCACCTTTAATAATTGCTAAGTTAATACATTTTCACAATCATCCCAGACAATATACAGCTGTTGTGGTGATTACAAGTTGTATGTCGGATAGACAGACATACAAACAAAGCAGGTAAACAATTAGCAGCCCTTTCTCTTGTGTACTCAACAAATGCTCACAACATTTTGCTGGTAATCAAAGCTATAAAGGGAAATCTAAACAATCAGTATCAATGTGAATCTGCATGGCTGCTAATCATTTTTAGGACAGCTGTGAAGAGCTGGCACAGATCACTAAGCATACAGTACACTACAGCACAGATCACACTGTCACCACTGTAAACCTGACATGTGCAATGTGACATAGTTCAACACACACACACAAATGGTGCAAAAAATTAAAATATTGGATCGTGTAAATAAAAAACAACACTGTGTGACATGGCCAGCCCAGCACTTGCTGAACTGCTCTTCACAAGAACAGAACAACCTTCCAGGAAGGTTTTTTTTTTTTTTTTTTTTTTTTTTTTTTTTTTTTTTTTTTTTTTTTTATGATAAGAAGCTGAGATGTGAAGCTTTGAATTTTATTTTTCACCAGTAATGAGTCTCTTCTCATCCATTACAGCTTCAAGACCAAAAAACAAGCCAAACTGGAAGTGACAGCAGAGGAAGTCGAGGCACACCAGCTGGCAGATGTGTTCTATACACAGGCTTCTCGTGGGAACTTGACATTGGATAATAGAACTGAGGTGTAGACTGTTACTCTGCAGCGCATCCATGTGTGCCAGAGTGGCTAGCCACAGAAGGTAAGCCGACTTACAAAGGAAATGGAGAAAAAAAAAAAAGGCTAGTCGTGAAGTGCGTCATATGGTGGAAGTGTGTTTTGCACTTCTGAGTGATGCTCCAATCAAAGTGTATTTTTTAAATATCTAACAGACAGGTGGCCGTGAAATGTTCCATTTGCATGAAGTCGGCTTGCATTCATATCAGTTGAAATGGGTTTTAAGTGGCCAGTTTGTTTCCCTTTATACCCCAGGCCACACCTATTTTTAGTAACAGCTTTTTAATTTTTTTTTTTTTATTATTATTTTGTCAGCAGAGGCATACAGCTCTGATACTTAAAAGATACACTTTAAGTGGAGCGCCTTTAACCTCAAGTTGTATGCAGCACTGGCACCACTGTTGAACAGTCTACAGGAACATGGAGATGAGAGACACTGAGCTGTGCTTGAACGGTAACCTCATGCTGCGATGGAAAGTTTGAAATGATCAGGCAAAAGCAACACAGAAATGATGTTTCCCTTTTATTGTGTCTTTAACCAAACTTTCATTTGATCTTGTAAGAAAGGTATTTTCTATTACAAGATCAGAGAAGTTTTTAAACTATATTTGGAAATCATGCAGCGGTCAAATCAATTTCATGAGCCCTGATGTGATCACTCCTTGGGGTTTTCAAGAAGCAGCTGGGGAATTTTCAACAAAGGACAAATTTGATTTCAGTGGGACTTTTTGTGGTATCTGAAGACAAATTTTACACACTACTCCAGGACATTTCTGTGCCACGTGGATTTCATACCTGATAGATCCTGTTTAGATGTACCTGTGGGGAGAAAATGTAGCGTATGTAATGGACTGGTTCCAGAAATTCTCTGTGAACTGATGTTTACCTCTAAAGCATAACCCACTTTTTTCCTTCTCAGCTGCAAAGAGACACCAATACCTTGAAGAAACGAGCCGTGTGGACAACAGATGCATGAGAATACCGGTCAGGTATTCTTTTTTAATGATTTAGATGTGTAATGATGTAGATTATAAAGGGAACATCCAAGACATTAAAGATGTAATGGGAGATTAAAACTGCCTCTCAAACACAAACAAACTTAAAATAAAGCAACAATATAAGTGATAATACAGTACCTAAATAAAAAAAAAAAAAAACATTTTCAATCAAACGGCATAAACAAATTATTATAAAAGTGAATGAAAATCCTAGACAAACACTTGTTAATTCAAGTGCTCATTCTAGCACACACTTCATCTGTCCTAATTTATACAATTATTTTGTAAAATAAAAAGTTGTTTCTGAATAGGATTCTTTTTAACATCAAAGAAACTCAAGTGGCATCAGTGAATTCAATTGAACCTGACAAGTTTCACCTAACTGATAACGAGATCCACTAGATCATCTCAAAACAACAGCTAAGGTGGTGTAAATAATCAATGGCAAATAAAGCTTGTTGGAGGCACTTTGCAGTGAAGTTCTCCACCTGCGCCAAATCAATATATCATTTGAAAGTAGGTTATTTATTTTGTCTCCTCAAAACACCCGTGGCTTGCAGGTTTGTGTTCCTCCCTGGTGGTTACTGCTAAACGTGTCCCAATTTCACATACAAATGCATCACAAAAAAATGCATACTCAAGTAAGTAAATCAACAAGAAATCAAAGTCTTTCTAAACTGTTAAGGTATGAAACATGAGATATACTTTAGAAAACCATGCTGAAACTTTAGAAATGTTTAAAATGTGAAAGTATCACATACAGTCTGGGGATTTTTTTTTTTTTTTAAGGATTAGATTCTGTACTATTACAAGTGATAAACTGACACCATTGTATTTTTACAAGTGTTTTTTTAATTTATTTATTCATTTTTTGTTCATGTAGTAGTTGCCTAAAGCGATGCACGTCTTACATAAAGTAAATCCATTTGTTTTATTTCATGAGGTGAAATATCGGCAGGATGCTGGTTTTTAAAATATATTTTAGAGCATTAGATGTGAAGTTATTTAGAGAATATTAAAGTAACCTATTCTTTCTTTATGACTTTACCTATCTAAAAAAGCTAAGTCTGGTCCTCTGGACATTCAAAA
>JARVLU010001196.1:28046581-28057541 GCA_031762415.1 Simpsonichthys santanae | reverse complement strand
CTTCGAACGGCTGTTTTAATGTGTTTTAATGTGTTTCCAAGCAGTTAGCTAACAAACTACCCTAAAAAAAAACGAGAAAAAAAAAATTAAATGCTGCATAAAAAAGGCAACGAACGGCGCGATGATGTCACTGGGGGCGGCGCCATAAGTACGGAACGCCGTAGGTCGATGGTGCCGTAGGTCGGGGACAACCTGTATATATATACAGGTAGTCCCTGACTTATGAACGAGTTCCGTTCCTACGCCTCAATCGTAACCCGATTTTGCTGTACGTCGGAGCGCTACCCACGGGGCGGCCGTAACTCCGGATTTTTGCCGTAAGTCGGAAAAAGAACGGTAAATGGCGTTTTACACATGTTTTTTTTTCAATGTAACACAACACCAGCGTACTTAAAATGCCATTTTACTGTATTTCCAAGCAGTCAGCTAACACAGTACCCTAAAAAAAAAAAACATAAAATACTGCATAAAAAAGTCAATGGGAGGTGTGATGATGTCACTGGGGGCGGCGCCATAAGTCCGAAATGCCGTAAGTTGGGGTGGGGGGAGGGGGGCGTAACTTGAGGACTGCCTGTAAATGATTTTTTTTTTTTATGTCATGTCAACATGTTTCAACTAGTTTTGTCACTTCTTTTGGCTTGATTTGTTTCACATTTAGAAAATAACTTGGTAAGACCAGTCTTCCCTGTAGGTTTATGGAATGTGCTCAAGGTAACTGAACATGATTTTTGCACTTTAGTTTTTTTTTTTTGGAAGCACAGTGCAGTTAATGTAGTTGTCTCAAAACCACTTGTGTAATTGTCTCAGTTAATCTGAGTCACTCCGTCAGTAACTTCTGTTCAAATCCATGCGTTGAATTCAATAGGCCATGTTACCAAGTAACAATTATTAAATAGCTCCATCTTCTACTGCCCAACCTTGACCCAACCTTCATGCAGGTGGTGGGTCCATGTGGAGGTGGCTTCCTGTTATTTCTTCAGGCTTGGCCCAGCCAAGTCCCAGGAGTCCAGGACTGACCACCAGGTGCTTGGCAATGAGCTCCCCCCAGGCCTTGCTCCAAGGAGGTGCCCTGGTTTCCTTTTTCCGGGAGAGTTTTCCTGATGCCACTGTTATTTTTCAATCAGTCTTGAATCATCCTTAGTTTGACAACACCCCCCCCCCCCCCATGGTCTGTTTGCCATGGGAGACTTTACCAGGGGCTGACGACCCCAACAACATAGCTCCTAGCATCACCCCTTCACCACATTAAGGAGAAATTTATTAAATATTAGATTTTAATTATACTTTTCACACTACATCCAGCACTTATATATTCTCACTTATAGCCCAATCATCATATTAGTGGGCAGTGGGGGATTCAGTGTCTTGCCCAAAGACACGTCGACACACTGTGGTGGCTTGAGATTAACCGGCAGATGAACACTCTGCTTCTGGGCCAATTCTTTTTGTAGGCTGTGGATTTCACCAAAAGGGCATTTTTAGTCTACAGTTCCAGGAAGTACTACAGCCTCAAAAGCAAGGGCTTAGTCTTGGCCATATAATTGTTTGTTCTAAGTTTGTTTTCGATTATTTGAGGACTGCACTTCTCCTAAAGCTCTTTTGTGTAGTTTTTCCTCCCTCACAGTGCACCATTGCCAGCTGTGCAAAGCAAAAACAGTTTTCTCCCTTCTGGCTTGACTGTTAAGGTTTTTGTGTTTAAGTGACATTTTCAACAAATGATTGGTGCTCTCTAATTGGATTAAATCTGAATCCACTGATAACAAAACACTGGAAGCTAAAGTGAACTGTAGCTCCTGCACTGGTATAACTTTGCGACCCAGGATCTAAGATGTCTGCAGTATTATCTGCTGTCTTGGAAACCAGACAAATGGAAACAGTTTAACAAAGCAGGAGTCTATCAATGGCTGTATTCAGATACACAGATAATGCGGCTATTGTTGACATGCTGCTCTTCAGGTTTCACTGTTCACCTTTGATACCTTGTGATTGAGCGTCCTATTGCCACAAATAAATTAGCTATTAGAAGGTCTCTAAAAACCTACTGTCTTATGCACAGAAATATAATAAATCAACTGTCAACTTTGTTGACATTCCTTTTCAGCAATTACGCTATATTAATATAAATAATTGTAAAACTAGTTTGCATTTTTTACAGTGTTATTCAAAATATGTAAGACGTGCAACTGAGGTGATTGCTCTCTAATCGTAAGTTAAACTTTATTTGTTGGGTAGTCCTTCCCTGGAATGAAAGACAACCCACATCAGAGAACCATAATTGTTTATACTGACTGTTGTGCTAATTAGTACTTCTTATGCAAGAGGAGATGCAACTCTGAAACAAACCACTAGATAAACTTGTGGGAAAATCTTAAGCTGTGGAAGTAATGTTCGCCTATTTTCAAGATGATAACTAATTTTTTGTTGGTCCACTTACAACCCACACAGCTCATTATTTTTGATTAGCCCTGCCTCATTAGTTTGTTCCTGTCAGCTTTTACCTCCACTGATGCTATGTATTAACACATCCTCTGGGCCCTTTTCACTGACTAAAGCTAAACCCCCAATTTCCAGGCAGTCTATTTTAGAGAGACAGTGTGGTTCTTAGAATCTAAGATTTTTATGCTGTAACTTTAAATATTCAGGATTCACTTCAGGATTGATTCAGGCTGTTGTGATTTTTTTTGTTTACTGTTTGTTTTTATAAATGACTCAAACATGACAAAACTTTTCTTATGCCTGAAAATAATAAACATGGTTTAAACCGATATTATGACAACATGTTGGTACTGATAAATGTTACTCATAAAGAAAAAAAAGTTTACCTTGCCCAGGTCACCATAGGTTCAGGATAGCCATCAACAGCACACGTTAGCATGGCCGGCTGACCAACATCTGCAGTGGCGTTTACTTCTGACTGCCATATTCTGATGGTTGGAAGTACTAAGAAATACAAGGATATAGAACTTAAGTAAATAAATGCAAAGAGAAAACAAATGCATGTAAAGACTGTCATTGAAACTAAAATTAAGAACCAGTCAAAATTTTGGACTTCTTTCCCAAAATGGGTAGGCGTTTCAAAAGTGTTGACTGGTACTATAAATGCTAAGAAAGACAACCAGCAAAAACTGACAGAAACTGCTTCAGTGACAAGCAAACAACTAATTTCAGGCCAACTAATTTTCTAGTCTCAGAAATTGCAAGAAACAGATTTTATTAGCATAAATTATCTTTGATAAGCAGTTGCTATGGGAAACTGTTACTACAATGATACTGAGCCTGGTCGCCTCTAACGTTCAACAGCTTATTTAAGTGTCACCTGTCATGCAAAAACATGTGTCCAGGAACAAAAAGAAAGTAGAAAGTGTTGCTAACCATTCACGACGACACTGATGGCACGCAGATCAATCTCGCCGCGGGCCATGAGGCGAGCCTCACACATGTACAAGCCCTCATCAGTCTTCTTGATGCCACGGATCTGAAGGTGATTATTGTTGAGTACCTTAAAACGGACTAAAAGGAAACAGAATATATTGATTATTACAAGTTTCATTTTCACAAGTTTATAACAAAATGGTAGTTATTTGCCACTGTAAATATATGAATACTTTTGATTTATTTCCTAAAAATATGATCATTAAAATGGTACTTATTAAAAAGGACAGAAATTTTCTACTTAATAAATGTGCAAATTTCAAATTGGTCATTTGAAAATTTAGAAGGACTACTTAAACTGATGAGAAATATCTGTAACTTGAAAAAAGAAGCAAAATTATAGTTGCATAAATATTTTTTGAAGAGGTCTGGGAAAATGTTGTGAATCAAGTATGCTTTTTAGCCAAATTCTTATATGGTATAATTAAGTGATTTGGATAAAATTCCATTAAAATATAATTTTCAAATTGATCTAAAACAAAACATTTTAGGCATACAATACAAAAAGTAGTGATCGCTGTTTCACGAGTGTCTCATGGTTCAGTACTTGAATGAAAAGTATACAATTTAATTTATGTTTACCGGTAGTTAATTTATAGTGTGAGAGTGCCAATAAAAAAAAGTCTTAGGGTGTGGTTTAGAAAAAGAGGGAAAACAAGTCTAATTCAAATACATACAGTTCATAATAATAATTCTAATTAAAATATAATAACAGTTTAATTATACAATCTTTAATTTAATTGCATAGATTTTTTAAACATTTTAAAATCCAATTCAGTTTAATACAGTGAGTTTTTTTATAAGGACAAGAAGGCCATCATTAAAGATAAATCTGATAAAATAAATCTAATAACCACGCAATGCAAATATTTACACCTGATGAAAAGAATACTTGTGATCACACTGAAACAATTTTTATTTCAAACATCCAACTTACCGTACATCAAAAAATGTTCAATACAGAAACAACTGGACTTCATTTGTTACAGTTGGTTCTGCATTGAACATTTTTTTATTTTATCATGTCCTGGATGACTGAGAATCTACACCAGGATCCAACTTACATATTTTTCACCTTTAAGAAAATCTTTTTTTTTTTTTATCTTTATTGATGTCTGTAATGTGTCTGACATAAGAGTAAAGCTGACTCTAGAAGCTGTGATTTAAAGTGAAGTCCCTGGATCCTTTATGAGATTCAGTTTTATTCCATCTATCAGTGTTCTAAGACTTTTTTATATTGCCTCATAATTTAACATTTACATGGTTGATTTACCAGTAATGTTAAATGGATATGACAGACACTATATGGTCGGAAGAATTCTCATTTACCATTTTATCAATGCAGGTATTTTATAGCTTTATAGCTTTTCATTTAATAATGGTATACATAAGTTATTGTTTTAAATTTATTTATGGATTTTGACATTAAATATTTTACAAATAAATACTTTCATCATTTTAAATAGAAGAATAAGAACTTTAATCATTTCTATCTCAGCCCTCAAGGTGTGTGATAACATTATGGACATTACATAACCAGGGTTCTTGTAAATGACAGATATATTTATCAACAGTGATGCTAGCTAGCTATACACACAAGCAAATGCTTAAAGATAAATTAATTTTGTTTATATTGAGTGTGCAGATCTTTTTTCAAAGCCTTTTCCATCCCTCTGTTTACAGCCCACCCGTGGCATTGTAACAAAAAGCAGCTTACAAAGGCTTACAGTTATGAGGCTGCTGATGAAATCCAAGACATTACAGCACAAACCAGATGTTTACTGCCCTCAGCACACCCAGATGCTCTAAAATTTATTAGTATTTATTTATTTATTGAATGTTACAAGTTTTAACACCATACTATTTTGTTCAGTCTAATTTTCAACTAAGTATATTCAGTCTGGAGACCGCCACTGGTGTTCTCATCTATGAATCACTGCTTCTTCCACAAGATTGAGCAAAAGAGCAATATGACCAAGGGCAACGTGAACTTCTTCAGTTTCAAATTAACTATGAACCAAAAATTGTAGTCATCTAATACCCCTCTGAAAAACTACTGCAACCCACACATGAATGTTTGTGATTATTTTCTAGTAAGCAATGTTATATTGCTCAGTGTCAAAGGAGGATAAGAGTCTTCTGTATTTTCAAATTCAAGACCAAAATTAATTTTCTTTTCAAAGCTCAGACAAACCCTGGAGAAGAAAGGTATGAGCAGCATAGTGCTTTCAAGTTTCTAACCCTGGCCAATCTGCATACATATGAAAAAGTACATAAAGTGGCCTGTTTTTGGGTGCATGTGTGTTTTTAAGCATTTTTTACTTTGATGTGTATGCTATGCTTAACACTTTTTTTTGGGTACACAAATTATAAATATCCATAGTATTTAATAGAGGGTTGGTATAAGAAACATGATAGATAGATGGATGGATAGATAGATGGAAGGACAGATAATATTATTATATTACACTATAATATACTACTTATTCATAGTAAAGCCCACTTTATTATTTTCTAACTAACTGAACATTGTTTTAATAAATTACAAAACATAAATAATTTACTCAGCGTTGCATATTAATTTTCAATAATAGTTTTATTTTACTTTAAAGATAATTAAATTTCAGATAGAACAAAACAAAAAAATATAAATATTCCATAATTCATATGCATTACTTAGAATTACATATGTGAGAAGTTAAATGTTTTGGATTACTGTACATAAAATAATTTTTTTTGAAAATTCTTACCATCTTTTTCCATCTGTATTTTGGCCCCTTTATACTTCCAGAAGACAGTGGGAGGAGGAGAGCTGATGACATCACAAACTATGTTGGCATTGTCTCCTTCATTAAACTCTTGAGGGGAGGGTGCATTTGTGAAAGTTATTCTTTCTGTAATAAAACAGGGAAAACAAATTTTCCAATCTAGAAATTGATTTGCTTCAAAACTTCTTTTCCACTTGAATTAAATACAGACTTTGACCTTCGCAGTAGCTACTTAAAGGAACTATAAGAGTTTAAATGGTAAGTAGTTCCAATTATCTTTTTTAAAAAGTCAACACTTTAATATTGACTGTGCTAAACCACAAACGAAAAAAAGCTACACAGTCCTGTTTTGTATTGCACTAAACACAGGATTTTACATGCTGTACAGCACAGATATCATAATAGGCTATTTTCGATAAAGACCTAAAGTAGGCACTGAAATAAAATAAAAGTTCTGTTTGAAAACAGATTTCATTAAATGGACATCTGCTGATGATGTTTGACATTCACTGAAAATAAAGCCCATCACTCACAAGAAGTGCACAACCGACAGGATCATTAAACAGCCCTTTAATGGTTTTCCGACCGTTTATTGAATTGATGAAAAACCCTCACTTGAAAAGAAAAAGAGTAATGTGTTGCCTTTGAGCAGTCAATAAAATACAAGTTCAATAAACATGCTTTTTTTTCCTTCTTTGTTCATAGCATTCAATAATTTGGAGACAGTCCTGCATGAGAAGAGATGATTACTTACGAAAGATTTTCACTTTGACAGTTGCCTCGCCTTGCTGGTCTCCACTGGTAGCGACACACTTGTATGTCCCAGCATTTTCAGTCCCCGCTTTATAAATTGTGAGGGTGGAAGATGATTCATCGTTACGGGTTACCGTCAGGTCTGGTCTGTTCGGCTCTATTCTGTCCCCATTTGGGCCAAACCAGTCTATGTGCTTGGCAGCGCCTACAACTAAAAACACAAAGACAACAGAGAGGCAGATCAGAAAATAAGCATCTATATGGGGTTCATTTTACATCATTACAGTATGACACTGCCAAAAAAATGGAATAATGTAAGTGGTATATCTTTCTGAAGTCTCCAAAGTTGTAGTTTGTAAATTTTAACTTTGCCTTGATTAGTTTTAATGAGAGTTGGAAGGAGAGATCATATTTCTGCAGTATTAGTTTCTCTCCATTGACTCCCTGTCAAATTCAGAATTGGATTCAAAATCTTTCTTCTAACCTACAAAGTGCTCAACAACCTAGCTCCATCTTATATTACAGATCTTATTGTGTCATATTTTCCTAACAGAGCACTTTGCTCTCAGACTGCAGGTTTACTTGTGGTCCCTAGAGTTTCCAAAAGCAGAATGGGAGGAAGATCTTTCACTTATCAGGATTCTCTCTTGTGGACAATTTCCAGTTTCTGTCCATGAGGCTGACACCTTGTCTACCTTTAAGACTAGGCTTAAATCTTTGCTTTTTATAAATCATATAGTTAGGGTTGGTTTAGGTTTCCTGACCGATCAATATGCTGATATAAGTTTAGACTGCTGGAGGACAAATTGGCCACATTTCCTCACTCTGCTGCTGTCTTTACTTGTTCTGCTCTACCTGTTTGTATTTCCACCTGTTTGTATTTGTAATAATTTCTATCCTTAACATGTGCTTTTTGGCTGTCTTCCAATAGAAAGTACACCTGGACCTGCCATTCTGTGTTTATTTGCCTCTCCTTCCTGTCCTCTCAAACCCCAGATTGTCTAAGCAAACAGCCACTTGTCCTGAGCCTGGTTCTGCTAAAGGTTTCTTCCTGATAAAAGGGAGTTTTTCCTTCCCACTATTGCCTTTGTGCTTGCTCAGCATGGGAGACTACGATGAATTGAAGACTCAAAGCAATCTGCTAACTTCCTAAGATAGATAACTTTTACTAATTGGCTTTTTTTAATGTATGTGAATGTTTCTTTACAATACCCTGAGAAAACGTATCTTGTGACCTGGCGCTATAAATAAACTGAATTGAATTGAACTGATTTTTTTTCTTCAAAACATACTAGCTGGAAACAAGTCTGATGAAAATGGTATGAAAAAAATATGATGGTACTTAATCACGAATGAAAACTATGTTTATTTTTATCTTGTCATATTTTCAAGCTCTTTCACCTACAGAAAATAGCTTGCTTTTAGCCCAATATTTGGTAACAAACTAGAATAATGGACAGTAAGCACAAAAATAATTAACCTGAATTTTAACAAAGTTGGATCCAATCAGCACATTTATATTTAGATTATACAGTACACACAATGTTTACACCAATATAAAAGGAGCTGCCAATAATTGAAAACAAGCAAACAAACAAACAAACCCACATATATTTTTTGTCTTTGTGGAGAACAAGTTGTATTTTGCCAAAACTGAAATTAGCATTTTACAATACTGTACTGTTGAAACTTTAAAAAGGTTATTTTGGTGTAAGGTGAAGGTGAAATAAAAGCAAAGAAATAAGAAGGTAAACTTACCATCACACATAAAGAACTTGGACTCTCCAAGACTAATCTCACCATGTGTTGGTGTGATCTGAACTTCCAGTGAAACTACCGGTACCAAAAAAAAAAAGCATATGTCACAGTTAGAAAAAGACTTCAGCAAAACATTGATTTGAAATGCAAAAATGCACAACACTGCAATCAAACAAATACAACAAATGTTACACATAAAAAAAAAAAAAAAAAAAAAAAAAAAAAAAAAAAAAAAACTAGCCACCAGCAAACAGCAGTCAGTGCTCTTAAACTTCTATTTGTTTTGGCTGTTCCATTTTCAGGGGTCGCTACAGCGAGTCATCCTCCTCCATCTCACTCTGTCCTCTGCCTCCTCTGTTCTCACTCCAGCTACCTCCATTTCCTCTCTAACTGCATCCATATATCTCCTTGGTTTACTCTTAGTTTTTTTATTTTATTTTTTTCTTGGAAGCTGCATTTCCAACTTACTTCTACCAAGAGACCTACTATCTCTCTTCTGCACATCAGACAACTTCAAACTGGCCTTTCTAACTTTGACTTCCAGTTGTTCAACCTGTGTTGTAACTGATCATATTTTTTCTAATCGTATCCATCGTTGTCACCTCCGAGGAGAACCTTGACCTCTTCAGCTCTGCCTCTTCCAGTTCTTCCTCCTGTCTCGATTGCTCTGTTAAGGTGTCTTTTAGACAACCTTGCATGTTTGTTTTGGAAAAACAAGCCAGCCAGATGCTCTCTTTAACATAACCCATGGGCTTGGGTGGCACAAGACTGTGCTTATAATAAACTTAAATATAAAATGAAACTGAACAAAAAGAAATGAAAAGTATTCAATTAGGATTCTGAATAACAGCAAAAGTTAATTACTACATTATCTAAACCTCGAGTGAGATTTTTTATGCAAATCACAAATCCACTTATCCTGCAAAGAACATTTCCAGCAAATCTCATACCTTCTGAAGATAATTACAATTTTCAATTTCTTTAATGAGGACCGATTGATTAGGAAGAGATATGTTTTGCTATTGAAAATAAAATGGTGGACTTTGGTTCATGCTTGGTACAAGTTCAAACCACAAAACCAAGTCAATAATTGTTGGTTAAAAACAACTTAAAGCTATTACACATTTTGTGATTTTGTGCCCATGACCTTGCAGAAGATGAAACTCCCCTAGCCTTAAGGTAACAACAAATGTATTCCTTTTTTGTTGTTGTTGTTGTTGTTTTGAAAAGACATTAGTACTTTTAAGCCAGTAGGCACAAGAGATCTGTGTAAACCAAAGTTCATGCACATCAATAACTAGAAGAGTTTTGGGCCCTTGCAGGTCTGCTGCCTGAATGATAAACTTTACCTATTCCTCTACTGCCAGCAGTTCTGTCCTTTCACGAAAAAAAATAACATCACATTTGCAATTTATCAGCAACAATTCACAGCTGGGAAGCTGGTCATCAGAAAAATGTTCTTTAGAAATGTCAACTACTTCTGACCATATGCAGCAAACCTGAATGCACAGGTATATACTTTTTACTTTTGAGTGGATAAAGCTGCATTATCTTTAATATAACGTGATGAAATGTTTCACATTTGTTTTATCGTGTGTGAGAACAAGATTATATTAAAGTGCACTCTGAAGGAAGAAATTCACACATCAGAGAACATAAAATAAATGCAGTGCCTTCATGATACTTTACACTTCAGAGATTGGAATTAAAAAAAGGCTGATTTCTGAAGTTTGGATGTAAACATTTTTGCATCAAATTTAAACATCCTATATTTGCTGTTGTGCTTCAGTGGGGACAGTCAAGAATCTACTTCTTAAATTTTGCTAAAAATTTAACTCGAGGGACAGAAATACAGATATAGAAATTCATGCTTTAACCTAGTATTAGCAATTTAACTGTTGGCTGATAAATCACCTTTTTAATTTCACCTGTAATTCTTCCTGGAAGTACAATCAATCTGTAATTGTTATGATCAAAACACACAAACAAAAAAATAAAATACAGTATAAAAAAATGTAATATTTTCAGTCTGAGCTACAACGTTGGGTAGAAACTGAATGTGAGCTATGGAAATAAGCCGCAGTCTTTCCTGTCTGATCATCCTCATGTGTCAAAATAAGCGCTTTAAACAGATTCTCAGCTGCTCAAAACTTTCATTTTCAACTGAGCCACACTATAATTTGGCAAGCTGGCTTTTGATGTTCAAAGTGACAAAACATCAAACCCAGAGAGCCCCCTCCTGGGGGGGG
>JARVLU010001196.1:28026754-28037593 GCA_031762415.1 Simpsonichthys santanae | reverse complement strand
TATATATATATATATATATATATATATATATATATATATGTGTGTATACATACACACACACTATATATACGGGGTATAAATACCGGGTAATCAAAATCATTTAAATGTTTCTAAGCAAAGGTTAAATCCTGAAACATGACTAAATGAAACAGGAAAAAGACTCAAAATACTGTAGTAGAAACCTCAGAGGTGGGGAGCAAGAAAGCTAAATAGCAAGTCTATCAGTAGTTCCCTGGGGGGTGGGATATTTCCACTGTCTGCAAGATAAAAATGTGAAAAGTCTAGTCCTTTAGTACTTTTATATAAAGATTCTTTACATCTTTAATGCTTAATACAGTATTACTTGTATGAAAACAAGGAAATCTTTCTCTGACTTTGAAAAGGCAAAGCAGAGTTGAGCATATTTGTGAGGCTGTTGACTCATTCTACCATAACTTTAAAGCCCATGTGTTATGGTATTCCTCAGAAACCCAAACAATACACACACAGAACAAATGTAAATAATAAATGAAGTATCCTAGGTTTTTATTTTTATTTTGACTCGATAGATGTAGTCTGCTATAATGATATAATGCTCTTGACATTTTGTCCAGGCAGCTGATTTCTTGTCAGTTCTCCTTATTTAGTTTGTTTTGTAAAGACAAACACATCCGTTTGGAATACCCTCTCTTTAATGCATTATTTTGCTCATTAGTTCATTTTCTTCAGGTTTTGAAAAGCAGGGCAGAAAGAGAGGAGGAGAAGAGAAGCCAACGATTTGCTGGCACAACTCCCTAGACCCCTATTTAATAGCAGGAGAGTGTTACCAGGAAGCTGTGTGTGTATGTGTTTGTGTGTGTGTTTAAAGTGTATTTATTCTGTACCTTGTAGCTCAGAGAACAGCTTGCTAGAATGCCAGAAAATGAGCAATGATGGGGCGGTGCACACACACAAACCATGTCTGGGTCTCTTTACTGGGGTTCGATGCTCTTCACTTGCCCTTCACCTTCCTGAAGTACTAGAGAGCACAGAGGACAGGAGAAATTGTAAAGCAAGTAAAAATGATAATAAGACCAAAGCCAAGAGCGCATTATATGGAGAATGCTTCGAACGGAAAAGAGAAGCAATTAAGTACTGTTTTACACTGAATCTGAAGAGGAGCAAGTTTTAATAAAGACACACAAACATTTAAACATGTTGGTCTGGAAGTGTCCTGTACCTTAGAGGCACTCTGCTGACATGTCTAGCATAAATGACTGTATCTGCACATGCAGGCAGGATAGTGAGGAAGGTGAGGTAAAGTGATAATGTCATCCTTGTACGTGAGGTAAAGGTCAGCACCAAAGCTGTGTTGCTGTACAATAAATTGGTGATAATACATGTGCTTTAAGTGGCATATATATATATATATTTTTTAACAATCTGAAAATATTTCCTGTGGTTTGAAAGTCTGTGGCATACTTTAGTAAAATGTCACTTGACCTATGTGCAGCCGGTACCTATTATTCCTTTTGAAAGACATTCTGCAGAGCAGACGGTTCCGGATGGTGGTGTGGAGGAGGGTTGGAAAAGTCAGTAGCTTCATCTTCCCATGGCAACTCTTGAGCTTGAAGATTGAAGAAAAATGGTCTGCTGTACACCTCACTGACACTGGTCCTAACATCAATTTTTAGAGGAATAAAAAAAAATAGGTGCTAATGAAAATATGAACATCAAAATTATACAACACTGTTAATTTATGATGAAACTTTCTGATTAAGAACTTGAGTTTTCAGTTCACAATTTCAGAGGCCTATGTCAGTCAAACAGTATTGTGAAATGTTGTTTGATATCTCTTACAGGAACAATACTCTCCATTATAACCACTGTGTTCTTTTATTCTCTGAGAGTCGACACAAAGCTACATATGCCTAAACAAAAACATTTCGAGTACTCGGTTTGTTTTGTCGGCCCATCTAATAAAAGACAGTAATAAGGTTGAACCTCAGAGGGTCACGGTTGGGTCCTAAGTGAAGAAGAGGATAAATCAGATTTTATTTAGTTATGTATTTTTACTCATCAAATAAGAACAACTCACTGAATGAGATTCTTTCATACGTTGCCACAAACGAAAAGCCGGGATTCTGTTTGTTCAAAGTTTTTGAACTATAAAACGAAACAAAAACATGTTTTTTTTTTTTGTTTGTTTTTTAATAACCTTACAACATTAAGTCAGGTCCTCTGGATGGTTTCTTTGTGTTGAAATATTTCATCTTTCATCCTAAGGACTTCATCAGTCCAAGGAGCCACAACAAACTCAGTCCCATAAGCAGCACACTCACGTAGTGGGTCAACCAGTTTGATAGTATTAAAATGGTCTTGTCACCTTAAAATGGCCCCTTATCACCATCAAACTGCTTGACCTGCCATGTGAGTGTGCTGCTTATGGGACTGAGTTTGCTGTGGCTCCTCGGACTGATGAAGTCCTTTGGATGAATGACAAAACGTTTCAACACAAAGAAACCATCCAGAGGACCTGACAATGTTGTTGGATTATTTTTACCTGGAATATTGAGCATGAACTTTGATGTTTTGTAATATGTTTTCCCTTTTGAGCTTTAGCTTCATATGTCTGTGTGTGTGTTCTGTGTGTTTCTTTATGAATGTGTACCCTGACATTTGTATCCTCGTGACTTTGTGTGGCTGTGTGAGGATGTGTGTTGTAACTAGCCCCTTACTAAGCAGGTTGGATGGATGGGTATGGGCTGTGCTTCTGACAACACCACACCTCATTATCAACTAAACCCTGCTGAGACACAGAGAGGGGGGTGGGGGGCAGGAGACAGGCAGGTGGGCCTGTGGAGATGAATAGTCAATGTTATTCATTAGGAATCTTTTTAATGCTGTCTCTGTTTTAATATAGACAGTGAATTATGCTGAGCAAAAAAGACCCTGCAGAGCCATTCCTTCAGGTTCCCACCTCGCACATGCTTAGCAATAAACAACTAAATGTCTTAGGTTTGGACAGTCACAGAGATAAACAAATCATCTTTTTTATAATGCTGTCGTTAAAAACGTTAAGAACGTTAAATTTTCCAGCATTTAGAAAGAGTGATAACTGCTCATGGCAGTTCAGTCTCCAATATGAGTGTGTTTTTGGTGCCAAAGGGAGGGAAGGAAACTAGAGGAGAAAGAGTAGAATGTTTAGGGAGACGGAAACTGAAAAAAGATTTAGTGTGAAAGAACAGAGAGAGTGTTCATAGAGAGGAAAATTATAACGGCTAAAATCAATGTTGAGCTCTCTGCAGACTCTCCAATTAGTCTAATGAGTCCAGGGGATTAGTAGCTCACACACACTCAGCACACACACATGTACATACATACATAACTTTTAATAAGCACTTTCATCTGCAACATCTCATTCAACAGCAGATCAATCTGAAGCAAGGTTAAAAGCGTTATGTGCTTGTGTTGGTCTCTTCATTCATTTATGCCTGTTAACTTTTTTCTGCATCATGTAGCAGCCCAAAAAGCTCTCTCTGTCATACCGATCTCTGACCACAGTATACCATCATCCTTATAGAAGTCATCAGGTCAACAGTGTTGCCCCGTTCTCTGACCATTTTATTCACAACTTTGTGGACGATAATTTTGAAGCATGTAAGGAGAATTCACAGTTTGAAGTTATGATGGAAGAACAGGTGGAAGAGAGAACTGGATTTGGTTGAAAGAGAAAATGAGAAGGTAGAGAGGACGAAGCTGAAAGTGTAAAGTTGAGTTGCAGGGGGAAAAGCATAGGAGTAAAAAGATGAGTGTGGAATAAATGTGACCTGTGAGAGACCAGAGGAGAAGAGTGCAAAGAGATCAGAGAAGTGGAGAAGGAAAAGGAGAAAAATGTTGGAGTAGGAAAAAAAAAAAGAAGAAGAGGAGAAGAGGTAACCATCCACAGAGACGCAGTGAATGACTATCGATCAGGCTTAGCTAGCTTTTTCTCTTTCCTCTTTTTCACTCCACTTCTTTGCCTCTTTTCCTTTCACTTCTCACCTTCTAATATCAGCCTGTTTTAGACACACACACAAAATGTTAAAGAGATAGTTGTAAATCAGAAGTTAAACATTTATGCGTCTGATTGGTAATCTGTCATCCTTTATAGTGCCAGTGACAGACATGCTTCATTAACGTTGCACAGTAAGACAGAGTAAAACTAAAGATGTTCAAATCTAATTTTACACTCATATTCATCACAATGTGGCTGCCATCTTTTAATTTATTCTCCCAGTCTACTGTGCTTTTGCACAGTTTTTAAATTCTTCCAGCATCATGAATGCCTCAGCAGTTGTTTAAAAGTTAGATTTATTTTTTTCCTCCTTCAGTTTCTTGTTTTGACTGAGTTGTCTCAAGAGTCACCTGCTGTGGGCCAAACTCTGCTTATATTATACAACTGACCATGTCCCCACCTTCTCTCATTGTGGAGAATTAAACACAGCAGGACCTGGTTTGCAGGAGCTGCCACTTTGTATTTTTGGAACCAGAGTCTGTGCACTAGGACTGTGGACTTTTAAGTCCCACCTACTCCCCCACACACAATCATGTTGTCACATGAGCTTTTTTAAGTGTGAAGTAACATTAGAATTTAAATTATTTAAAAAAAACTGAATAATTTGCATACAACAGTAATATACGCAAGGATGGTGAGCATGTCCAGAGACAACTCACAGAGGCACAGCAAGAGTTCTGATAAGAGTGGTAAATCGCTCAGTTCACATATGCCCCATTTGCACTGCTCTTAATCAGCCCCTACTCTGCTCAGCCGTGCTCAGCTCAGCTCAGCCTGGATTTGCACTTGCACTTTAGGACCGATTCTGGAGGCGTGTCCAGAACCCAAGTCCTGCTAATGAGAGTTCAGTGATGAGTTAAACTCAAAGCAGTCTGCTCCTCAGATAAATAATATTAAATTATTATTTTTTATATATGAATATTTCTGTCTAGTGCACTGAGACGACTTCAGTTGTGGCTTGGAGATGCATAGATAAACTGAACTGAATTAACTCTGATTAACTAGATTCTACAAAAACATCTATATTCTCTATACAGTATAGAATTTTAAATATACTGTAGACATCCTGATGCATGCTCAATAATCCAGGTAGAAACATCTAAAAAGTGAAGTCTGGTCCTCTGGACATTCAAAAAACAAAACAAAATGTAGAAACATTTCTTCTTGCATGTGAAAGTCTTTCACATCAATCATCAGAATTGTAGATAAATTACTGTTTGTGTTGGCTCAGAGAAAAGGTATTGTTAAAATCTTCAATATGTCAAAGGACTACTGCCTGAATGATTAAGGTGTCCTACTTTAACTAAAGATGGATTCACAAACAGAAACCTGCAATTTGTCCAAGTTTTATTTTAGTTATTGTTACACAAATGGACAAAGTTGCACATTAATTCAGTTGGACAAATGAAGCTTAAACACTACATTTCAGATTAACTGTATTAAGCTACATTGCTGCTTTGCTTTTGCACTGACTAATGAAATGTACTTTAGTATCCTGGATATTTTTAAACAAAGTACAAATACAATATAACAATTATGTGAAAATCCTAATTTATATCTGATGCTCCTAATATTTAAAGATTTTTTTTTTAATTGTCCCCAGTGTCAATGTATAGCACCAACATAAATAATTGGACTTCAGACATTTCTTTACAGTAAATTTGTGTCTGGTAATACTTTTAGGAACAGTTAAAATCAAATGAAAGCATTGATTTTATTTTTGTCTTCGGCACCCACATTCATACCCATGTGAGCTGTCACTCTGGATATTGCTTATTCTGCTGTATACTGAGCAGGTTGTGGTTGGGTAGGCAGATGCAACTTTTACTTTGTTAAATTAGCTGTCTCTGTTTGAAGTGCACCAGTATTTTGATCACAGCAGTAATGTGTATTTTATCTTTCTGATTGGAGAAGAAAATAATTTTAATTTATACAAAAATGTAATTTTAGTTTGTTAAAAAAATTGTTACTTTTTTTGGAAGTAGAAAAAATATCTGATAAATCTAGCTGGTGTTAGTGTTGTCCAACAAGTAGTCCCAGGCCCTGCGCATGATTGTGTATTGAGTGTTTATCTGTATTTAGTATATGGGGATAAAGGATGTGTGCCTATGTAAGAAAGATATACTTTTTTTAATCATATATTTAAAATTAAGATGAATCTCAAACTCAAGCTGTTTTAAACTGGACACAAAATTTACGTTTTTATTCTTTGTGCACATTAGTGTAAAAAACAAAGTCTTAATTTAGAACTCCTTCAACGCTAAGATCACGGACACAAATTACAGTATAAAGTGTTTGCATTATGAACTTATAGTTTTATAGGAGGAAGGAGAATTTGCTTGCTGCTCATGTCTTTCAACCACAGTTATACTCAATTGTACTAGTTGCTATGGAAACGTCTTTCCCCAGCTCCCTTCTCCCCTTATTTTGACATCACTACTCTCTCCCTCCTGCTCTCGCCCTATCTCATAAGGCTGCCTGATTGGATGCAGCAGTACAGCCTCAGAGGAATGACTATTTACATCGAAGTGGTTGTCAAAACAGTGCAGAAGATTTTGACTGATCACAATAACTGCCTTCAGTAGTTTGAGTTTATTGGTGGAATAATACCCCGTCTTCTGCACCAGTTGACCCACTCAGTGTGACCACTGAATTCAGTACTGTTAACAATGTGCATTTTATCATTTAAGATGTTTAAAAGCTTATTTTTTCATCTTCATGGCTTGCCTTTTTACGGCCCAAGGCTTAGGCATCAATATTGTCATGGCTTTAGACATTTTGGGCATGTTATTTGTGCATTACTGTCTAACCATTACAGATGGACCCCAATTTAAAGTTAATCTCTCTGCATTAGCTTTAGAAGAAATGGTTATGCACCAATTCAAAAGAGCATAGTAGTGAAGGGACACTTACTGGATCTTAATGATATCTTTTTAAGAGCGTTTGGTTCAAATTACCCCTGTAAAATTTAAATCTTAATCCTGAATCATTTCTTTGGGCCATCTATAACATTTAAAGAGGCTTATATGCAATTTGGATATGCTTGAATCCATTTCATATATTATTAGTGGTTAATCTATAAATTAAAACATTCTGCTATTACAGTCAGCAGATGATAGGATTTATTTTAATGAACAGTTAACAGCCAGGTGTGAAATTTCACTTGAAACTCTGATGTAATGATCATACTTATGAGATATGTAATAGGACAGAACACATTAGAGCAAGCTGAGGTAGCAAAAACTATAGGCTGCCTTTGTGGACATGAATCAGAGGTGGTCCTGTTGTTAAAACTTATGTTTGAAATGTGTTTTGGATGAGGTAATAAATGTAAGAAAATATACTGGTATTTCCTTTTTTATGCCCGCATGTTCTAGGTCTAGGACTTGTAATATAACAGGGCAAACAACAGAAACAAACAAAACAAAAACAACAACAACAACAAAAAAAAAAAATCAAAGCTAAACTATTGTAAGCTTATGTACATCAAATGTATTTTGCAAATAAATTGTAAATTAAATAAAATGACTTCAAAAAGGCATTTTTTAATTTGTTTTAAATATTTTTCACATTACCCTAACAAAAATCCAAATTTCAACCTTAAGATACATGTTGTAAAAGCTGTGCATTTAAATAAATACAAAAATGTGTTTAGATACTTGATTAGTCTTCTAATCATTATACATTATTTGTGTTCACAAGTGGATTTCAATTTGTAAAGTTATTCATTCCATTATATCAAGATGACTTGTTGTAATTAGCATTATATAATTAAGGCAGCACAATGGATAAATGATTAACATTGTTGCCTCACAGTAAAAAGGTCTTCGGGTCAAGCCCCGGTTTGGACCTGGGGGCCTTTTAGTGTGCTGGTGAAGATTCTCAGTCATCCAGGACATGATAAAATCAAAAAAAGCGTTCAATACAGAAACAACTGGACTTTATTTGTAGCTTTGGAATGAAGAGTGAAACGTCTTCTTGCTACAAATAAAGTCCAGTTGTTTCTGTATTGAACGCTTTTTTTTACTTTTAGTGTGGTTTTTGCATGTTCTCCTCGTGTTAGCGTGGGGTACGAGGTACTCTGGTTTCCTCACACAGTCCAAAACATGCACGCTGGGTTTCTTTCAGTACCAGGCCACCATTAAAATATGAGATATGCCATTTCAATGGGATTTTCCATTTCAATGGGATTTGCCTGGATAAATAAAGATTATTAAATAAATAAATATACCAATGATCAATCAATCAACGAATGTAACATACCTTTAGAAATTATTCTTTCAAATTCATTTTTTTACTACCTACTTAAAAAAAACTACTGTTTGCTGCTGGAACAATGAGATATACTCTATATAGTCTCAAACTTCAACCAAAATGTAAGTTAATAGTTTGTCTCTAATGGGCATACATCTCTGTGAGCTACTTCCCTTTTCCTATACTGTATAGTGATGATAAACTGTAACTCATTGAGCTACGTGCACTCCACTTCAGTGGCCAACAGAATTTGCCCTCATTCAGGCAATTTAGTGTGAGTGCCCCTTAGCATTTGTCTCAGCTGTGCACTATGCAACAAAAGTTCAGATAGATGAGGAGCTGAGCATCTCTGACCCACCATGCCATGCTGTGTACTCCTATAATGAGTCAGTATTTAGATGGTAGCAAACATGAGCAGTAGAAAATACAGACATTGTGCTGCCATGGCTTCTCAAACATATGTGGGAGAGCCAGTTTCTGGAAAAAGAAAAAATACACCATCATTTGTGCATGTTAAAAAATATAAATATTTATATTTACAAAGCAGAAAGTCGTTTTTGACAAATACATGTTGGATGCAGTAAATAACAAAATGCCTAAAACTTAATTTTGATTATATTCCAGCTGAAGGTTCTAACAGTGCAGCACAACCTATGCAAAAATGGAGAGCAATCTGTCACTGTGTCAAAAAAAGACATACATAATCAGTGAGTTGGAAAGACTCCTGAAGGCTGAATTCTGGGGAGTCTAAGATTTTTTGCGCTCAGCTCAAGTCCTGGGTGGAATCTACAAGCAAGAATAGGGCGTCTGTGTGGCATGAACAATGACTTAGATGTTAGCATCTTTGTGAACACAATGAATCACCACAGTCTGTCACTCCTACACACAAAAAGGTTATTTTTCCAGATTAATCACTACAGTGGTTTTCTGGTGACTTCCCTGTTAGTGCTAGTCACGACACACTCCCATGAAACCTGCAGCCTTTCCATTTGCTACTTGTGAGAATGCAGGCTGTGATACAGTTAGGTTGTGCAAAGTGGAGCAATTTTCACACATCTATAATAATGATTGTAACAACAATGAAACAAAGAGGGGCACTAGCAGGGCTGAAGGGCTGGAGGGAGGAAGCCAAGAAGACTACTCAGCAACAAGATGCCTGAAACTACACAGAAAACTGAAGCCTGGCACATGCACACAGCTCTCTCTGTGAGTCCATTCATAAGGCAGACTAGCTGAGACGAGCCGGATAAGCCTGCCTGTGACTCTACCAGGAAGAGGATCAATAGGAGGGGATGCACCATTTCAGATACAGCCAGACAGAGCAAGGGGCAGGGCAGAGAGGCAGAGCAGCACTTGAGTACTCATTACACTGTGTAGGGTAACCATAGTGTGTGCAGCCACTTCTGGGGTTATCTAAGAATATAGGAAGACAAAGCTAACCATTCAGCGATTAGAGAAGAGCACTAATTGAATTAAAGCACTAATGAAAATAAAACCTTGCATGAGCCTGCTTCAGTAAGGATACAGGACATATAGATAAGGACAACGTAATATGAGACTAATACAAATTGAGAGAAACCAGGTGCTAGGGTTCCAACCTATTCCATGACCAGATAAATATTGGACAGTGTTCAGCATGGCTGCCTCTTTTCCCTTGCTTGCTGGCATGGAAACGTTTGGCTGCAGCTGAGCATTTGGATGTCACCCACCAGCAGTCAATCACAATCTGACGCCCCGCCTCCTGTGCTAACAGAGTCTCAAACACCTGCCAAGTATCAAATGCCAGTAAATAAACAAGGGTCAGCTTCCACAGTGGCCAAGAAGTTGATGTCTCAGCTAGTCTTTTCCTGTCCTCTGATTATTATGCCTCTCCTAACACGGTTTCCATCTAAAAGCCAATTAAACCCATTAAAATGGCAATGAATCAAACCGGTTTCTACTATATTGCTATTTTACAACATTCCAGCAGTTTTTAAGATGACGCAGAGCACATGGTAAAATTTAAAGCATGAAGAATTTTCCTTCCTTTATTCCTCGACTGGCTGTTTGCTCCTGCAGGGGTAGTGAGTGCACCCAAACAGAGGATTTGCCAATTGTTTTACTTTAAATACCCTTCCTGACAGAAGCTGGACTTGAAACCGCAGCCACATGATTAGCAGACTGTGGCACTGACCACCAAGGTGCAATGCCTCAAAAAGCAAGGAATAAAAGTAAAAGAAAAAAAAAATACAGAATAGAACTGAGTAATCACATCTATCTAACTCTATCTATCTAAGTCTGTCTATCTGTCTGTCTATCCATCTAAATCTATATCTGAGGCTATCTATCTATCTATCTATCTATCTACAGTATATTTATCTAAGTCTGTCTATATCTATCTAAATCTATATCTATCTAAATCTATATCTATCTAAGTCTATTTATCTAAGTCTATCTATCTAAGTCTATCTATCCATCTATCTATATTTATCTAAGTCTGTCTATATCTATCTAAATCTCTATCTATCTATCTATCTATCTATCTATCTATCTATCTATCTATCTATCTATCTATCTATCTATCTATCTAT
>JARVLU010001196.1:27982058-27993321 GCA_031762415.1 Simpsonichthys santanae | reverse complement strand
ACGAACATAGTTGAATGATAAAAGATATTTATGTTGTGCCACTTTCTGCAAAGTTCATAAATCATGTCACACATGCTTTAAGGCTCTTGAGATATTTTAGAATACAGTGTACAGGAAAAAACATTATTTTTGACATTCATTTTTTTGTGGCAAGTGACATTTGCAGATAAAATGTGTGCACATTTTCATTGCAAACTTTTAAAATTATTGGCACGAGTGTTCATGACAATGTTTTTCATTTATGCAGCATGAAGTAGCAGTAAAATGGTATGAATGAACAGAGTCTGCGCTCAGAATAGACACTCAGCAATTATAAAGATTGCTTAGGAAACAAAAGATGCAGCCACAGTTTGGCCTGAAATGAGATTGTCAAATCATCAAGTAAAGAAGCTGGCAAGACACACAACCACTATGACCACCCACTCAGAGAGCAAGATACACTTTCCTTTGTCTCTTTAATTTTTCCTATCTACATTCCTTGCATGTACAGTACAGTGTAGCCCAGCAATGTCTATTTCCATTCTCTGATTTAGGGTCTTTAACATGGACTCCAAGTCTGACTGGCTGCACATGCCTCCTTTAGAAGTGATTTGGTTTGTGCATGTGTGCCACAGTTTTGAAAGCTGAAATATACTTTGTATATACAGTATAGTCATTAAAGTGACTATCAAGCTCTGCAGTAGAGACATAGCTGGACAAACACAGTACAAAGCAGAAGGAATGATATAAAGTGCTGGCATGTCGAGAGCAGTCAAGACAGTTGGGGATGCCTTTTGCATTACATCAGCATTTGGACACACATCAGTTGAGCCTGTCCACAAATCAATTAAGCTACAAAGCTGATCATCTCTGCCTAAAAAATTGTCAGCTTACTCATCATGTATGTGAAATCCTCCAATTAAAGTTGAATTAAACAGCTGAAAATAAATCCTAAGTAAAATTGCTTAGCTTTTTATTATAATTTAAAAACAAAAACACAAAAAAGCCAAGTAATGATTGAGCTTACGCAACATGAAACAGCAGTAAAACGTAAGAATGACTACAATTCATTAAAAGTCATTCATTTTAAATGCTAGAAACTCAAATTTTCTGAAATAAAGATTGTTTCTGCAATACTTACAGTCTGCATAGCTTCTTTTGGGTGGCAAATGTTCTAAACACACCAATATTTTTTTTTTATTGCAAAAGAGCTTTAGAAATACATTCAAATAACATGTTAGTGAAAAAACTCATTTAATACAGAGGGCAAGTCTGTTTCCAATCCTTCAAGTGTTTGAAGTCAAGCAGATCAGACAAAAACATCACATCTTTCTGACTTTTATGTGCGCTTTTGTTTATTTGCACATGGAATTCACTGATCAACATTTCACATGGACATTCACTGACACGCAGAAGAGTGTTTCAAATAATTTGGGACTACAGTGTAGCTTCATTTAGATACACAGAAAAGCAAGTTTTGAAGGAAAAAATAAAATAAAATGTTAGCACAGGTGTCACATGGAGTCAAGCTTCAGTTGGACTCATTTGAAGTTTTTAAATAATAAAAACTTAAGGCTGCTATTCACATTCAGGCATCTTTAGATTGTGACAGTCACATGTTTGCCATTTTCCTTCTGACTGATTACACACGTTTAACAAGGCTGATGCCAGAGACAAAAAGAAAGCTGGGGGAGGAAATGCAGATGGAGAGTGAGGCCAAACAGAGATTTTATCAATAATTATATAAAAAAAAAGAAACATTTTTTTATTTCAATGCATACTAGTTTTTTTTTTTTTTTTTTTTACTTTTGCTATGTTTTTTTGCAAAGAGTACAACAAGTGCACAAAGTTGCCCTTAACCATTAGTTATTTATAATTAATAAATTAATTAATTTTAACTTAAAAATTACAAGACAATTTACTTAACTATCCTAAGATTTGGCAAGATATTTTGCTTAAACCGAATGTTTGTGTATAGTTATGCATGCATGCCAAACAGATTTATAGATATTTGTGTAACAGTTGAGGTCAGAATAAGGACAACAGTTTGCTGGTAGACTGCAGTTGAAGGTTGACCCGTGTCTGACTCGAGACTGCAGGCTCCAGCAGGAGTAATTTTGATTTAGTAGCTGAGGATGGGTAAATTCAGGCAGATGCAGCTGGCACACTAAAAAAGAAAAAAATGATACACCGAAAAAAGAAATGTAGTCACGTAAGGAATTTAGGAACATGAGGTAAAGGTAAAGGAATGTACAAAAAAAGCACTTTGTCTGATGAGGTGTTTGAAGGTCTGGAGCGATTAGAAGCAGCAGAGAGGAAGCAGGAAGTTGAAAAGCATTTGGTCCTGCAACATTTCTGTAAGGACTCAAAAATCTGCGCCTGTTTACATTTGTTGCTACAAAACAGTTTTGAATTTGTTTCAGGTGATTTGACTGCATGCGGTCTACTCCGTTAGATTGCATTTGAGTTTAGTTTGGTAACTACAGTGCAACAAAATGCAAACATTGAACCAAACAGGAACCCCCCCATACAATGTGCTACACTCCCCTTTCAGTAATAAAATACTGCATTTTTATTACGAAGGATTCAACAATTTGATAAAACTTTTAGCTAAAAATAAAACCCTGTACCCTTAGAATATTCCCAAGGATTGCTGTTTAATTATGTTTAATCAGCACGCAGCTGAGCAGAACTTCTGTTCTACCCGAGACGTTGCGGTTTGTGTGAGGTCACGTCAGTTCAGCAGGAGGTCCTTTAGTGAGGATCATGACGAACTGTTGTTCAGACTGCTAAAGTTACAAACAAGGGGTCCAGACCAACTCCATAGGTGGTTTGAGTAAAAAAAAAAAAAAAAAAACATTTTCAATGCTCATTGAGACTCTTCATACCTGCATTTAGTGCTATCCAAACACATTTTAATAGCTAAAATAGGAATTTAGAGACACACGTGAACAGGGTCCGAGAAAGCATAAGGACAAAGTTTGAAAATGGGAAATGGACTACTTGTATAGCGCCTTTCCATCTTATCAAGATACACTACAATCATGCCCTCAGATCATCCCTAATGCATCTGCTGATGGCACATTTGTTTATGTCCTGCTGTCCAGCATAATCTTTTTATGCTACTATTGCTTAGTGTATTTTTAGTTTATGTTTTTCTTAGTTCATATCTCAGATCTTATGAGACCCTGTGTACATAATTTTGTTCCACCACATGCAGCACATGGGGTGACAAATAAAGAACCTTGAATCCTTGAATCCTTATTGTCGAGCTAAAACAGTTGCTAAGGTGTTCCAGCATTTGCAATCTGCTTTTGACATCATCCCATCAGATTTGTTCTGTCTTAAACTTGTCTTAAAAGCTGATAAAACCAAAGGGATGTTTTTTTTTTTCAAACTGGAAGTCGGTCCCAGCAGTTCTTCCTTTGACTTTATCCTCGAATCGTGTTCCTATCGAGTTTGTTGATTCCTACAACTATTTGGATATCTTGATCGATTCACATCTCTCTTTTAAGCTCCACATGGAAACCTAATAAGGAAACTGAAAGTTAAACTGGGTTTCTTTTTCAGAAATAGATCCTGTTTAACTCTGAATGCTAGGAAACGCCTTGTAACTGCGACTTTCCTTCCCTACATTGACTACGGTGACATTATTTACATGAACACTACAAGCACCCTGCAGATGTTGGACACTGTCTATCATGGTGCACTAAGATTCATAAATGTCTGTAACCATTGTACCCACCATTACTCCCTGTATTCACTGGTCATCATTAACTTCACGCAGACTCTCTAACTGGTACATTTCATCTTTAAATCACTTCTTGATCTGTTGCCTTCATACATCTCCTCCTACATGTCTCTGCGTGAGTGCAGCTACAGCGTGCGCCCTCAGGACATTATTACCTGCAGTGTCCTCTCATTGTGGACTGAACTTGGCAAAAGGGTATTCTCCTACTCTGCTCCCGTTTCCTGGAATATCTTGCAAAAAGATCTGAAGCTCTTGACCTTGACCTCTCTAAGTGGCTTCAAACAACTGTTAAGTTCCTGGGAATGTCAGACATGTTCCTGTTTTTAGTTTTCTACATTGCCTTATAATTTAGCTGTTTTTGTTTCATTCCTCTAATATCATTTTCTTTTTTATTTTTCCCAATTTTTCTGCTTTCTTTTATGACTGTCTACTGTTGTCATCATTTTTAGTTTAGACCAGGTCTCTCTTGTAAATGAGTCCATGAGACTCAGTGAGACTAACCTGTATAAATAAAGGTAATATTAAATTATTATTATTATGTATGAATGTTTCTGTACAGTGCCCTGAGATGACTTCCATTGTGATTTGGACCTATACAGTATAAATAAACTGAACTGAATTGTTCACTGCTTTAAAAGCTTACATATCTGAACAGATACATTCAATATTAAATGCTTAGTTAGGCATCATTTTCTGTCTGTAAAAAAAAACGTCAAAATATTTGGATGTGAGAAATCTGTTCAGTGATTCAGCGTGCATTTAACTTTGCATCCAAACTAATCTGTATTTTGTTCATTTTCTGTGTAGCAGCAGAATATGAAGTGACAATCGCTCTTTGTTTTGAAATATCAGTTTGTGGAAGAAAAATGTGTCTGCTATCAGTTCCAAATTTGATAATGACCGTTTGCTGATTCATCTGCTCAAGTTACCCCGAATCCCTTTGAGAACCCCATCAACATCTGCTTGGGCTTAATCTGGCCTGTAGTGGAGGTGATGGATGCAGAAGCAAGCTACATTTTTAAAATGAAGCTCCGTTTGTTTCATTGCATGCCAGAATGCATGATTATATTCTGTCTTTTTTTCTTTTCTTTAAGTGCCTCCTTTTTTCAAAAATTTTCTGGTTTCTCTGGTTCTCTTTCATCCAGCAGAGCTATGATGTGCGCCCTGAGGTGCTCCTACCTGCGAGCACTTTCAAACGTGCAGAAATCTATCCATACATCTATCTTTATGCATCCAGAAAGAGGTAGCTCACACGGTCATCCTCCACTGTGAGATATTTTAAAATACACTTTTTATTTTCCTCCTCCACTGCTATAACAAAGGCCACATGCACTGATGTGAACATCTGGGTCATGAGAGAGGAGCCCGGGTGGACGGAGCAGGGAGGAGCATGCATATATGAGATGTACAGTGGGTTACTGCAAACCCTTACAAAAAAATAAAATATTCACATGAGTAAACGTGAAATTAAAGGTCTAGCATTCCTTGAATACCTCAAACGGTTTTTCATGCCAGAGGTTTAGACCAAGCTCATCTTGTGTGGAAAAAAAATAACAGAATTGTAGCTGTTTCAGTCAAACCTTGAAAATAATGATATGCGTTATCTTTTGCAATATTGATATGATCATATTTTTCACTGAGCCATTGCTCTGACTGACCTTCAGCCAGTTATATTATATACAGTATACTCATTCTGTGTTTTTGTAGATCATGAGGCTGTGGCATCCATCTTATATTGAGTCAACTTAATTACAGCTGGACATCCAATGTCTACCTTTTGCAATTTTTGGTTAAAGGTTGTCCAGTGGTTCACAAGATATTTTACTAACTGACTGGCACAGGGAGACAGGCGCACCTCGTACACTTTAGGCTTAAATGACAAATAACAAAGTATGCAAGCCGTGTGTTCCTGTGTGATTTTGAAATATTTAGAATATGTTTATGTGACTGTGTGTAATTACATGGTTTCCCACATGAGATCACATGTGAAAAACGTGTGTTTTTCAGATGGCGCTGCTTTGAAGCCTTCTTTATGTGTGACAGTTGCAGCGATTACGTAACCAATGAGGTACAGAGGAGAAAAGATACACAACATTCAGTCTGCAGAAGGATGAATCCCAGCACCTGCAGAAACAGCTGCTGCAAATGTACTGATTTATATCACACATTTCTATTGGCTCAAATTCTTTTATTATTTTAGATATATTTTATTTTTTTCTGTTATGTGTTGGACATTGCAGCTGTATTTCATGCAGAATGTGACATTCCCCTAAAAAGATGCTTCAAGATGCTGATTTGTTTGTTACTTGCCTAAAGCCTCCATGTTGAAAGTGTATATTTATAGCATAGGACTCGCACTGGTTTAAAGATTTTTTTTCCAGTCACCCAGTTTTAGTCACACTCAAATCTCCGTTTTGTGCCAGTTTTTGCTTTTCTGCTATCAGACTGCTCACTGTACAAAACAAAGATGTCACCTGAGTCTGCCCGAATGCTTCACAACAAGTTATCTCAATCTTGTTTTTATCCCAAACAGAATTTTCAAGTCACTTTGTTTGTTTTCCAGCTTTAGCCCCCCCACGCTGCAGAAGCAAGACTCCAGAAATGTGAACCTGTAGGCAACAATACTGAAGAGCGGAAAGCACATTTGTACAAAGTGAACTCGTTTCTGCAGCCGTGTAACGCGTGAACTGCAAACAGAAATACCACATTTCATATTTCTACTCCCCAGCCACCAGCTTTCATTGTAAAACTGTTTCGCTGTTTTGGCATGCTCCACAGGTGTGGCATCAATTTTATCACTGAGGTGTATTTCTTTCTTTCTTTTTTGCTATGTCCTATTCTGTAGTTTTGTTCCACAACCATGCATTTTATCATCTTTCCTTCCATAAACATGCTGCTCCTCAAAATTAATGATAATTGCATTGCGGGCAAGCTTCATGCTGCACGCTTTTGAACTTGATTAGATGATTTGTACATTAAACTTCCTCTTACCATTCCTGGAAGGTAATCTGTCATTTTGCTGCAAAAATGTAATGTCCTGAGTGTTTAAGAATGATAAACACTCATCTGACTCATTTAAAAACCTCAATAGGTTTGATTGCAATTAGGCAAACGGCTGTTTGAGTCATCGCAGCTTCAGCAGTTAAACTGTTTCAATCACAACCAGTTCATCAGTTTTGACCAGCGAGCCACGTGCAACTGTTATCCAACATGCTCATCGATGTGTGTAAACACGTGCAATTCGATTTAACAAATGAGAAATTTAAATGAATTCATCTTAAAATGCACCTCATCATGACAGTTTTTAACTAAAAACCTCTTATTTTGAAAGAGCCCAAGACAAACTAAGTGATAATAAGCACAATCTCATTGTGAACTCTTGACCTTGCACTGGGGGTGTAGTGATGAGAACGACTTTCAGCTTCCACCACGTCACATTTTAGTTCAGTTTTTCTAAAACTGACAAAGTTATATGGATTTCTCTGTTGGCTATTGTCATTTAGTTGTTAAATGTGGTTGTTTTCAAAAGTTGCTGATGTTCAAAGTTCTTTATTGTCATTCGCATCACATGTCGTACATGAGGTGGAATGAAATGATGTACTCAAAGTCCCAGTTACACCCAAAAATAGCAATAATATATAAAGTATAAAAGAAAGAGTATACCTAAGAAATACACTAAGATACACGCCAAAAAAAGTGGAACGATAAGCTAAAAGATCTAAGATATACGCTAAACACTAATATTGTAAAATAATATGCTATATTAAACAGCAGCCTGAACATGAGTCTGTAGTGAGCAGATGGATATGAACATAGCAGCTTAAAGGCAATAGATCAGCAGCATGGATAATCAGCAGCACAGATAAGTCACATATCACCAGATAAAGTGGCATTACAGTGATTTTTCTTTTCCTTACAATGATGATCCTGCTTAGGGATCTATGAGTCTAACAGCTTCAGCGTAAAAGCTGTTTCTCAGTCTTGTGGTTCTACACTTAATGCGCTACAACCACAAATGTGTATTTATTACTATTTGAGAGTTTCATTCAAATTTGTTAAGTGGTTCATGAAATTTGCTGCTAATAAACGTAAGCATGTGGTTGTTATCAGGGGTTTGTTTTAAGGAAAAATATTGTGCAGTGGTGGGACAGAGGTTAGGGAAGTTGGGCCTGTGATTGCAAGGTTGCCATTTCCACTCCCCGGACCAACATAATCAAAATGTGGGTGGGAAGGGTGAAACACCCACACCTGTCTCCACCCTCATTTGCCCCACTCTTGGCCTTTGAGCAAGGCCCTTCACCCCCACCATCTGCTCCCCCAGGTGCCCTAAATGATAGCTTTCTGCTCCATAGGGCTGTGGTAGCTCGGTGGTCTGTGGTTGCGTCAGGAAGGGCATCGGGTGTGAAAAATAATTGCCAGGTCTTTGTGCGAGTTACTTCGCTCTGGTGACCCCTGATGAAGGGAGCAGCCAAAAGAAGAAGAAAAAAAATTGTGCAACGTGTGATGCTTGGAGTAGTTGTTTGGGATAATGCTCAGCTATTACCACACCAACTTATAGTTCAATATTTGTAGAATTGGCTAAGTTATAGCCATTTTTGTGTTTCCTCAAATCAATTGGCTTTGGTGGCCATTTTGAATTGGATCACCTTTAAAATTTAAACAGCTGTAGTCATCCAATTAATGAGTATTTTCTGAGAAGTTCATTAAAATCTATCCAGGGGTTCACAATATATTTTGCTAACAGACAGGTGCAGTTGACATTACTATTCAATTGCAACATTTTAAACACAGATTTTCTGTGATCGGTTAGTGCTCATAGTTATTGTTGCAGGGGACTCTCATCAACTAACATACAAAATTTTACCCTAATATGTGTAAAATTGATTGAGTTATAGACATTTATTTGTGTGTGTGTTTGCTTAATGGCAGCTCTTCTAGCTGAATGAAACAGCATGACAGAAATAGCCTGGGGAACATCTGTCATCATCCAACCATTGCTATCAGTGCAACAGAGAGTTTTCGCTTTAATATCAGGACTAAAAGGTGCGTGTTGGTTAGCTTCAGTGGGAGATGGTGTTGTCACACAGAGGACTCATTGTCCTGAGAGTCCGTCTCGAGTGGCACACAAGACTCCTTTGTGCACTGCTGATATTAATCTGCAAAGGCAGAGATCTGGAGGAGTCTGACTAAGCTCACACATAACCACACACATCAGCACACACGGACTCCGACTCAGCCATATGCATGTTCATTATGCAACAGCAACAAGGAAGAAAAGAGGCCATGTCTGACCCCATGCAGCTTTCCCGTCATAAAGATTTCATTCTTAACACAATTTCCACAATCCATTCAATCTGCGTCAAGGCGTCAGAGGTGCCACTTCCAGATGGCTTTGCAGCATGCCAGCCCTCTTTCATCATCGTTAAGGACAAAGAAGGCTCATGCTCCAGTGTTTTCCAGACAAGAGACGGCGCTTCACACCAGTCTCATCAGCGTGACACAGAACAGGAGAAAAATGTCCCGTGAGAGCCAAATAATTCAGATCAGTTCGAGTTTAAAAGTTTATTTCTACATTTGAAACAGGGCGGTACCAATAAAATATTAAGGTACTTGCTGCAATGGTATAATGGTGGGTCAAAAAGATCCAGACACATGATTTGTTTATATTTTATATTTACCCTTTCTTTGCACAGGTAGCCTCGTTGAGTCACAAGGACTCATTTTCAAAAGAGACCTGTTTGGGAGCAGATAGTGGAGGTTACATGAATACATGAAAAAACCACTGGAGTAAACCTTTTCAAACTGAAACGTTTGATATGGCTGAGGATCAGTGTTTTACTTTTATTTATTTGTTTATTTTATTCTTTTACAGTTTGCAACGAGTAACTTTAATCTATAGTTAAAAAAATGTGCCAGATTTAGGCACAAACTATTTGCCTTTCATAGTCAAGTTCAAGTCAACTTAATTGCTGTTTCCAACACGTAGTAAATTACTCTGTCTGGCCCACAAAAACAAGTCGTCACTCAAAAAAAAGGGTCACACTCATATTTTGTTGGACCGCCATTAGCTTTGATTACAGCATACATTCACTGTGGCATTGATTCAATAAGCTTCTGCAATGTCACAAGATCTATTTCACTCAGTGTTGCGTTAATTTTTCACCAACATCTTGCATGATGATGAGACACTAGGCCTGATGGGTGCATCACTTCACCTGCCTCTCTTCTTACCCTGATGCACCCATCACTCTGGAACAGGGTCAGTCTGGACTAATCAGACCACATGATCTTCTTCCATTGCTCCAGAGTCCAATCTTCATGCTCCCTAGCAAACTGAAGCCTTTTTTCCAGTTAGTCTCACTGATTAGTGTTTTCTCAAGGCTACACAGCTGTTCAGTCTCTTGAGCTCCCTTCACATTGTGTGTGTGGAAATGCTCTTGCTTTCACTAACACAGCCCTGAGTGCTACTGTTGTTTTTCTTCCATTTGATTTCACCAAACGTTTAAGTGATCGCCGATCACGATTATTCAGGATTTTTTTCTGGCCACATTTCTTCCTCGAAGACAATGGGTGCCCACTATCTTCCAGTTTTTAATAATGTGTTGGACAGTTCTTAACCCGATTTTAGTAGTTTCTGCAATCTCCATAGATGTTTTCTCTGCTTGATGCCAATGATTTGACCCTTCTCAAACAGATTGACATCTTTTCCACGACCACGCAATGTGTCTTTCAACATGGTTGTTTAAAAAATGAGAAGCAACTCATTGCACCAGTCGGGGTTAAATAACTTGTTGCCAGCTGAAAGATAATCACCCATGCAGTAATTATCCAATAGGAGGCTCAAATCTATTTGCTTAGTTAAATCCAGGTGGTGACTTTTTTTTTTTTTTTGTTAGTTTTTTTGGCCAGGCAGTGTATGTACACAGGGGCCCTGTTACACTAAAAAATAGCAAAATATAACGTATAAAAAGAATAGTAAATAAGGATGTAAGATATACACTAATATACAGTATATATGCCAAAATAAATAAATGAATAAACACCAAACGGTGAATGGAACAGTAAAAGATCTAAGAATCTCAAGACAAACACGTATAGTGTAAACCTAACAACAGCAGCCCAAACATGAGTCTATGGTGAGTAGATGGGTATGAATGAATACAGCATGAGAGAATCAGCAGCACAGATAAGTCACATGACTGGTCCCTGACAGGTAAGAAAATACTGTACATCTAAAATTAAACACACACACACAAATGATAATAGTAGTAGTAGTAGTAGTAGTAGTAGTAGTAGTAGTAATAATAATAATAATAATAATAATAATAATAATAATAATAATAATAATAATAATAATAATACAACTTTTATGGTCCTTTGGACATTCAAATAATAATAATAATAATTAAAAAAACTATTGTAGAAATGTTTTGTCTGTTTATTGCAGACATTTTGTCAGCAACATGATGTGATTTTTCACAGTGATTATTCTGGTTAGATGTTCATGAGTCTAACAGCCTCAGGGTAGAAGCT
>JARVLU010001196.1:27968320-27981958 GCA_031762415.1 Simpsonichthys santanae | reverse complement strand
CAATTCTTCTTTATGAGCTCTATACATGACTGACAATATGTTATAATCAACCAAGTCACTGAACTTTAACAACTTCATTGTTCATTATTGGGTGACAATAATCATTTCTGGTAATTATTCTTAAAGCTCTTTTTGCAACAAGAAAACAGGATCCGTAAATGTTTTACATGCTTTACCCCAGATATCAATACAATAAATTATGTGTGGCAGAATAATTGTGTTGTACAATTATTACAGAGCATTATCATTTAACAAGTCTCATACTTTGTACAGAACGGTAACTGATCTTGCCGTCTTTGTCTTTACTAAAATAATCCTTTACAAATTAATCCTGCACATAAGGCTGGCGGCTTTACCATGACCAAAACTGCTGCCGACATCTTCCTAATTTGTCAATATCCTAGGTATCCGCCGATTCCAAAAAGCAAAAACTCTGTTATCATAAATCCAATAATGCACACATCTTCTACATCCTCCATGGACAGTACAGACAGGCACATCACCTCCCACTGCGCCCAGGGATCATGACATACCCAGCTGTGCATCCGTTCAGGGCAGGAGGGCTCTCCAGCACCCTGTTTCTTGGTCAAATTTTTTTTATCAGTTGCCTTGAGAGACCAGCTGACTAGATCCACACTAATATTTATGATTCGGAAGATGTGTAAAGAGAGGCTCTGATACACAGGACAAAGAGCAAAAGCAGAAGGAAGGCAGGAGAGGGAAGAAAAGTGTCTGTCTTCATTGAGGGCATGAGAAAATAAATCTTAGATGAAAAATCTAGATGACTAAAAGTTAAACAAACACCCCCAACCCCAAAGGAAACCAATAGTCTAGTGGGGTCAAACTCATTTACAAAAGGGGGCCAAAATTAAAATCTTTTTTAAACTAATGGCCAATTTCAGAATCTACATTAACTCAAATCAGATAATGTCTTCTTGGTCACAGGTTCCTCAACAAGAGTGTGACTGGTCTCATTTCATGTTCTCTGTTGTGCTTTTGACATCAAAATAAAAAAAATACTGAAAAACTTCAAGATATAGAAGTATTTTACATTTCACAAATCATCTTGAGGGCCACATTTGATGCAGGGCTTGAGTTTGACACATATGGTCTAGTTGATTAAACATCTTTTGGTGCACAATACCAGGTTCTATAGAACAATATGTAATAAAATAATCTCCCTTTTTTTTTCTTTCTTAATCCCTTCTGTGTTGAGTCCATCCTGGTGCTGAAAATGGAAGTTATGTGCCTTCACAGCCAACTTTGCAACCACTCTTCTGTCTGCAGCTGCAGTTATTCGTGTTCCTTTTGCACGTGAATGGGGCGTCGCTGCTCCGGGACACATCGTAAGTGACTGCTGTTGATCTCGACACCCATATTTCTCACAGAGCGGTGAATAATACATTGGAAAGCTGACCAAAGATAATACGTATCTCATTGAGAACGTAGCTCCTAGCAAATGCAGCATCTCAGAATGCTAACAAGCACTACCCCCCACCCCTCCATCTCACTCTCCTCCTCTCTTTTTATTTTGTGAAAGCTGCAGAATCTTCCTTTCTTCTGTTGGCTCTCATGCATTTATTGATAAGAAAGAGTTTCTTTCAGAACATCTCCTCTGGATAAGATGGATAATGCGTGCCTTTTATCAGGCTCGTTCCCTCACATACGTGCATGGTCTAGCACGCTGACGGCAATGAGCTGTGAAATCGGATGGGAGGGCTGGGGTGCGGTTTTGTAGCCTTTCAACACATAAATTTGGGTCACAGAATAGAATATTGCGCCACATATGTCACTTTGACACTGATAGGTGCATGTAATATCTCACCACTCATAAATAAAATGCATGTTTCATGTAAATGAATGCTCTGTTTAAGTGAAATGTCCATTCTGTCGACTGGTATGTGCTGGACTTTTCATGGGGTTTCTTTTTATGCTGGGATAATTGTCAGCTTGCATTAAAAACTTCATTGCACGTGTAATGAAAGTTAGACTATCGTCGTCGATGGCTGTGCATGAAAATGGCTTGGATTTTTATGTTTTTATGAATTTAAAAGTCCATAAGAGCATAAGTTGTGGACTGCAGCAGCCATATCAAAGGGAACTTATAGGAAAATAAAGACAACTCACGCCGTCACAAGTAAAGGCACTCTGCTGTGAAGAATTCACTGCGTTTGAAGTCAATGACAGCTTTTAGGGATTTGCAGCAGACTCAAGCCCTTTCTATCCACCCTCGCACATAAAGACGAGTGTTTGCTACTTGTCTGGGCGGATGTGTCTGAAGGTGACAAAGACATACAGTACAAATTCATCTATGGAAGCCAGCCTTGAATGTCTTTATAGATTTAAAACTACTTTTGCGATTAATGTCATTGCTGCCGAGCAGTTTCTCGGATTGTGCTGAGATTTGCATTTATCCTTGAATCTTTTAATAAGCAATGCAAGAAATTGGTGGAATGTTTATTAATTTATTTTTATTTTTTCGATTTGGGGGGTTTAAATCAAGAGTAGAAAACCTAAACTTGCCTCTGGGATGAGAAATGATCACTGTTCTGTCTAACGTTTCAGGATAAAAGAAAATCATCTATTTCAGTTTAAAGGCCATGTTTTTCTCTGGTGGCAACATCAGACCACATGGTCCCTGATCTTCATTCCTTTAACAAATCGTCAGGATTTAATTTAGTTGTTGTACTGACAAAACTTTTTATTATATTTTTTCTTTTTTTTTCTTTTTTTTTTTTTTTTGTTGACAAAACTAATGTGAAAAGTAAAGTTGTGCCTTTGTCCAGTTTTTCAATTCAATTTACATCATGGTGCCAGATGGATGAGATGTGCAGTTTACATTACAATATTCAGATTTTCAATTCAAACTAAATTATTTTAGGTTTGTAATTTAATGTAATGTAATAATCTATAAAAAGCCTAAAGCCCTCACTGGCATTTTATTGAATATCCATATAAAATCCATAAATATCAGTTCACCAAACTGTATTTTTTTCTTGTCTCCGCTGTCCATCTCTCAGTTTAGTTTATTTTAGTTTACATTAGGTATTAGATAAACTAAAATACGATAAGAGATTTTACACATTTTAAAATGTATTTGATTACCCTAAAAGTAAAATACTGTAAACAAATAAATAAATAAATACAATAAGTACATTTTTTTGTTTGTTTCTTGATTACATTTGACTTCTCATCTTTAGCTGAAGAAAGCTTTCAGATGAGCGGGAAAATGTCTTCAAGAGACTAGAAAATAAATCCAGTTACTTTTAATAACAAAAATAAAATAAAATAGAAAAATAATATAAATAAAAATAAAAATAAAAACACCTAAAACCCAAACAACCACCACCTTAGGGCTGCATCAATGACTGAGAATATACAGGTGCTACAAAAAAAATTAAAGATTGTGGAAAACCTTAAAAAAAAAATTTCTTCATCATTTCAGAAAGTGAAATTCAAGATTTTTTTTTTCATTAATACATTCGTTTTTTTTTTTTTTTTATTATTATTTTTTTTTTTGTCTTTCGGCTGCTCCCTCCTTCATGGGTTGCCACAGTGAACTATGTCGCACTAAGACTCAGCAATTGTTTTTATGTCAGATGTCCTTCCTGACATAACTACAGACCTCCAAGCTACCACAGCCCTCTGTGTGGAGCAGAGAGCTGTAGTAGGACACTCTGGGAAGCAGATGGTGGGGGTAAAGGGCCTTGCTCAAAGGCTCAGAGTGAGGCAAATGAGGGTGGAGACAGGTGTGTCAGTCCAGGAAGTTGAAACGACGACCTTCTGATCACAGGCCTACCTTTGTTAACCTCTGGACTACACTCCCCACTGAAATTTATATATTATATAAATTTATTACACTTAAATTGAAAACCCTTTATTTCTTGTAATTTTGACAATTATGGTTTATTAAAAAAAAATGAAAAACCAAAATTCAACATTTCAGAAAATTAGAATATTGTGAAGAGGTTCAGTTTAGGAAACTCCTGGTGTCACAGCATAATCAGCTGATTAAATCCTAGACATGATCTACAAACGTCTCATTCCTCAAGTCAAACCACTCCTGAACCAGAGACAACGTCTGAAGCATCTTACCTGCTGAAGAGACCAATAACTGGATTGTCTCTCAGTGGTCCAATGTCTTCTTTTCAGATGAAAGTAAATGTTCATGTCATTTGTGAATCAGGGTCCACGAGTCTGGAGGAAGAGTGGAAAGGTCCAGAATCCACGTTGTTGAAGTCCAGAGTGAAGTTTCCTCTATTAGTGATGGTTTGGTGCCATGTCCTTTGCTGATGTTGGTCCACTGGGTTTTCTGAAGTCCACACAGCATCTACCAGGACAGTTTAGAGCACTTCATCTCCAGCTGATGAGCTTTATGGAGATTTCATTTTCCAGAACTTGGCAACCAGCCCACACTGACAAAAGTACCAAAATTGAATATTTAATGGAATGTGGAATACTGATAATAATAATATTAATAGTAGTAGTAGTAATAATAATAATAATAATAATAATAATAATAATAATAATAATAATAATAATAATAATAATAATAATAATAATAATAAAGCTGTCACAGGCATACTTGTCTCCCACTTCATTAACACATACTCATTAAATACCTTTACTACCTTATTTACATTGAAAAATAAAACTATAAATGCCCCTAGCTGTTTTTTTATATAATGATTTTTTTTCTTGTAGAATTGCAGAGTGGAAAAAATAGATAATCTACTTTATCTATCATCATAATCTTTGTTTTCATCATAACTTTAGTGTCACAAACCTCTGCATCCTTAAAGTCCATGCACAGCATAATTTATACTACTATACTATAGGAATGTCAAATGTATGGTGCAGGTAGACAGCTCTCAAATCTTAGCGTGTGCCAACAAACCTCAACAAAAGATAAACATGAGTCAAGCAAGACTGAAGGTTCTGTTTGTAAATTTTAGACATATACTGCCACCTGGAGTTACAGAAATATCATGTCATGCAAATAGATTATTAAATGATGCTTTACATGTAATTTGGTCTTTCTGACATTTGAGGGCAGCACAACTCTCTTCTTTAACAACCTTTTTATCCTCAGACAAATCCTGCATCACTAAACTCAAAGGGAATTAGGATAAGGAATATACTTTATGCAGATTAAAATCTTTTGCCATCATGAAGGTGTAATTTAAACAATGAAAAAATAATAGGTACTTGATGCCACCCGACTCTTATTTAATCCCTTTAACTAGAAAAGTTCAACAATTATTCCAACAATGAACAACTGGTACGTTTTGTTTGTTGGAAGTTTTGTTCGTTTTATCATGAACGACATTCAGAGTTATAGCTCTGTTTTATGTACATAAAAATAGGCACTAACATTCATATTGCATTTTTCTGTCATTATATTTTCACACTTTTTCCCTCCAAGAGTTGCTTGCTTGCATGTGGCCCCCTGTTGTGCTGCTACATTTATGTAAATCTGGCAACATTGGTACACATGGCTGTTTGCATCAGTTTATAAAAAGTATATATTTTCAAAACAAAAAAAAGTCTTGTTTTCCTTATTTTTAATTACAAATATATATATATATATATATATATATATATATGTGTAAAAAATGGAACAGATACTATGTATCTGTGGGGGAAAAATGCTGAAGAGTTTATATGTCATTAAAGTGGACTTACCACTTATATTCTGTCATATTTAACTAATGGTAGCCTTTATTGTATCCCCATCAAATTACCTCTTCTTATTCAGTATTAGAACAACTTGTGTAATAAATCCTTGGAAAATATCAAAACAACAGTGTGGTAATGACAGAAAATGAGTTACACAGATGTTAGATCCTAGCAGGTGGCGCACACTTGATTAGTGTTATAAATCCATCAAAATGAAAGCAAACAGCCTCCTCTCCAAATGCACTTGTCAGTATTTATAAAGGGTATTAATGACTGTGGCAACAGTGTGATTTTAGGATTTTGGCTGCAGACAAGCCATACATCTTGTAAACTGAGTTTAACATGCAGCAGCTTTTGTAATTCTCCATGACAGTTTGCATCAGATCCTGGGTCTTTCAAGAAGCTTGTCACTTTGGATTTTGCTCTGGATGTTTGACGAGCCTCTGACACACTCTATCCCCATTTTAAAACCCACACTATATGCAAAACACTACTCTCAGCCAACAAACCACTTCTAAGATGCACTCTACAAATCTGAAACATAACATCCAGATCCAAACATGAAAAAAAAAAAAAAAAACAGAACAGGTGAAAAATTGTTTTATTCAATATTTATGTTTCAGCAGATTAAATAATTGGATAATCTGATGTGAACTGGCTATGGGGCTGTGTGAACGCAAAATTATTTTAAGGGCTGTGACTCAAATCATTGTGAGGTTTTAAATGTTTTCTGGCCTTCTTTGTGGTCATAGTAAACTGAAAGGTGCCCACAACTTTATTATATTTCTCCTCTTGCATTTGAACAAAATTTTCTGCATGCAATGTTTATATGAAAAATGTTTTGGCTTTACCAATTAATTAGAACTGTAACCCCTGTGGCAGAGTTTGTTGGGCTTTGCTATTCTGTCAATAAAATAAGTTCAGTGCTAAATAAAGGAAGGCAGCTTGTTACATTTTATTAAAAGAAAATTCTGGAATGCGCTGTAGGCTATAGTAAGAAGATATTTTGATCAGAGCGTTTAAATATATTAATAAAATGGGTAAGGTTCTCTAAAATGTCCTCTCAGGTGTGTTTTCAAAGAAGATATCTGTTCGCAACTAGCATTACAGTGCTTAATTTTTCTCAAAACTTAAACACTAAATATTAAGGGAACAAGTTAGTAATATAATTACTGTATTCACCTGCTCCTTCATTTAGTCGTTAGAAACAAGTAAAGAGGGTTAACATGATGTTCATAAAGTTTGAGCTACATATTATGAGCTAACAACCGCCTAGCTTAGTTTAGCATAAAAACGTGGAATGCAGGGAAGCAGCTAGCAGGTCAAAGCTTGAAAAATTGCTTACTTTAGTCACCTTTTTTAGTGGATACCGATTTTACAAAGATGCATGGAAATCTAGAAAATATATAGTTGAACTGCGAGAAAATCAATGATACGTATTGATTTGCATCATGAATGCTGCTAATGCACAGAGAAGAAATGCTACTGTGTTTCCTGGTACCATCTTATTTGAGGTAAATTGCTAATATTTGATTTCCAGTGGCGGGCCATGCATTTTTACACCTAGACCTTCAATGGTCTCTGCTTGAATTTATCCCCCTTTTAATACTGTCGATACGACGTCACGGCCACATAAACCATCAATAACACAACAACAATTTTCAGTCAGGTCATCTGGACAGGTTTTTTTTTTTTTTTTTGTCCTGAAATGTTTCACCTTCCATCCAGAAGGTTTCATCAGTCAAGGAAACAGATAACACAAAACTGATTCTTCCCTCAACAGCTTACTCCAAAGTGGAACAAACCAGTTATGTTGGTGCTAAGATGGTTTGGCACACTCCTTCCTCCGGTGCCAGCCCTCTCCCTCATTGACACTCATGTCAAACTGGTTCAAAACCAACAAAATCCATGCTCAATAATCCAGGTATATAATCCAACAATTTACAGTCAGGGCATCTGGACAGGTTTTTTTTTGTTTTTTTTTTTGTTTTTTTTTTGTGCAGAATAATATGGTGCTGCATCACAAATAAGTATCTCATGTAGCGAGACTGAATGTCATTACTAAAACAAGAAACCCAATTAACACAAGTTTCCTTCAACTGTAGCTACAGCTGCACCACATTCATATTTACCAAAAGCATCGGTATGTACGCAGTAAATTGACAAAAATATAAACAAATTAAATGAAATTCATTTTACTCACCAAATGCATTGATTATCTGTACACAAATTTCATCCTTCTTTCCTCAACAAGAGTTCAGTTTCTCTGTCATACATGTCATCAAGGTGTTACAGTTTCAACAAGTCCTTTTCTTTTGTCATGAAAGCTAACACTGAAAGTCGAGTTCAACCCATAGAGTCAGCCCTCTCATTTTCCAGCACAAGTTTTAATTCTTTTTACGGTTGAGAATGTCCGCTCGACTTTAGCTTGTGCATGATGCAGTTTCCTAGCACCGACCAGTACACTCTCTGATCATCCAGTCAAACAACGTGAACATACTGATGTTGTTTAAAGCCTGCTCGAAGACCCTGACATCGCCAACTCAAATTCTGATCGGTCAATGCAACAGTTTCATTGGCATTCGTTTTAACCTACAGTGCCTGCACTGTTATTTTGAAGGCTTTGAGGCAGATATCTTTGACCCTAGAAACATATCAGTCAGTCAGTCAGAGAGGTTTTATGGTCATTTCAGCTACGCACAAGTACATATTGAAACGAAACAGCATTTCTCCGGGATCACGGTGTAACATAAAGTGTAAAACAATGCAACACACAGTTCAGATACAGAACAGAACAAACAGACCTATAATAAATACAAAGGACATCTAACCTAATCTAGCATCTATCTGATGTTCTTGATGAGTCTTCTGTAGAAGGTGAGGATGGGAAGTGACATTATGTACTTTCCTCAGTCTCCTCAGACCTTAGAGACACTGTTGAGCTTTCTTGCTGATGGCGCTAGTGTTAAGGGTCCAGGCGTGATACTCCACCAAATTAACACCAAGGAATTTGGTACTCAACAATCTCCATGGAGTAGCCATTGATGTTCAGTGGGAAATGGTCCCTTGGTGTTTTTCTAAAGTCAGTTACCATCTCTTTGGTTTTGTCAACATTCAGAGACAGGTTGTTGACTTCACACCAGCCTGTTAGCCATTGCACCTCCTCTCTGTATGCTGACTCGTCATTATTGCTGATGAGTCCCAACACAATCATGTCATCTGCAAACTTCAAGATGGAGTTCGAGCTGTGCATACAGTCATGAGTTAACAGAGTGAACAGCAGTGGACTGAGGACACAGCCCTGGAGAGCGCCGGTGCTCAGTGTGGTAGTGCTGGAGGTGTTCTTTCCAATACAGATGGCCTGAAGTCTCCCAGTAAGGAAGTCCAGGATCCAGACAGAGAGAAGTGGTCAGGCCCAGCGTGTTCAACTTTCCAGTCAAATTCTGAGGAATGATGGTCAAAATATGACTGGATACAGGTTCCATATAAACATGTGCTGCTGGAAGCTGCACAACCATTAGAAAAGCTATGAAATGAAGGGATCAGACATTTCAGAATGATATTAATAAATACAATGCATAATTTTAAATGTACCTGTAAGTTAGTGAGTCTTATTTTGTTTAGACCAGCAAAGTGTAGTCTTTGCTGGCCCTGACGATTAATCACTGTTGTTTTCTATTTGTATAATAACCTAAAAAATACTGACATTACGAATACTTGACTTCCGATCTGCAAATGCATCAATAAAACAGAAAAATATATGTTTTTTGCTAAACCTGAGACTTTTAGGGCCACTAAAAGTTTTGGGTTATGTGGCAAAGTTCTGAGTTGAGCTCAGTTAATCCAGCCTTTGTCCAAGCTTATCTAAAGCTCCCTGGTTAAGATGTTTTATCACAGTCACTCAATGGGAAGTGTGGTTGTTTTTAAAGTAGCTACATGGCTTGAGGCTTTGCTAAGCAACGAGAAGAGAATCCATCATATAAATCCTTCAAGCCAAGAAATAGGACAAGCTCAACTAATCAAACAGCTATTTAATGGACTACAGAAACAGAACGTATTGATTGCCTAAACCTCTGCATGAAGTAAAATAGAGACCTTTTCTTAAATAGAGACCTTAGGAAAGTTATTGAAGATATTTTGACTTTATTCAATAATAAAATGCTTAGTTTTCCAAAGAAGTGTAACAAAATGTATTCAATATTACAGCATTTTAATGTGAGCTTAGGCTTAAAAAATGTTTTCTTCCACAAAATGTATAAAATTGAAGAGAAAAACTCATTTAATTATATGGCACAGTCACTATTATGGGTATATTATGTGCCTGCTTGTGTATTTTATCACTGGAATAGAATCCTTTTGTAAACATATTCATATACTGTATTTGAAAAATGTTTTATCTTCATGTTTACATTTTCTTTTTCACAAATCCATGTTATGGGCAAACAAAACAATGGCAAAAATTATAATCTGCGCTACAAAAGGAATAAAATGGACCTAGAAGGAAAAATGTTGTCCCCCTCACTGACTATTGTGAGTAGTGATTCGGGCTGGATTGATTCGGCCAATTGATTAAGTGTGTGAAGAACCTAAAGAACATAGACCTTTGCTTGCATTTATTTATTTTTGGCACCACGTCTCATCTTAAAGTAACATTGACTGAACCATTTTTTATAGGATGCAATTTCAATACTGTACTTTGTATATAATACATGTAAAATAATAGAAACAAAGTGAAATGTGTATACAATTGACATTTTATCGGTTTTGTAGAGGTTTTAATTCTTATTTTGTGTTGATTATAATCAGTCTACCTGTGTGTAATGTTACTGTCACTTGGTTTTTGTATTTTTGAAATGGGCAGAAGTAGAGATGCACAATATTGGATTTTTGGCCGATATCCGATATGCAAATATGTTAAAACTTATTTGGCTGATAACCGATACAGATATTTTATATATGTTCCTTTGTCTGAACATAGCCCTCTTATTTAGACTTATTTGTTACAAAAATTGTGCAACAGCTGTAAGAGCTGGTGACATATATTCAGTAACAATCATATGATATGCATAGCACTTTAACTTACTGTATATTAAATGAAAAGCATTAAATGTTTTTTATTAGCATTAAGTCACCTGGGATGCTGTCTCACTTGTGGAGGCTTGTTCCAGGTTCCTAGCTGCAGTTTGGGATCCTCTACGCTCCTGTGCATGAAGGACAGACTTTTTAAGTTCAAACTTTTTGTCTATCCATTGTGCTGTAAGACTAATCATGCTAATGGGGTTAAGATGACGTTCAAATTATGGTAAATCTCACCCAACAACTTGTGCTATCGGCTACTAGCTTCTCAACGTTGTCTGAAATGATGGTTGTAACTTGGGTAACATTATGTTGGAAATATATATCCGACTGCGGATGATGTAACGAGGCTCATCGAAGTCCACAAATCTTTGGAATCCGACATCCTCACCAACAAAAAATAAAACTTCCACACTGCCAACATTTTGAATATTCCTCTCCGCCGTGAGATCGAGTGACATCATCGCATTGTTCTGCTGCTGCAACATCATCATGTTGTGCTGCAACGTCATCGCGTTGTGCTGCAACGTCATCGCGTTGTGCTGCAACGTCATCACATAGTGCTGCCGCTGCAGCAAAAACAGCGCCTTTTATATCGGCAAGTTATTTTAATGGAATGGCCGATGTCTGATATTGAAAATTAACATTAATATCGGCCGATACCGATACCAGGCCGATAACATCGTGCATCCCTAGGCAGAACCAATATAGACCAAAAAGCTTTTCAAATAGGTTAGGGACAGGGCTCTTGTGAAATTTAGTTTAAGGTTGGGTTGTAAAAATATGAAAAGTTCCTAATATTCCTCTGAGCCACATTAAGTCTATAATTAGGAAATCTGAGTTAATGTGGCACCACAACAGAGCTGCCAAAACAGAGCACATATGAAAACATTGGGACCTGTTAAAGAGGACATTCATCAAAAAAGCAATTAAGAGGCCAAATGTAACCCAGAAGGAGTTGGGCGACTCTAAAGTGTCCGTCTATACGACCACTTCAAGACACAACACACAAAGATAATCTTTTAAGGAAAAAGTGATCATTGCTGTCAGAACACCAATGGCTAAACAGATCATAACACACTGAAGATTTCCCAAACACATGGATGGGTCTATATCTATGACACCAAAACTATCCATCCATATATCTATTATCTTAACCCGATTTTCTTTTTCTTTTTGGGTCACTGGGGTCACTGGTGCCAGAATCCAGCAGTCACTGTGTGAGAGGCAGGGAACCCCCTGGACAGGTCTCCAGTTCATCACAGGGCCACAACCATTCACTCTCTCACTCACACCACGCATGTACAGATAGAACATGCAAACTTCCCCCAGAAAGGCCCCCGGCCGGGATGTGATACGTCAACCTTCTCGCTGAGAGGAAGCAGCTCTACCAACTGAGCCACTGTGCTGCCCTACTAAAACTTTTTATTAATTTGTTTGTTTATTGAAAAAGTAAAAAATAACACTATGCCCAAACCAAATACGACAAGTTTATGATAACCACAATGAAGCACGGTGCTGGCAGCATCATGTGGTGATATTAGCCATCCGCCTGAGAAATTCGTCAACGATAAAGCAAAATGGCATTGTCATAAAATCCTTTAACTGTTGAGTAAAACAATAACTTTTGTGATTTACACAGAGTTCATTCTGAGATAGAAAGTCTGTTCAGTCTGACATCTCCTCTTAACAACCACCATGCATAAAAAGCAACTTCATTGTTTTAGGGGGACACATTTAAGTGTCTTTAAAGCAGTCGAGTGAAAACATAGATCTTAATTTTGTTGAGATGTGGCAGGACTTTTAGAGTGCTGTTCACCAGCAGCACCCATGCACTTTGAAGCAGTTTGACTAAAGGACTGGGCATAAATCCCTGCCGGTGGACAGATGTGCTAAGTTTATGGAGACAAGACTTGTAGCTATTGTGGGACTCATCCAGATAGCTTTGTGCTCGAGTGAATACACACGCATGTCGTTAAACAGTTACATTATGAAGAATACCATAAACTGCCAAATAAATGGTTCAATAATAGTTCAACTTCAATTGAACAGCACCTCTCTGCATTATAAATCAATGCTTCAAAATAAAATGTGAACATCGTTAAAATAATTGAGATGTTTCTTGTCTGTATGCTATTGTTAGGCATCGAGCGTGGAAGTGTGACATTCTCTGATGGTGACTAAATTTACCCCAAACTACTTCTGCAGTTAAGCCAGTAAACAACGCCTCTTGCTACACTATCTCATGATGAGAGACGAATCGATAAAGAAGCATGAGTCAAGACAAGCGCTGCACAACAATACCAGCCCTCTCCTGCTTTATTTATAGCATTTTATATTTGCCTTTGTATTTGTTTCACAGAACAAAATGTCCTCATGTCATGGTTTTATCCATTTTTTTGACTGAGAAGGGGCAGGAATGCAAAGGCTGTGCGCAACCTAATTACACATCCTGATGGCTTGGCTGCCTGTATGTATCCACCTGGCCCATTAACTTTCAATTCAGGGAGTAGATTTTCCACACCATTCCCACAATTAAAGCAGTCAGGCCATATACGTCTCAATTCAGTCTGCTTAGAATCCTGAAATTGATGGGCTTCATTAGGCTACTACACGGTAAATTGCCTTTAAGAGAAAAGAGGGGGGAAAAAAGACCATCATTGCAACAGCTAGTCAATTCACTTTTTTTTTTATACATATATTAGCTGAAAAAACTGTGTTTGAATTTTGTTGTCCCATAATTTCAGTACAAGAAGTATAATATGAATGCAGTGGTGGAGAAAGTACTCAAACACCGTACTTAAGAAAAAGTACAAATAAACAGACAAAAATGTACTCTAGTAAAAGTAGAAGTACCATATTAATATTTTACTTAAGTAAAAG
>JARVLU010001196.1:27939585-27950339 GCA_031762415.1 Simpsonichthys santanae | reverse complement strand
TTGTTTATTATAAAACAGATCGATTTATTGCTTCTGTTTGTTGAATAATACTTGAGAAGATATTAAAAAATAATCGCATTTTAAATCGCAATTGCAATTTATAGAAAAAAAAATTGCAATTAGATTATTTTCCAAAATCGTTCAGCCCTAATTTAAACAAACAAAAAGTTTGTAGAGGCAGTAAAACAAACGCACCAGACAAGCTGAATTATAGCCATGGATGTGATTTTTTTTTTTTGTGGTCAATTGACTGTGGTGGCCATTGTAGAATACTGTACAAACTTTATTTATTTTATTTTATTTTTTCACTCTTGTCCTGTCCGGCATTGTGGCACAGAATTATTGTCTGAGTGTCGAGGTGATACCCAACAGATATACTGTAACAACAGCACCCCCCAACGCAAATGTCACACAGGCGGACCAGCCAGCACTCCGTCAAAGCGAAGTCACGCCCCCGCCCGCCGCTCTACACCACCAACGACCACACGCACACTACCACAGCCGACCCTCCACCAAAAGCCAGCAGCCACCCCGGCCACAGGGCCAGGCATCGCAACCAGGAACCATGATCAAAAAATCTGGAAAAATAAAATACTAACTTTAATAACAATAGAGGTGGCTAAAACCAAAAATAATAATACTGTATAGAAAAAAAATTGTTCTAATCATAAAACTGTTTGTAATTTTCCATAAGCTTCAGGCAATAAATCTCCATGTGCATATAGTGGTCTGTGAAAGTTTTGGACAAGAATTAGAGATGCAAACCAGTACAGTATAACACCTAAACATACAAAGCAATGCTTAAACAATGAAAATGCACTAAAAAATGTATTTTTCGGATAAACATAATTTTTAGCTGTACGTATATTGTTTCATGTGTTTTTATTTGTAGATTTTACATTCAAAGCTGCAGTTCATTAAAGTGAAGCTACTGAGTATTGATTACTAACATCAGCTGTGAGAAAAATCATTCAAAACAGTCATTTTTGAGACTTGTTTGAAAACTAGAAAATGTAAATGAATGGATATGTGAGTTTAACAATCATTAATTTATTATTCAATTGGCAGCATTGGTAACATTTAAAAAGGGTATGCAACCCTTTAATAACCGTCAAACTGCCTAACTATGCAGCAACGTCATTTTTCATCTGATGAAAAAAACCTCCACATTTCTAGAAACCCATTCATAGATCTCATGGTTGTTATTTCAGTACATAATAATCTAACTATTAAGTATTTGAGAAACTGTTTTAGCACATTAGTACTTTTTGTACAATGGGTCTTCCCTCCACTCTCTTTATAAAAAAGCTCTTAAAGTGCTGTACAAGATAGATTTAATACTGCACGTAATGGCCCATTGATATGTGAAGTATTTCATCCCCTGCACTGGAGATCACCACTGAACATCATTTGTAACAATAATTTACTCTTCTATTTAAGGAAACTGAATTTATAGCTCATTAAATTTACATTAAACTGTGCTTAATAAGCCCCCTTCTAATTGTTGGATAATTCATAGCACTGTTTTATACAGTACCAGCTAATGTTGCTGCTGAAACGGAGCTTCTCGTGCAGCATCGGCAGCTCAAGAATGTAAAGATTTGTTCGGCTTGTTGTAGAGGTTGCAAAGAAAATCATGTGCGCTGTTCATAGGAGTGCAAGAATATGTTTTCAAACCTAGAAATACAAGTGATTACTGAGTACCTGCCAGTACCGAATATCAATACAACTACTAACAAATGCTATCACATTCTTACAAGTACTTTGAAAATGTGTTTGAAATTGAGCTCACCTTTTGTGCTAACTCCTTAAATAGTAACAATAGTCATGTCCAAAAGCACCCATTGAGGAGCGCTGTGTTTGAAAACATGCTCAGACCTGCGCATTCACACTTCTCTTCTGCCCATTGACAGACTGTAGCCATTTCCTGCTGCTATTTTAAAACTTTGAATTTGGTTTTGTACTGTAGCATATAAAAACATTTTTATCACTTTTATTAAAAGTGCTAGATTGATTTCCCTCCTCTTGAGAACTTTGTTGAGCATCATTTGCAGCTTTCTTTACTTTTGTCACTATCAGTTTTTTTAATCAAAGTATTTTTATTTATTTTTTTAACATACAAACAAACACAAAAAGCATTCACATCCTTCTCATTCTTGCTGAAGGACGTATCCACAGGGACCACCTGAACAGTGAGATGAGTGGTGATGAGTGAACAGTTTTGGCACATATCACAGAGAAGGTGTCAAAAATACATTGTCAAAAAGTCTACAGTTTGAGAAAGGTCTTGAATGTATGCGGGAGTGTAGCTGGAGATTGTTTACAATGATTACATGCGGGGTCCAGGTTGGTCTTGATCTTAGATAACTTGTCTTTGGACCAGTGCAGCCAGCGCACCACCTTAAATTGAATTTCAGCATGTCTCAGACAGATTGATGGTGAGTAAAATGTTCTTCAAGATCTTTCTTCAGAGTTTGATATGAATTCTTCCACATCCGTTTCCCATTTCAGTTCAAGGGAGTCCAAACTGGTAGTCTGGTGGTGTTTTGTTGACAACTTTGTGGTGCATTGCCCCCAACAACGTGTAAGGGGTGAGGATTGGAAATTGCCACTTTAAAAATATAAATAAAAAAATAAAAGTACCTCCCCATAACTGATATTGATCCTTTTCTTCCACCTGGCTGCCATCTGAAAGGTGAGCAGTGCTGCTATAGAATGGTATTGGATACTGTGCTATCAAACACTTTTTGGATATGAGTACACAGTATCGTCCCTGATACTGGTATTGGTGCATCTAATGTTGTATACTACTGTTTCACTAAGAATACTACATGTCAAGGCAATTTTTTCTTATTTTTGCTTTTGTAGCAGCATCAGCTTGAGCTTACATTTGAATCCAACTCTCTGCATCTTGTGTAAGGCAGTTTCTGAGCGTGCGTTCACTGTCAAACTTCCTGCTCTCTTTGAGTAAATTCATAAAACAAATCTAGGTGCAGCGGATCCTTGTATCTTAAAGCAAGCTGGCAGATTTCACTTTAGTGTTTGGCATTTCAAGTCAGATGCTATCACAAGTCAACCATCATAAACAAAGAGATGGTTATGAAGGTTCATGTTAGAAAAAGAAAATGAAAATCTCTGCCTATCCTTGACTGTATTCTTTTCCATTTCTAAAAGACTTCAGTCTTTGCTCAAAAACATTACCTTGGGTGTTAGGCACACGGGGTTTTCTCTACATACTTTATAGTAGGACCTCTGAGTCAATAATGTATCTGGTTGTTTTGTCAAGGTCACAGAGTGCATCGGTAGACATGCTATTACTGAGTCTTGCATTTAATACAAAAAAGAGAGATAAAGTCAGAGGACATTTCCATTTGTACTGCAGTGCCATACAGAATGACAAACTGAGGATGATCAAAAATCTGTCTATCACTGTAGAAATGTAGTAAACAGTCAATTAGGAGAAAGAGACAGATGACAGGTTCTTTCATGGCTGTGGGGACAGAAGCTTCCATTCACAGTGCCGTGGTAATGAGGAGGAGAGCTGATGTCTCTGCGTATGAATATGACATTGTTCTCTCTGTTCCCTGGATTTGAAAGACCTCACTCTATTGGCTGCAATGTTTAGACATTGACAATCAGGCCTGCATGAATTAAAAAAAAAAAAAAAAAAAAAAAAAAAAAAAAAAGGAAATGCAATGATTTTGTTTTGAAAGGGGCAGAGAGTGCACATTAGTATGGGTGATGGAGCAATTACAAGGCATCATTAAGGCTCCCAGTCCTGCACTTTCTAAATGAAATAACTCAAAATGGGCTGATAGCACTGTACAAATAATGTTCATAAAGTTACTCTCAAAAAAAAAGTGTCCAGAAATGATCCCATCCATCCCAGCTGATTCCTGCCCTGCACTGTTTTGTGTCGTATTGTGACTCCACATTTATTCAGCTGTCACATACAACATCACAGTTGCCTATAATTAGATCTTTATAAGGATGGCATCAGGTTTGCGTTTGACACCCACCTAAACCTTCCCTTCATTTTACCACAGTGGACAGCCTCTCCTACTGTAATGTTGGCAAGCTGAGTGAGATTAAAGGATTAAAATGATGGGCAAACGATTAGCCCTACAACTATTGAAGATGTTCACAGTGAGACATAAAGTCAGTAAGTTATGTTATTTTATGTATTGGTCTTTTCAATTCAATTTCAAAAATTCAAAATTAATTATTTGGCATATTTAGAAGGAATTCATACCACCCACTAGCTTTCATGCCAGATTGTTAGATTAATAATGTCTTAATCTTAAAAAAAGGGTGGTGTTCTGGTCGTTTTGGTCAAACCTTGAAAGTAGCACAATGCCAAGCACATGCACAACAAGTCATGGGCAAAAACATTGTCTGCCTCAGCCTTTCAGTGATGGATACACTGTATATACAAAGTGTATACATATATATACACCACAGTTAATTAGGTTATAATGTTGGCCTGACTAGGACTGCATTAGCATATAAATAAATGATAATAATATAATAAACAATTAAACCATTCATTTAATGCTGTAAGTAATTTGTCTCAATTTTAAAAAACAATAATTACATTTGTTGGCATATATGCTACGTTATGGTGCTGGAAGGACCCATATGCAGGCCTACAGGAAAGCAGGTTATAAACGCAAAAGTCTTTATTAGTATTCAGGGGTTTCAAACAGAAAAGAGTAACTTACAACCTGGAATAATTTCAACTTGACACAGAAGGTAACAATAAATAAAGGGTCTGACAAACTAAAACAAAACCCGAGAAGAAAGAGCAAACAGCTAAATCTTTGTTGTCAACAAGTGCAAAAGATTAAAAAAAAAAAAAAAAAATGCTGTTTTTCAAAAAAATAATGAAAGAAATGAACTAACAGAGAACAAGCACTGAGACAAAACTGTAGCCAACCTGGAGTAAAGAACAAAACATGAAAACACAAAACATTAATTTAAAAAAAGTCATTAAAAGAGCTCATAATTATATATATTATCATATGGTGCACAATAAACCACAGTGTTAAGATTGTATACTCATCACTTTATTAAAAACTCAAAGCAATCACTGCGTTCTGTTTACAGTATTAACATTTCTGAGCATCCGTCAGTGGAAACAGTTCAATACTGCTATTGAGCATGAACTCTCTTGTTAGTTCAATACTGCATGCACAAATGCAATTTTAACACCTACAATGCACAGAAAAAAGAGGTATAAATAAGAGCTTTTGATGCCTCTGTCTGTTTAAAGTTATTGTATTTTTTTGTAACATGGGGTCTTGTTAAGTTATATTTTCAAAATCTTCCGAGCAGTAAACGGTGTTCAGAGCTTTCTGAGTTAGAAAAAGGCCAGAAGATTTACGACCTGCAGTTATACAGAAACACAGTCTAAAACAAATCAAAACTTTACAGCAGATTCAAGAAAGCGCTGTGTGAAGGATTTTTACAATGTGTCACCTAAAGTACAAAAATGCACAGCAAGTTTAAGGCTTTTTGATAATAGAGTGTGCTTCTAAAATATACCAACAAAGCAAACCTGTCAAATTAATAGTTATGGATTTTTTTTTTTTCTGCTTGTTGTCTATGAGGACGGATGCTTTTCCCTCCTGCTTTGCCTTTAATTCTGTGATTCTTCTCAGAGCCTCTCGCTACATATCCTCTGAATTGCAAATTATGGATCTGGTCAGCTGGTCTCTCAATGCAATTGATAAAATTTTCTCGACAAGAAGACAGGGCGAAAGAGAGCCCTCTTGCCTGCACGAGACACTTGCAGTTGGATGCACAATGGATTCCTGGGGACAGTGGAAGATTGTGTGTCTGGTAGTATTGTTGGTCGAGGATGTTGACGACGCATATATAATTGGATTTATGATAAACATGATTTCTGCTTTTTGGAGTTGGCGGTCATCTGGCTTATCGACAAATGCGGAATATGTCAGCAGCCGTTCTGGCCTTGGTAAGGCTGCCTGGCATGAAGGAATGTACGGAGTGGAGAGCTCAGACTCAGACACTGGATGAGCTGAGCTATAAGCTGGACGCGATTTTTGAGAATCGCAGGCCACTTGCGGCTCCCGGGACTCACTGGTGGGAAGAAATCGACCTTGGAAAAGGCTACAAGCTTGGCCCCGCGGTGTGACCACTAATTTTGGCTGTTTGGAGTCGTCACTGAGACGTACCAGCAGAACTATGAAGGCAGACAGAAAATCTTGGGTCTGCATGACCCAAAATCATCGTGTTAACGGAATCTGGCCTTGTCTGGTTGCTGCTCACATAAATCTATGATCTATAATCTTATGTAAAGTTGTATTTCTATTCTTCTGATAAATCCAAATCCAATATTTACTCCCTGCTAACTTTGTTTTAGATATTTACTGAGTTGCCGAGTCCCAAGAGAAATAAAGCCTTACCTGCTGAATGCTTTGGTGTGTATAACAAATCTCTCACTGGGACTGTTCGGTGTTGGTCGGGTAGCGTGCTTTGGGTTTAACAGAACTTGTTTGCTGCTGAAGCTAAATGGAAAATCCATGGGACCATCAGCAGTTAACTGACACAGTGCAGTTTGTGGTTGATAAGCTAACAGATGAAGTGGAATTTACATTGTTTATTTAAAAGACTATTGATGCTAAAGATAGGGACACTGCATCAACAAGTAATAACACCACTTCACTCAAAACTAATTATAGTGTTTGCTCATAAGGGATTAGTTGTAGAAATTTTAATTCTTTGGCTAAATTTGGACATGCAGCAGTTATTATTTAGCGTAATTTTGTCTGAAATTATTTATGTTTCGCATCAACTAAATTTACGTTGATCATCTCAAAGGGCCACATTACAAACATGATCACTCATCCGTACCATCTTTGACATCTTACATTTGACTTTGACCCTATAGACTGTTGTTCATCAGAACATTAAAGCAATAACTGTGCCAAAATAACAATGTTGAAAAATAGTTTGAAAATGGTTTCCCAAGTAAGGTTCCGTGAAAAGGTTAGGAACAATCATATTTTTATTGTTGCTGGCATCACATGTGGTACATGAGGTGGAACGAAATTGTGTACTCAGGGTCCCAGTTACACCCAAAAATAGCAAAAATGTAACATATAAAAAAAAACAATATATAAGGATCTTAGATAAACACTAAGATATACACTAAACGAACGCTAAACAATATGCTAAAAAATCTAAGATATATGCCGCTAAACACTTAAAATGTAAAATTATATAGTATATTAAACAGCAGTCTGAAGATGAGTCTGTAGTGAGTACATGGGTATGAATGAATACAGCAGCATGTGATAGTCACCTGTTGTAGATAGCTCTTTGAGGGACTGTTTTGCTAACAGCTAGCCTAAGCTAAGCTAAGAATGATTTTAAAACAACTCCAGAATCACATGCACGTTTAAAAAAAACAACTTTACATTGTTGTCAAATTTACATCATATTATTTCTATATGAATCTATTGTTGTTGCTGTTGTTCACTGTCGTCATCACTCTTTGTTGAAATCAGGTCTTTCTTGTAAATGAGTCCTCGAGGTTCAATGGGATTAATCTGTCTAAGTAAAGGTTGAATGAAAGGTTATTTGCTAGATCAAATACTTGCAGTAGCAGCTTGCCGTAGCACTTCCAGTGAAGCCCGGTGCATTTTCTTTGCAGCAGTATCCTAATGTTGCTGCTTAAAAGCATGCAAAATAAAACTGGCAATCATCAAAAAGGTTGTAAAATAGAGTTGACGTAATATAAAAATGTGGAGATTTGAGTTGTTTTAGGAAGGTGCTCAATATGGTTTAGAGTCCATTAGAATATGCTGTTAGTTCATCAGTCCAATGGATTAAACTCTTTCTTCAGCTTCTGTATCAATGATTCACAAATGTTTATAACATAAACTTCAGAATCCTACTTCAAAAGATCTGAACGCTCCCTTCAATCCACTCTTGTTTTTTGTCTTGTAAATAGGGGCCATTTGGAAATGGTTTCAATATATTTCTGGAACAATATCCTACTTATTTGGTCAATAATGGCTAAATGGAAGTCCAACACAGAGGAACTCTTGACTGTGGATGACAGTCAGACCAGAGTTCACAGCATTAAGGCTAAATAAAAGGTGATCAATACGGAGAAGAAAGGGCTCTCTTGGATAAAAGACCCAGTCTCTAGTTATTGAACTCTCACTAATCCACTGCTTGAACTGGAACAAAACAGGTCCTGGTTCGCTGATCAGCAGCTGCCGTGCTTTGCTTCTAAAAAGAAGATGTTTTTTTTTTTTTTTTTTTTTTTTTTTGTGGTTTGCCAAGAAAAGCATCCACGAAAAGGCTTATCAATACATTACTCTCTCAAGCTTCATTTGGATCAGTGTTATCTAATACGTGCAGTCTAAATAAAAGGCTTTCTGTTGAGCAGCAGAGCTTTGTTTTTTTTATTTAAGGCAGCAGGAATAAAGCATCACCTTTTTGCCTCCTTCTTGGGCTTGTATGAGCAGATCAGAGCCAGATAAGGTAAACGCTGTGAATACGCACACAATGGGAGTAATGAAATGCTACTGTACCAAACCAAGGTGCAAATGTTCCTTGCCAGTAAGCCGCTACAGAATGCAAACACTTGCACTAATCAATACGTCTTGCACTGCTAAAGAAGGTGTTTTGCTGCAGTTGCCAATTTTCAGTCCGAGATACGGGTGAAAATGTGAAAATCTTGTTTCCAAACAGTAAGATATCAGGACACCCTGTTCTTGCTTTACACCATTCTCAGGAATCAGTCACTTGCTTTCTTGCTGGAGTGCTGTTTGCAAATGCATTTATGCGAGCAGAATGAAATATTATTCCCTTACACAGCAGGATATAGCCAGACTTGGGGACAATATTAAAATAGCCCGGTCTCTCCTAGTTACTGTGTGGCTTTGCACCAGAGACCCCCCCAATGCCCCCTAATGTGTCTCTGATTTTATTTAACGGCACACCCGGGGATGCCAGCTGGAAGGAACTAAAATTTCTTCCAGAAAGAACAATAAGTACAGTACAGAATAGAACAAAACAAAACAAGGAGACCGTTATTATAACAAAAAAAATCCCTAAAATATATTTTAGATCCTTTAAACTTTTTTAAGCATTGTTGTATTTTAAAAAACAAGGGACTTATTCAGGAATCAGCTCAACAAAGACTTACATTTATTCACCTGCAGACATCTTTGCTGCAAAAAACAATGTCAGACTGATCAACAGACCATGCACAGGAGTGTTTTTACAGAAAATCAACCTCTCTGTTGTGATTTTAGCTGTTAACACTTAAGATAATGTTTTACGATGTGGCTTGAAGTGGAAAACCAATATTAATATGTATGTAAGAGAACTCATGGATTGAATGAATAATAAAAACATTTACACTGGCTATTAAATAATTAATAAAACAAGTCACTACATAGTTAATGGGTTCATAAGTTAAGTTGTTAAGCATTTCTTTTCTTTTTAAACTTAAGCATTTATAATTTCCTGAAAATCCTTACAGCTATTGACATATTGTGTTCAGAGGCTTATTCTGAACTTAAAACACTTTGAGACCGTTTTACATTTTTTGAGCCGAACTGATCCAGAACAGGGCGGCACGGTGGCGTAGTCGGTAGAGCTGCCGCCTCTCAGCGAGAAGATTGCTGGATTAAATCCTCGCTGGGCGGCTTTTCTGGGTGGAGTTTGCATGTTCTCTCTGTGCATGCGTGCGGGTTTTCTCCGGGTACTCCGGTTTCCTCCCACAGACCAAAAACATGCATGTTAGGCTGATTGGTAACTTTAAATTGTTTCTAGGCGTGAGTGAGAGAGTGAATGGTTGTTTGTCTCATTTGTCTATATGTGTTTCTGTGATGGACTGGAGACCTGTCCAGGGTGTCCCCCGCCTCTTGCACATTGACTGCTAAAAATAGGCACCGGTGACTTCCACGACCTGAAAATGAAGACGTGGGTAAAGATAATGGATGAGCCAGAACAAAGTCGGGCACCTGATAAGAACATTAAGGCTAACAAATCAGAGCTCACAACGAAAAACATCTTATAGAAAGTACAAATCTGATGATGCCCTCCAGATAGAGGGCGAAACGTTTCTAAGAAACTATACAGATGACCTGACTGAGAATTATTGGATTTGGTACCTGGATTATTGAGCATGAACTTTGTTACAAATCTGAGTGTTACATTTTCACTTAACTGCCTCGACTTAATGGAATCAGAGTTTTGTTTAGCAATAAAGCAAATGTTGCTTGAACTGGAGGTAGAATCAGAACTCAGGAATGATATTTCTTCACCTAATGCACCTGCAAACTTCTTTATCTTACATGACGTTACATTATATTACATTATTATTGCTTAGCATATATGGTAAATGGTAAATGAACTGTACTTCTAGCGTCTTTTTATCTTATCAAAGCTTTTTACTGTACAATATGTGCCTCATTTACCCATTCATGCAGCACTCGACTAGATCTATACAAAAACTAATCAGAGCTTCATCACATTCATACACTGATGGGACACACATCGGAGGCAATGAGGGGTTCAGTGTCTTGCAGCATGTGACTGCTGGTGGAATTGAACCCACAACTCTCACACTGGAGGATGACTGCTTCAACCACTCAGCCACAGCCGCCCCACCCCTTAGATCCATATACAGGCAGTCCTCGACCTACGAACGGGTTCCGGACCTAAGGACCGTTTGTAGCTCGATTCTGCCGTAGGTCGGAACCGAACGC
>JARVLU010001196.1:27928583-27939485 GCA_031762415.1 Simpsonichthys santanae | reverse complement strand
ATATAAAATGCTGCATAAAAAAGGCAACGAACGGCGCGATGACGTCACTGGGGGCGGAGCCGTAAGTACGGAGCGCCCTAGGTCGATGGAGCCGTAGGTCGAGGACAACCTGTATACTGTTTCACTTATATTTTTGCTATTTGTGGGTGTGACTGGGACCTTGAGTACACAATTTAATTCTACCTCATGTACCACATATGATGTGAATGACAATAAAGTTACCTTGAACCTTGATCTTCTTGATGTGGACATTACTACTTATTCAATGCTTTAATCCCTTCTTTTTTATATTTATATATCAAAGTTCATGCTCAATCATCCAGACACAATATCCAATAATGGTCAGTCAGGTCATCTGGACAGTTTATTTTTTGCGGAAAGACGTTTCGCCCTCTATCCGGAGGGCTTCATCAGTCTGAGGAGTCCCAAGTAAACTGTTTTCTCCACTAAGCAGTACACTCCTTTAGTGGACCAATCATTTTGCTGGTGATAAGATGGTTTCTGGGGTCTGTCCTATCCCCTGTTGACTCCTCCCAGGCAACCACAGCCAAAGTGGTTCAAGACATCATAGTTCATGCTCAATCATCCAAGTACAATATCCAATAATGGTCAGTCAGGTCATCCGGACCGTTTCTTTTTTGCAGAAAGACATTTCGCCCTGTATCCGGAGGGCTTCATCATCTTTTGGAATACAGTACTTTCACTAAACACTCACTAAGTTGTCAACAATGTCAGAGCAGGGAAAAAGGCAGCAACCGATTTTCTTCTCTTTGCACGCAAGTCTCACAATGATATGAATGTATTTGTAACGGAGACGAGCACAGGCTGAAAAATGCTCAAATGAGTCGAGTTTTTACATCTTAAAACAATAAAAATAATCGTTCAATGGAGAATGAATTGCAAAACAGTTGAACAGAACCGTGTGGGAGACACATTATTATATTCTGTCTGCTCTTTTAATATTTATTTTCATGCATTGCCTACAAAGACCAAACACAGCACGACTACTACAGTATAAAATGAAAGTTTTATTTTTTTAAATTTATGATTGCAGAATCTATCTTGCAATGTTTTTACGTAAAAATGTAGCACTTCTCACATTCCTATCATATCTGAAGCTGGTTATTGTGGCTTAACATGAAGACAGGCTATTGTCGTAAACTTTGTCTTTGAGATGCTCCGGGAGTTTGGGATTTTGTTATTGTTGAACTACTGAGGCTGAGACCAAATCTGAAACTCCACTGTCAAAAATCTTATAGCACCTCATGTGTAGACATTTCCATCACTGTCAGTTTCACATCACGTATGTATTAACATAGAAAATGGGAATTTGCAAGTGCAAATGGTGGCAGCATGCAGCTCACAGGTGCAGCCTGGGGCATTTATGGCTTAAATACCATAATACTTCTGCTGGAATGATTGAAATAAAACTAGACAATGGTGTAAAAATGATAAAGTTTTCACATGAATGGCTATAAAATCTTTGAGACTGTAATCGTTTTAAGACGGCAGCTGTCCAACTTGGCCATGGCTACTCTCAGGTTAGCCGTTGACGTGTCATTCCAGTCAAAAATAACTCTTTCTTTCAATTGAGAGCGTTCAAAGAGCCATCAGCAGGTAAAATATTACTGCAGTGATCGTTCAGACCCCTTTGATCCAGACTATCCTTTCAAAGTAAGTTAATACCACAGAAGTGCATCCATTTCTTTAAAATGACATGGATGCGGTTTTGCGTTTTTCAAGAATCAAGCGTGATTTTTGCAACTCCTTGTCATGCCTATTTCATGATATATGGTTGCTTTGTATTTGTTTTGGCACGTGTCGTTTGATTTGATGCTAAGGTCATAGGTTAAAGAGTCAGTGCATCATCCGAAGGTGAATCGGCAGAGGTTTTGATGTTTACTCAGAAGGAAGCTGTTGTGTGACAGGTCGGTGCTGCCTGCCATGCGGGGGTGTTATGGTATTGTGTTTTTGAATTATCAGCGTAACGACAGACCCATCTTAATTACTCTCACATGCAGTGCTATAATCAGTCATTGTCAGCCTGATCAAGACGGTGCAAACCAAAGCAATAAGACTCATTCACCCAAACCGGATGCCTATTGATTACTTTTCATACTTGAGTCATTGCACTGCAGAGAGACATGCGAGGCAATAGAGCTAATGGAAGGGGGTGACTCAAAGCCACGTTGTTTACATCTAAGATGACAGGTAAATGCCTTTGAGAGGAAATATGAGCTTGATCTTTTGGCTCCCAATCAGCTGTCTGTCTGTCTGTGATGCTAACAAGCTGCTAAACTGTTAGCTGCTCTGCAGGTTGAAAATTAAAGATATGTAAGTTTTTTCTAATTTAGAATGAAATGCTTTAAAATGTTCCAAAATCTTACTCTATTCATTACATGTTTCTTTCCCCACAACCACTGAATTGTTTTAATCACAAACAATCATACATCTAATTAATAAAAAAAAAAAAAAAAATTGAGATGCAAGGGATTTTGGTTTTCTTTGGTTGTTGTGGACTTTTATATTAAAAGCGTGCAGATGCAAGTAGTGTTTTTTTTTTATATTATAGAATTATTTATCAAACTCTGACGGGTTTTGTTTGGTTATTATAAATAACAAAATTGTGTTATGATGCTTTATATTTTCCCAAATTTCTTGTTTATTTATACAATGAAATATTTATTACATTGTTCAACTAAAGTATACAGTATAAACATTGTATGGCTTTCATGGTTTAATGAGGATAAATGCAGTTAAGTGCATACTGCACACATAAATATACATGTAAAGTTTATTTTCTTGTCATTTGATCGTCCCGATGCTTTCATCTTATATCTAAAGTGCTCAAAGGCCTTCCACATATTTGTTCTGCTTATGATTAAATATTGATACCATAGAGAGCAGGAGGGGGTTTGATCTACATTTTTTGTGGGTATTTTTTATTGTAGTTCTTTAAAAGAATTTAAAATGAGAAATTCAGTGTGCTTGGTGCAAAATATATGTAGTAGCTAAAGGGGCCACATATAAGTGTCCTTTTCCAGCTGTAAATGATCGGTTTTCCACACTTCTTACTCTCATAAACAATATAAAGTAGGATTCCTTAAAGGGATGCGTATTGTCTGCAGTCTTACATGTTAAGTTGTAAACAAAGATCTTGCATGGTCTGATGGTGCTAGAATGACTATCAGCTACTACCACAGCAAAATGTAGCTCAATATCAGCTAAATTGGCTGGGTAGTAGCCATTTTTGTGTTTCCCAATTTTGATTAGCTGTGGCGTCCATCTTTATCCAGTTTGGCTACAAACATTAACCAGTTGTAATCGACATCCATTGATAATTCTCTGAGAGTGTCATTAAAATTTGTCCAGTGGTTCATAAGATATTTTGCTAATAGACAAACTAACATACACACAGACATTTAAACGCTTTCTCTTTTTACATTTATTGTAATTGAAGCTCAGTTTATATTAGAATCACTAATTAATATATAAAGAACAAATACAACTGACCAAACAGTTGGACCTAACTCCATAAACTCAATTTTAATTGCACTTTCTGTTTTCTTTCTGTATGATAACTTTGCCTTAATCTTGTGTTTTCTTTCTTGTACTGTAAGTGCTCATGCACATTTGTTTCTCTCATCTCAGTTTTTCCTGGTGGGGGCTCTAAAAGAGGTGTTGAGTCCTCCTTAATGAGCAGTGGGCCCTAATGAAGTCAACAATTTGCATTTATGCTTTATCATTACTGTTTGTTTTGTTCATTCTCTACTTTAAAGCCGTTATCGCCTTCCTAATCAAAGTCTTTTGCTGGATATTAGGGTAGGGGGGTGGGGGTGGGTGGGTGCCACTGTAAGTGCTCACTTGTAGATGGATCCAAGCAGTGAAGATTCATTAATGTTTTTTATTTGTCAGCATGAGCCGAGTCGATTTGTCAAGAGTTTCACTCGACTCGATTCTTTCATCTCGTCCTCTGTCTTACTTCCAGCACCGTTTCAATTCTGCCAAATGTGGAGGAAGGATAAAGTCAAATACAGTATATAAATACACGTAGAATTTCATTACCTTAAAAAGAGTTTTGTAGATATAAAATAAATAAAAAATTATTGAGTGCAACTGCATGCATGATGTCCAAAATATTGCCTTATCTTGACAGCTCATGCAAAGATGGAAATATTCCGTTAGTGGCCTTGAAATGCTAATAAACAGTTTTACTCACATTAGCTATTTGCATCTTTGAAAGTTATTTTCTTTCATATTTCTAAAACTAGAGCTTTAGTCATCTATACTTACTATGAACACATGCATATTAGTTGGTCTATTTAATATCATGATGACTGATTTGTGTTTATAGTTCTACATATTTGCATTGCACAACTAAAAAGATAAGCTACGGGTGTATTTTCATGACAGCTGAAATGGAATATAATAAATAACTAGAGAAATTGCATTTCCTGCAAAAATGCAGTGTGAATGCTCATTGCAGAAGAACTTGCTGACAAACAGCTGAAATTATCTAAAACATGCTGACATGTAGCTGAAATTGAAGAACAAACCTACGTTAGCAGAAGAAAGAACAAAGAACACATATTTGTTGAATTATGTGTCAAAAAGCAGAAATGAGTACAAAATTTAAAAAGAATTAACAAAAAAATTGAAATTAGCCAAATATTCTTTGTAACTGAAAATTAAATGCAACTTTTTTTCAACTGAAAAGTAAACAAAACTATTAAATTAACTAAATGTAAAAAAAAAAAATAATAATAAAAAAAAAAAACTACCAGAAGGAAGTTGAAGGAGCTGAAATTAGCTTAGAAAATGTGGAATTAGCTGGAAAAGCTAAATTTACCAGATAACAACTAAAAAGTAGTTGAAATAGCAGAAAAGGCTGAAACTAGCAGAACAAGGCTGAAAGGAGCATAGCCATCTGAAATCAGCAGAAAGAAGTTAATTAAGATGAAAGGCACAAACATTACTACAAAAAAATTGAATTTATCTGAAAAGAGCTAAAATTAACTAAAAATGCAAAAAATAAAAGGGTAGCTGAAAAGGTAGAACATTTAAATTTGCAGAAGGAAGCAGAAATAGCACATTTGCTTAAAGAAACTGAAATGAGCACAAAAAAGTGGAAATTATCTGAAAAAAGCTGTAATTATCAATAAAATAAAATAAAATAAATAAACAGCTGAAAAGTAGCTATAAAGCAGAAATCAGCTTAAATTACCAGAATGAAGTGAAGAGAGCATATTGTTCCTGAATTAGGCTGAAAAAAGTTGAAATGAGTGCAAAAAATGGGGAATTAACTGAAAAGGTTTAAATTACCATACAAAAGCTAAATGGTAGCTGAAATAGCAGAAAAAGCTGAAACTAGCACAAGTAAGCTAAAAGGAGCTGAAATTAGCATAAAGAAATTAGAAGCACAAAATTTAGTTAGCAGAAAGAATCTGAAAGTAGCTGAAAAAAAATGTTAAAATTTGCACAAGGAAGTTGAAGAACCAGAACAAAATGTGAAAGGACCAGAAAAAGGTTGTAAACAGATCTAAAGATACGAGGGATGTAATATCAAATCCTTTTCTAGATTTTTTTTTTTTTTTTAGAAACAACTGGCAGAAAAGGCTAAATATTTCAAAAAGCTTAAATTGAACCAGTATCAAAAGTCATAGCAGGATTGTCCTGAACGAGCTGAACATTTTGATGATTTGTTGAAATAGCTTGAAAACAGTGGGACGAGAAACGCGCCGAAAAACCTACTGAAGAAAAATGGATCACAATAGAGTGAATGCTTCATAAACATTCACACAATAAATAAAAACTTAGGACATTCAACATTATTGCTCTGAACAGCAGCATCTTACACAAAAATCTGCTTTAGAATAGTAATTTAGTTCTTCTAAATGCAATCAGACACATTGAGTTTTGACAGTCGATACAAGTTGTGCACACGATGTCAAGTTTTCAGTCAAAATGTTGTAAACGCCTCATAGTTCATTTTATGCAACGATGTTGAAGCTCGATATTGTGGCAGTTTTAGCACTTCAGGGTTTACAGTTTTCATGTGAACAACATGGCTCCATGCTAACCTTTGAGCATGACTATATATGGACGCCCCCCCCCACCCCCCCCACCCTCTAACCCCTGTGTCAGTCCCCTTTTTGTCCAAGCTGTCAGTCTGTTAACTGGAAGAGAAGCTGTGTGGAGCGCACTGCTGTTTCCTCTCTGTGAACTGTGTGATGGGAGCAAACGGCACAAAACTTTGCATTTTTCTTTTTTTTTTTTTTTTTTCTTGAAGCGCTGTGGCTCATAAACAGGATGATTATTTAGTTGTCATAAACAGCATCGTGGCTGATATTTTCAGTTTATGCAGCAATAAACACAGTTTGATTCCAGGTTTGGCAGCAGCGACTCGCACGCTTGTACATTCAACCAAATCTAATTGAATACTTCTTAACAAAATGATTTAGGTGGAAAATGGGAAGGCACACCGGAAAAATTAAACTTTCTATCTTTATTAGAATGTGTTAGGAGCAACAGCAGTGATAAAAGAGGAAATCTTGGTGAGTGCTGGTGTGTGTGCTGCCTAGCGCCCAGATAAAAGCATTGCCATTTCATATTTGCAGAAGCCAAGGATACATGGCATTCATTTCTAAGCCGTGGATTTGTGTAACGTGAACATGTCTCAGCCAGTCAGGGAACAGCTCTCAGCGCCTCTCCCATTTTGTCACATAGTAACCCTTTGAGGAATGTGCAGAGATTTGAAAAGCTGTATTTTGCATTTAACCAGGATCTTTTTCTAACCCAAAAACAAACAGCTTCACTGCCTCAACCAAATAAGAAAGTGAGAATAAAAGTTGAAACGTTCACTGACAATAGCCTGGAGTTTTTCTAACCGCACGCTGAAAGGTGTAAAGACATCAGCCTCCTGAAGTGAATGGCTTTTCTTGTTGTTTCTTGTTCCTGCAAGTCTCCGGAGTGCTGTTGAGATGGAAATATATTAATGATAAAGAGAAAATTGAAACCGTTATTTTTGTTTTCTTGCAAGATAAAAAGGAAACTTTTACTTTCCGAGTGTTTCTTGCTTTTGTTTTGTTACAGCGATTTGTTCAATCTAGCTAGAATCAGGCAGTTTTGCCACCTGAGGCCCGAGGAAATGCAGTGACAAATCTGAATCCACGGATCGGTGGCTCTCTTATTGTGACTAAAAGATGTTTTCTGTTCCTCAACAAGATTCCCTCCAGCTGAGAGCTTCAGGGAACGCCAGGAAATTGCAGCAATGCCACCCACCACTGAAAGTCAACTCTGATCCTAATCGTGGAAGAAAGCAATGATTAAGAACAAATATTGTCGATAGCTCATTTAACAACCTCAGATTAAAGAAATTGTTTGTTTCCAACAGATTCTGAAGCTAACAGCCAATCCAATAATGATCCAGTCTCAAAGTATAATTTGAAGACTCCTCTTTAAAGCCTTTACATTACTGTGTGTTTTGAATTACCATATTTCTGGCATATAAGCCACGTTTTTTTTCTTCATAGATTTCATACCTGCGATTTATATGCCGTATTGACTTATATACGTTTTTTGTTTCCATATTCATAACGCAATTTTTGACCGACGCTTTACATTTTGAAGAACTTCAACAGCGAGTCCTCCCATGTGCGCTCGCTTCACTCAGCTGGTGCAGGCGGAGGAACGCTAGAGAGCAAGCTGCTCCAGCTGCGATGGATGGATGGCACTGCGTCACCCAGGCAAAATGAAGCTGTTTTGACTATTAAATAAACGCATAATAAACACGATGGTTCCGCGGTGACACATAATAAATGCAACTTACATGCCAAAATGACTTATATATGTTTTTTCCTTTTCATGATGCTTTTTTTGACCGATGCGCCTTATTACACCAGAGCGACTTATACGCCGGAAAATACGGGTACATTGATATTTACGCCAAATTAAGTGTTTTTAAGTGCATTTTGTGACAGCAGCTTGCTATAGCACTGATTTTTCATCTGCACATAATAATTCTGCCAAAATGACCATCTGTGTCATGTGAAATTGACGGCGAGAAGAAATGCTCATAATGGCACTTGTGTGAACCAATTTCAGTGTCAATCTGATTTCTCTAGCACGCTGCAAAACAACAGGAACTGACCATACTGCTTTACAGTTCAAACAAAATGTTAAAATATAGCATACAATAAGATCTGATGCTTAAAAATAAAAAGTAGCTAAAACTAGATGCAGAACCACAACATTAAAAACAGCTTTATTTGGTTCTGTTACTACGCCTGAGTCAAAAATCAAGGGGAAACAATGGAGACTTGGAGGTCCAGATATGAAGGGGTTGAACATTCCAAAGATTTTAGGAGCACTGACTGAAGAAGGCAAACATCTTTTTTCTTGTTTGGATCTTGAAACATTCAAGAGAACTTAATTTGTGCTCCTAATGATGATCAGATGTTTAGGACATTCCAAAAAGCAGCTAATTTCTTTTTACATTTTATTTTGTGGTGTTTTAAAAAGGCAGGTATCCACTTTGATCTTGTCCACAGTTTGACTAGCCGTTAGCATGTCAGAATCAAACTTTATTTCTACAATCTCAACTATCTCGTACAGGTAAGATATTAATATTTGTCCTTTCCCAGCATCCCACTTTAAAATATTGGGCTCTACCTTTTAACAATGCAATCCTTTACATTAATGCTCATTAACGGACATCTCTGTCTCCAGTAACTCCCATCAATAAGGGGGGCCAAGATGGTGTAGAGATAGGGCAGCCGACCTGGGACCAGAAAGCCACAGGCTCAACTCCCCGCCATGTAGAGCTGCAATCATCCATTTGGGCGATGGATTGCTGCCTGGCAGTACCAGTAGTCCCAGCTGAAGCTTAACTGAACTTTTTAAAACTTTTTCAACTGACCAGTCAGCGTGCAGTCAAATGGCCACATGTGGCTGGTGAATGTATGGCAAGCCAGGTTGCCATATAATTGGTTCATCAGCCACGTGCATCAGCTGACCCGGCCCGCCCATCCAGCACATTATTATGCCCGTCCCAAATTCTGATCGGGCTTCAGGCCCATGTTAGAAATGACAGCTCTACGGCCATGCCCACATGTGGTGCCTGTGAGTTAGACACCCAACTCCCAACTGCTCCCCGGGTGCCCACTTAGCTGCCCGCTGCTCCACCTGGCTGCATCTCACGTATGATGGGTTAAATGCAGAGCACAAATGTCACCATTGTATGGAAACATCTGATGACAACATGTAGAACTTTCTTTTTTTATTAAAAGAAAAACTTCTTTCAGGCAGTATTTGTGTGTTAATTTTAGTTTGTCATGTCAGTGTGGTCATTTTGAAAGAAAAAGTTTCATCATCAAGGCAGATTGATCAATATGCATATCAACTCGGGGCTCTTAATCAATTAGGAGATGTGATTGTTGACAGCTGGAGACCAACACCAGCTCCCTCTGAGCTGCGGCTGCGGGGAGCAGATGTAAAATTGAAGCTGCCGTGCATACTTCTTTGAGAAAACAGAAGCACTTGACCCGCGCTCCAAAATGCAACCTCTACCCAGCTGAGACCCAACTGAAGCTGACCTCGTTTCACATTTTATGTATGATTTACAATTTCCTCATAGTTTTAGCCTCTGGGTTGAGTCTGTAAACTCCTGCAGGACACTCTTCTCAATTGGGCCTTGCAGTTGTATTATTTAAAGCTACACATCTGGTCGGTGTTTGACATTTGCGCTTTAAATATGTAGCTTTGGCTTCAGGCAGTTTATCTTGCTTGCTATACACTTTCACTTACAACTCTTTTGGACGCGCAGTGACTTTCCTCTCGTTGGGAGTTGTGAGGAGGTGGGGTGACTTCTCCAAACCCTCCTCACGTTGCCAAATAGTACTTTACTGCGGGAAGAGCAAAGCTTTTAGGAGATGAGAGGGCCTCATGTGATTAACCTTGATTGTAACCAGCCCCACACACTCCGTCTGATAATATATGATGATGGCTTCGATCTAATTCCTCCTTGTTTTCATGTTCTGGATGGGCGGGAGTCCTGGCCACTTCAGGCAACCACAGAGAGCAGGTCTTTTCTTTTAATTGCACATTTTGGGATCATGATTTGTGCCAAGGAACTAAAACCATGTCACTCTTTTAACAGAAATGCAAATACTCCAAGCTTTAGATAGGATGCCGATTAGACTGAAAATGTATTTACAGTTAAATGTATAGAGATATTTATGTTATTTGTATGTCAAATAATTTTAAAATCAGTTCAATTCAGTTTATTTATATATTACCAAGTCGCAACAGAAGTCACCTCAGGGCACCAAACAGAAATATTAATACATAAAAATGATAAGTTAACAGAAACATTCATACATAAAAAGTAAATTAATAACATTATTTATCAGAGGAGCAGACTGTTTTGCATTTCACTTCATCACAGACTCATCTTGAGCAAGCGTGAAGGCGACAGTGGAAAGGAAAATCTCCCTCATGAGGAAGAAACCTTTAGCAGAACCAGGCTCAGGACAAGCAGCCATCTGCTTCGACCTGCTGGGCTTGAGAGGAACTGGAAGGAGGAACAGATACACAATGGCAGGTTGAGAATCTCATGTTAAGATAGAAACAGTATCAAATGAAAACTATTCATTTATAACAATTCATTTTAAGAAATGTGGTCACTTTGTTCTCCATTAGTCTAAAGGCTATAGCAGCATAACAAGTCAACCTTAACTATAGGATTTATCAAAAAGTAAAGTTTTTAATCCCAGTCTTAAAACTGGACAATGTGTCAGCCTCATGGACAGAAACTGGAAGTTGGTTTCACAAGAGAGGAGCCTGAGAACTGAAAGATCTTCCTCCCATTCTGCTTTTGGAAACTCTAGGAACCACAAGTAAACC
>JARVLU010001196.1:27916276-27928499 GCA_031762415.1 Simpsonichthys santanae | reverse complement strand
CTGTTAGGAAAATATGGAACAATAAGATCTGTAATATAAGATGGAGCTAGGTTGTTGAGGGCTTTGTGGGTTAGAAGTAAGATTTTGAATTCAGTTCTGGATTTGACAGGAAGCCAATGGAGAGAAGCTGAAACTGGAGAGATATGACCTCTCCTACTAACTCCAGTTAACACTCAACATTTTGCATGAACTGAAGACTTTTTAAAGACATATTTGGACACCCAGATAATAAACCATTGCAATAATCCAGTCTAGACATGATAAATGCACAAACCAGTTTTTAAGGACCAAAGCACAAAAACATGTCATTTTTCAATCTCAAAACTCTGTTTTTCCTTACATGAATAGCAAAATGCATTAAAATCGCCCCCAAATCTCTGCAGAATCAATCTCAGCGTAGAAAATGAGCTGGATATTTTACAGACCCGCTCTGTGCTCTCTATGAAAAGTTGCGCGTCCTTCGCACGAGTCCAACTTAAATCTGTATGGCAAAACCTCTGAGGGGGTCGGCGCCACTCCAGTCTAAAAACAGATATCAATAAATGTAAACAGCTCTGGCCTAGGGATGTCATTAAAAAGAATAGCATGTCTAGACCTCATAAAACCTAAACATATTGTTATTTTGAAGCCGCCGGAGTCATTGTCTGTGAGCACTAAGATGACATCCATCAATTTAGGGTTTTATTGGAAAATGTAGATCGTCCGCGTCGGAGATGTAAATGATTTACTTAGCATAAAGTTTTGGTTGAACGGGCAGGGAGATAGCGTAGTTAGTGAGGGCAGGGGAGTAGGCGTGTGACAAAGATGGGATTGAAGCGAAAGCTGATTTCCTAAGCCTGAGAGAATCACAATCTGTGCATGAATAAGTAGGCTGGACCTGAGCAACGTGGATTATTCTGCTTCAGATATCAGTAGACTTTAGGGCTGTCAAATGGCGTACATGTGTAATAGGATTGTTGTACATGATTTCACTTTGTCACTTCTACCCAAATGTCACGTCTTCTAAGGTTTGCGCTGATTGTTTCTCACTCTGTGCACAAATTACTGCTTCACTCCCATTTGGCTTTTTCATATTTCACGTTCAGGCCAATTTAACTGAACCTCTTCACATTTAAAGATCCTTTTTTGTTTTTTTTTTTATTGAATTTCTAACCAAACAATGGCAAAATGAAGAACTTTGTAATGAAGACAGTAAAGAGCTCAGATAAATTGCTTTTATTCTATCCCGTCAGTGCAAATCAACAAAAAAACAGAGCGTGACAACAAGCTGAATAAATTAAATTAAACCGGATAACATTTTGGATTTGTCGGACGTTTGTAAAAATTCAAAGTCGGATTGTCGAAAAAAAAAAAAATGCTACGGCTTCAAAGTGCATTTGCATTCACTTGTGTATCACTCTGACACGCTGGCCTCATCGTTGGGTAAATCTCATATCTGCATTTATTCAAATGTGTTTGAGCGCGGTGAAGGTTGACACTGCATAATCCATCAAAATGTTCCATTTGAAGAAAGTGGCTGGAATGATTTGAATCATCAGAAAGTAGCCTGGCTTCCGGCGAAGCCGCAGATAATAGGGTGCAAAGTTTTACCCGCGGAAAGAAAATTTCAAGTCTTTGATACGACAAACGTTGTTTTCTGACGCCGAAGTAAGACGACAGCTTTTTTCTGCGTCTGATGTTTGTCTTTTTTCTGTGTTTTCGGCATCAAATGGCTGTAAATAATGCATCGTGTTCCACAGGCAGCGATGAACTAAAAAAGGAGGTTTAAGTCATTATTAGGAGGATCAAAACTTCTCCCTAAATGTGTTGCAGGGATTTGATCTCCTCCCGAAGCATCACATGCGGCCCCTTTTTATCAGCGCCTGCCGAGTGTTTGAACAAAACTAAAGGTTTACTAATGAAACAACGTCAAGGTTCTGAAAAGAAAAAATCTTCTGATTTTTACTCAAAGCAACTTTTCCGTTCATGTTTGGGAAATAAGTGAAGTCTGATCTCTGGAAATATTTTATTCAAAATAACTTAATAAAAAACAATATTATTTAGTCACATTACATTTATTTATAATAAACACCACTTCCTCTGTGGTGATTTTAAATGTAATTTTCCATCCATCCATCATCTTCTGTCATCTTCTATTTTTGGTCTCGAGCTTCACTGGTGCCCATGTCCAACCATCACTGTGCGAGAGACGGGGGACACCCTGGACAGGTCTCCAGTCCATCACAAAGACACACAGAGACAAACAAGGCAAACAACTATTCACTCTCTCACTCACACCTAGAGACAATTTAGAGTTACCAATCAGCCTAACATGCATGTTTTTGATCTGTGGGAGGAGACAACCCACACATGCACAGAGAGAACATGCAAACTCCACCCAGAATATCAAAGTTCATGCTCAATAATCCAGGTAAAAAAAAAAAATCCAACAAAGTTAAGTCAGGTCATCTGGACGGTTTGTTTTTGTTGTTGTTGAAATGTAAATTAAGTAAATTAAGTCCTTTGGATGAAGGACAAAACATTTCAACGACAACAACAACAACAACAACAACAACAAAGAATGAAACAGTCCAGATGACCTGACTTAACTTTTGTTGGATCCACCCAGAATAGCCCACCGGCCGGGATTTGATCCGGCGACCTTATTGCTGAGAGGTGGCAGCTCTATCATCTGAGCCACCCTGCCGCAGATACCTTATGTCACATTATCTAAAATTGTTATGATGTTGTTTTTCATTCAATTGTTATGCAGATGATCACCAAATCTATTCTTCTTCCGGCTGTTCCCTCTTGAGCGGTTGCCAGAGCGAGTCGCCCTCCTCCATCTACCTCCACTTCCTCTCTAACTGCATCCATACGTCTCCTCTGTGTCTTTTCTCTGGCAGCTGCATTTCTAACGTCCTACTAATGTGTCCACTGTCCCTCCTCTGCCCCAAGGAGAACCTCAGCATAGGTGGTCAAATTAGAGACAGCGCAAAACTTTCTGACCCCACAATGAGCAACAGCAACAAAAACATTATATTTTATCTTCTAGTAATAATAATATTGGTCTTCTTTGGACTTTTACCAGTTTTCTTTTGACGAGTGTTCACTGCATCCGAGGTGTTTCTGCAGCTGGAAGCCCTTCCTGATGTTATTTTTGTCTTTCTCTGGCATGTGGAATGCACTTCATACCTTTTTTTTTTTTCTGTCCAGACTTGACGACTGCAACAGTCTGGCGTATTACACAACTTTCTCAGCTGCAGCGCAGATTCTGACAGACACACACAGGCAGAACAACGTCTCACCTGTCGGCCTCGCTTTGATTGTTTTACAATTAATGCCGAGGTGTTATTGTTTATTTTCACATTTTTTTAATGGGCTATCACGTTCTGATCCCTCCAGCTAAAAGATCTGATCTGAGGTCAGCTGATGCTCTTGGAGGAACAGATTATAGCACAGAGATTGTTGTTTTTATTTTGTTGCTGTAGCTGCACATAAACTTTGAAACCACCTGCTTTTTCCTATCAGGAACTCACCAACACCCATGACCTCCAGACTTTACTAACAACATTTGTTTTTATGTTGTGTGTGTTCTCAAATCGTTTCATGAAGCACCGGATGGATTTTAATTAAACTTGCAGACGGTAATCACTGAAAGTGCTTTTACAACTGTTTAACTTTTGGAGTCGACCTGTTTCAAAATGACTGAATTAGAAGAAAAAACACTAAAATAACCACAACCCTGTCAGTTTTAAAGATAATGATACAGAATTTGTTGTGGTAGTAGCTGAAACTCATTTCAACCTGTATTCAGAGCAGCAACACATTGTGCAGGATTATTCTTGTTAATGTAGCAATTAACTTTTTAAGTGTCAACCCAGTCTGTCTGTTAGCAAAATATTTAATGAACCAATGGATATATTTTGTTGAAGATTTGTAAAAAATAATCAAATGATACTTTTCTATAAATTGTTAACTTTTGGAGCTAGCCTAATGCATGACGACTGCCAGAGCCAAGTGATTTTAGAAAACACAAAAATGGCTACAGCTCAGTCGATTTTACACACACGTTGTTAAGACTTGCCGTGATTGTAGCTGAGAGACATTCACAACATGTGCTCTAATTGTGTATGATTGTGAAAAATGTTTTCTTTACACTTACGCAGCATCTATTAAAATCCGTTGTGTTTGTCTGTTAGCAAAATGTCTTATAAACCAATTGATAGATATGCATGCAATTTGCAGAATTTAATCATTGTAAGCATATCTACAACTATTTAACTTTCTGAGTTAATTTATTTCAAGATGGCCACCTCAGCTAACATTTAATAGCTCACAGAAAAATGACTCAAACTATGCCAGTTGTACGTACATTAACCTAAAAATTGCTGTAATACTAGCTGAGGGTCATTCACATTGAATTTCATGAGCATAACATCTACTCTCATCGCAAGAATTAGCACTAGCTATTATTTTCAAGATGGCTTCTGTTATTTCAAAGCATAAGCCGATTTTAGCCTAAACCTTTGACCTATAGGGTGGCAGGTGATATGCATTCCTTAAACAAATTCTTGTTTTTTAAATTATTTGTATTGTGTGAATTTAAAAGTGCAGCACTTTGATCAGTTCATGGTATTTTATATAGATAATGCAGTAAATGTGACTAGGTGTGCACATCAAAGTTTGATTTAAATGCAATCCTTCAAAACATACCTTGCATATTTGTTGCACAGTCATTTGCTCCTCTTTCTTTTGACCGTGTCATCTCTATATTATTAGTATTATATTCCTGTAGATTATTCAGTTTGAAAGCTCGGAAACAGTTCAATTAAATGCAGCTCATTTCACGTATTAAATCTAGCTAGAAGGACTCTATCTCTGTATCTGCAGCACACAGAGATATCAATCATTCTCTGCTTTTGTTACAGGCTCATCTAAATGAGTTAGTTAGCATAAAGCTTTGCTTGAATAGTCAAGTGGATATTATAGTTAGCGTTAGTGGGGACGTCTGTGCGTGACATTGAAGCAAACGCTGATTCACGATCTGCGCATGAAGTAACGGGCTGGACTCGCACATCATGGATTATTCTGCCTCACACATCAGCAGACTTGAGTGTTGTCAAATGAAACGTGTCAAAATAAGCTCTTACTCGGTCAGAAAGTCCTGTTTTATTACTATTTTCTTTCAGCTTTGTGCCGTACAATCAATCAAATATGTATTTTATTATTCTAAGTCCACTCCTCATGTGTTGCAGTAAAAAAAAAAATGGTGCAGGGAAGAAGAGTGAGGAACAAAGATGTTCCAGAGGCTTCCTGTTCAATGACTACAGTCAAGGCCATGCTTCTGACCAACATATTAAGTGATGCTTAAATTCATACGTAGCTCTCGCTTCTTGCGCGTGTGTGTAGGAGAGAGAGCAGGAAGCTGTTTCTTTGTAATTTATTTATTTATTTATCCCTGTATCCAATCTCAAGGTTGCAATAGGGACGAGCGTACGTTAAAAAAAAAGAGCGAAGCAGCATTTTGCTGTGCTTTTGTTAAGGTCAGAGCTGGACTTTTAATCTGAGCCACACTTTAATGTCAGGTTTTGTAGATCACAACACAATTTAGCTGCAACTTTAGAGGCTTTGACTCTGAAATAACAAGTCTCCCACGTAAGTTTTTTTTTTTTTTAAAGAACACTGTGTCTTTAATGTGAACTCACACAAAGCAGAGAAAAGACCTAATTCAGGTTTATTTAAATATTTATAAGGCAATATCTTGTCTTCTATAACACACAAAGGAAGAAAAATCTACATGATTCAAATGTTTTTAGCAAGTATGCTTAATGTATATACTGTATATTTGCAGATTATCATATCTTAAAGAGTTTTCTTTTATCATTAACTTTAACCAGTTCAAGATGTCTGTCAGAAGTTGGAATGTAGTGGTGCTCAACAGATAGTGTCCTTTGTCTACCTCTAATGCTAACTATTAAAACTGATAGACTTGTTGCAGTTCCGTTTTTATTTACCGACAATTATGGTGGTTTAATTTTTTTTAGCAACCTGGAGCACTTTGATTTTGTCTCTGTTTAGTTTAGGAGATTTATACAACTGTTAGGTCCAAAAAAGTTACCGGTAAGTTGGGTCCTCTGGACGATTTCTTTAAAAAAGAAAAAAGAAAAAAAAGAAACATTTTGTCCTTCATCCAAAGGACTTCATCAGTATGAGGAGCCACAACAAGTTCACTCCCACATGCAGCACAATCTGGAGCCCGCCCTCTCCTCTGTTGACTCCTCTGAGGCAGCCATAGCCAAAATGGTTCAAAACACCAAAGTCCATGCTCAGTAATCCAGATAGAAAAATCCAACAAAGTTCATTCAGGTCATCTAGACCAGGGGTCTGCAATCTGCAGCTCTGAAGCTGCATGTGGCTCTTTGGTCCCTCCAGTGGCTCTTTCAAGCTTTGACCAAAACTGACATAAAACTGAATTTTATTGGTTAAACAAACAACAAAAAAGGACTACCTCAAACTGTTTTCTTGTTATTTATTTTTCAAATATGTGAAACTAGAGTGAGGACAAGGAGTAAAACAGACCCACTGGAACGTGATGCTTTATTTATTTATATGAGGAACTGTCTGCATAGTTTATAGATTGTTTTAATTAAAAAAAGGTAAAAGATTGTTTCCCTTTTTCTAAGAATCTGGTCTTTTTTCTTTAATAAATGTTAAAAATCATTAAATTATTTTTAAAATTTTATTTATTTATTTATTTATTTATTTATTTATTTATTTGCTTTTATCACGTTCGCCCTACTGGCCACAAAAGCCCCCTTCAGCTTGTGGGACTCAGTCGGTTGTGGCTCTTTGGACTGATGAAGTCCTTTGGATTAAGGACAAAATGTCTAAAAAAAATAAATACAGGTCGTCCCCGAGTTACAACTCCATCGACCTACGACGCTCCATACTTACGACTCCGCCCCTAGTGACGTCATCGCGCCGTTCATTGCCTTTTTTATGCAGCATTTTATAATTTTTTCTTTTTTTTTTTTAGGGTATTTTGTTAACTAACTGCTTGGAAACACATTTAAAAACATTAATACGGCCATTCGAAGTTGTTTTACATTGAAAAAATGTGTTTAAAAAGACGTGACCGATCGCCGTTTTAGTTTCGTTTTCGATTTGCAGCCGTATTCGCGGACTTATGGCTCCATGTGCGTTCGGTTCCGACCTACGACAGAATCGAGCTACGAACGGTCCTTAGGTCCGTAACCCGTTCGTAGGTCGAGGACTACCTGTATATATGTTGTGCCATTTTATGCCAAGTTCAAACATCATGTCAGTGGGGCTTTAAGGAAATCTGGGTGACTCTCATCCACTCTCTGAACCCTGCTGCCTCTGAACTTTTTCACCACCTCAGCAACCTCAGCCACGGTTATGGATGGACCAACTCCAAAGTCCCCCAACTCTGCTTCCTCCATGGAAGACAGGCTGTTCGGATTGAGAAGGTCCGAGAAGTATTCCTTCCACCCTCAAATGACATCACTGGTTGAGGTCAACACACCCCACCTTCACTGAACACAGTGTTAGTAAAGTGCTGCTTTACCCTCCTCAGCCGCCTGATGGTTTGCCAGAATCTTCTCGGAGCCAACTGAGAGTCTCTATCCAAGGTCTCACTGAACTTCTCCCACATCCGAACTTTTGCCTCAGCAACGGCCAAGGCTGCAGTCCGCTTGGCCCTCACTGCTCAGCTGCCTCCGGAGTCCCACTGGCCAACAAGGCCGATAGGTCTCCTTCTTCAGCTTGACAGCTTCCCTAACCCGGATTGTCCACTACCGTGTTCATGGATGGCCACCGTAAGATGAACCGACAACCTTGTGGCCACAGCTCAAGGCAAGCTACCTCAACACGTGAGGCGCAGAACATGGCCCACTCGGACTCTATGTCACCCACCTCAGCTGGGATGCGGTTAAAGCTCTCCTGGAGGTGCAAGTTGAAGATCTCTCAAACGGGTTTTTCTGCCAGGCGTTCCCAGCAAACCCTCACTGCACGTGTGGGGCTGTCAAGTCTGTTCGGCATCTCCCCCCGCCATCTGATCCAACTCACTACCAGGTGGTGATCAGTTGACAGCTCAGCTCCTCTCTTCACCTGAGTGTCCAAAACAAACGGCCACAAATCAGATGACATGACTATGAAGTTGGTCATCAATCTACGACCTAGGGCGTCCAGGTGCCAAGTGCACTTATGGACACCCTTATGTTTGAACATGGTGTTTGTGATGGTCAAACTATGACTAGCACAGAAGTCTAACAACAGTACATCACTCAGTTCAAATCAGAGAGGCCGTTCCTCCCAATCATACCCCTCCAGGTCACACTGTCATTACCCACATGAGCATTGAAGTCCCCTAGCAGAATAAAGGAGTCCCCAGCTGGCACACCTTGCAGCACCCCTGCCATGTTACCCCTGTAATGATATTTACATTTAAGTTAATATGTGAACCCTGTGTTATTCATAGTTATATTCAGTGTCCTTTGACAGAAGTATCATCTGGTGTTACAGATTTTATTTTTTTTCTATTTGCAGACATCAGATTACATAAATGCCAGTTTCATGGATGGGTACAAGAGGAGCAACGCTTACATTGCCACTCAGGGTTAGACACTGTTTGCATACCTTAGTTTTGATAACATATTTTTGTATTTTTTTATATCAATCCACAAGCACTTTTTCTGCACTGGTTATCTTAGCATTCAATAAATTACAATGAAACGTATCAAATGGGTCAGTGATTGCTGGGACCTGTCTTTATAAGACAGGTCGTCAAACTTTCTGCAATTGCTAATATAGCATCAATATATTGAGATCATAATTTTCTTAACATAAAATGTACTTGAACTTTTTACAGCATATGCATTAGTTTTTATTATTATTATTATTATTTTTGTAGTCTTTATTTTCCTTTCCAAGTCCAGCTTTATCCTCAGGTCATTGCAGCTACCTTGATCTGACATACTTTTGTGTCCTTCAGGTCCTTTACCAAAAACCTTTGTTGACTTCTGGCGAATGGTTTGGGAACAGATGGTACTTATCATTGTCATGACCACCAGGTGAGACGTTTAGATATCTGCGGTTTGAACATTTTTTTCTTCACGACATGTATTCAAACTCAGACGTGACGGGCTAAATAATAAGAACTCATTTAACGATGTTCCCAGGGTTATAGAGCGTGGACGTGTTAAATGTGGTCAGTACTGGCCTCTTGAGGAGGGCAGGACAGAACAGCATGGGTACTTCTTGGTTAGGAATACACACATCCAGGTGTGTCAGGACTTTAAACTCTCCCACCTTGAGCTGTACAACACACAGGTAAATAAAACTCTTCTTTTGCTACATTTCAATTTGAGTCCAATTTGTTTAAATGACATCAGCTTTAGAAAGTTGTGGTATTGATTTTAACGAGTTTTAAGACACAGTTTGCATTTTGAAAAGACCAAAGACTGACACATGCATCTAGTTACAAGAAAAAGTTTGTCTCTTTTTCTGTACTCATCTGATGTTTTCAGTCTGGAGAAAAACGGGAAGTATACCACTACCTCTATGTAAGCTGGCCAGACTTTGGGGTGCCTAAAAGTGCTTCCGCCATGTTGGACTTCCGTGAGCACGTCCTTCGGACAAGTAAGGCTGCGGTCCACAACCTGGGATCAAGCTGGAGGGGGCCTCCAGGGGGCCCTCCTGTGATTGTGCACTGCAGTGCTGGCATCGGGCGCACAGGTAAATACTGTAAACCGAAGAAACCTGTTTACATGCATTTATCTGTTTACATTTGTGCTAATCATTCATTTCACACTTTGTCCAGCAAAATGTTAGTTTTTTTTTTTATTTTTTATTATTGACCAGTTTAATCAATTTGAAAAAGACTAAACTTAAAATGGAATTGTTTTCTTTGGGCATATTAAAGGCTCAGTGTGAGTTTTGCATGTGTTTTTGATCAGTTTTGGCTTTTATTTTGACACACATCCTTTTCGAGTGGTAATCTCTTCATCTCATTTGTCCCTGCTTTCTTGAAGGCACCTTCTGCACACTCGACATCTGCCTGTCCCAGCTGGCAGACGTCAGCACAGTAGATGTCCGTCAGACGGTTCGAAGGATGCGAACGCAGAGAGCTTTCAGCATCCAAACCTGGGACCAGTACTATTTTTGCTACACAGCAGTTATCGAGTACGCGCAGCGACATGGGAAACTGAGCCCAGTGCAGTGGTCGGACTCGGACTTGGAGACTGACAGCGAGTGAGAGACAAAATACGGAGTTGACTACATAAACAAGTCAGTCAACCCAAACAAAAGACACATAGGAATGGAAAAAACGAGGAGCATAGGACAGAGGTGACCCTTTAATCATAGGAGATGGAGCATGGTGGACTCCCAACAGATGCTCTTGCTTCACACAGGTGGATTGAAAGAGATAAGGAGCTGGAGATGAAATCACAGTGCTGTGGAGAAATGCACTGCATCACTCATGAGCAAGCTGACCTGCCATTACCCAATCTTACAAAGCAAACTACAGGGGTCTTACCCCTCAACCTGTCTTGTTGACAGAAACGTCGTACAAGTTGTAGCATTTTTTTTTATATATCGACTTGCACTTGAGGAATGATGAACTTGAACTTCACCCCTCGAAGCCCTCCAGACTCAAGTGTTTGTTCCAATGTTTTTACGTTCTCGCTCCTCTTCACCTCGGAACAAGTCTGACGACGCATCAAAATGCAAAGAGTGTGAAAAGATGAAACTTGAAAACATTTCTTCTTAGTTTCATTTTTGTTAGTTTGTGACTTTAAAGAGCAAATGGTTCTCTGTGAGTGTTTTTGACTGATAACCTTGTGAGCCATTCAGTCCATTTCCATTTGTTCTTTTCATTTTATGTCAAATTTATTATCTGTGACACATTTTGATGTGCGCTTCATATTTAGACTAACGTTTTAAGCCAAAGTACTCACCCTTGAATGCTTGGATGTATTCTTTACTGAGATATTATAAACTGAAACCCATCTATATTCTTGTAACATACATGTATACTTTATTGTGCATATTAACTGACTCAACGTTCAGAAAGAAGATCCATGTAGCGAGCCACACTGAGTGGTTCTGGTTTGAAACTCATGGGTATGTCAGGTCTAACATCATCTTTGCTGTCTGAGCGTTCAGGTTGGATGTTCTCAAGTAATTTGGCCTTAACTTGATTCACTGCCTCGTAGCTTGTTCTTTCCTCTTGTTCCTGCCTGTTTTTAAACGTTCTTCCTTCTGGTCTGTATTTGTTTTAGATTCTCAAGATGCGTTCTGTCTCAATTTACCGTGCCTTCACATTTCCCTGAGCTTAACGTCTCCCACCTGAGTAGAACCACCCAAATTGATGCACTTGCATTGCACACGTTAACTGTCACGTCAGTCGTTTTGCCTAATGTCCTATGGCACACTACTTTCAAAATAACAAAGAAAGTAGTGGATTATCTTCTAGTCAATTCTGGTCTGAGTCATGGCTGTTTTTTTTATTATTTGACCTCAGGGTGTACCTTTCATTTTTGTTTTGATTAAGTGTCAAGAATCAGTTTCTGGGTTTATATTTGATGTATTACCATCTAAAAAAAACTCAACTTTTTATATTTTACTGTATTGTATCCTACTGTATTTGTCTTTGTTTTTCTACAATCATCGAATGTTGGTACGAAACTACAAAAAAACAGACCAGTTGTTTCATTTAATAAGCTGAACAAATCTGAAAGATATATTTTTTTGTTGTTCGTGAAATTTAAGTACAATGTGTCACTTGTACGTATTTTCTGTACAATCTTGTTTTTAAAAAAAAGTCCAAATTTAGGACTATAAACAGGATCTAAGTTTTTTTTTTTCTGTTTTAGAGGTTATTGTACAACTATGATAATAAGAACATTAACATCTGTCTCATACGCCAAGGACACAGAAATAAAAAAACTATAATAAGGTATAATTTTAAAAAAGAAGCTGTCATTTCTGTTAACATAGAAGTATTATGGTATACAGTACAGTATATGAAATGAGTTTTATCAGCATGAGATGAGAGCCTTGAATGTTTTCTGGGTACTGGTGTCAGATTTTAGTCAAACACATTTTTATTGTGAATGTGGACCCTGCAACCCTCCAAGCCAAAGGCTAGGCTCATAAAGTTATATATATACTGTATACAGTATATATATATATATATATATATATATATACAGTATAT
>JARVLU010001196.1:27894753-27907790 GCA_031762415.1 Simpsonichthys santanae | reverse complement strand
CTGTATTTTTCTTCAATCTGTATCTCCTGTCTCAAAGGCAACTGTAGCCTAACATTGCAAGCTTTGATATTTCCTTCCTAGCTGACATGACACCTGTGGTTCCCATGGTAACAGCACAATCAGACTCAAAGCTACAATAACCCTTTGTCAGAAATAGAACAGAAGGGCCCCTGTCTCTTTATTGTGCAGCCAAACAAATAAACCAAACTGCTTTAAGAAAGGACTAGAATCTGATTCCGTGCCGCTCGCGGCTCAAGTAGTTTTCCAACCAACAGCAGAGGGAAGTGAAGAAGGATGTGTCTGAGGAGTTGGAGGCTTCACTTTATTGTTTGGAGGCTCTGCTAGAGCTTTTCTTTGCCCAATTCTAGTCTCTGGTTTTTAAAGCTGCTCAATCTCAACTGTTCAAATAGGACAGAATAGATAGAAATATTAATAAAATTAGAAATAGCAAGGCAAATTAAAAAAAATGGTTACAAAGTTTCTATTTTCTTCAGCAGCACCACATTATGTGAAACATATTGTTCATGGTAAAGATTTAATTAATTATTAAAATGTCATGATAGCATTTAAGGATTCATGAAACTCATTCGATATCAGTGTTCATTTGTCATTTTTACCAGCTCGTTCACTAATTATTGACTTGATTTGGCAAAAGCAAAGGCAGCAATTTTTCCAAGTTAAATAAATAAATAAATAAATAAATAAATAAATAGAATAAACTGTCAAGGGCAGAAATTGTACTATGTTTTCAAATTATGTCATTCCTAAATTTGTTCTGCTGTGCTTTTTGATTGGTGAAATATTTCGCAATGAATTTTAAGTTTGTTTTCAGGTCAAGTTATAACGTTTTAGATATCTTGGGTTGTATAGAACAGTAAACATCTTACCTGTTGTGGATAGCACTTCAAACATCCTCACTTCATTCATTCATTTAAACTTTATTTAGACAGTTTAGTCTCATTGAGCCTCGATGACTCATTTACAGAGACCTGTTTTTAACAAAGAAACATAGGGAAGATACAAACAACAATAGACAATCCTAAAAAAGTACATTATATAAAATGAAAAGTAAATGGAATAATAAAAAATAAAAAAAACAGCTACAAAGCGATTTGAAGAACTTTATAGGAATAAAGTTGAATTCAAAGCAGATTTAACCTAAGAGCAAGCTTGAGACAAGCTGCTTTGTAAACCCTTACACCTCAATACTTTTGTATTAAACAGTTATTTCAGCAGAAAATATATACTATAATATAAAAGAGAGCACATTACACCAGTTTTGGTCTCCTTGCACTGGCTCCCAGTTCACTTTCGAATTCAATTCAAAATCCTTTTGTGTGTTTTTAAATCACTGAACAGCTCTGCTCCCTCTTATCTCACTGATCTGCTGCAGCCATATGTCTCACAGTGCTCTCTGAGGTCAGTAGATCAGATGCTTCTGTTGGTTCCAGGAAACTGTCTTGAGCTCAGAGGTGACAGGGCCTTCTCTGTTGCAGGTTCACAAATGAGTAACCACTTCCTGTCTCTTTCAGTTTGGATCTATGTATATTTTGCTGTGTGCTTTGCTTGTTTGCTTCTGCTGTGCAGCACTTTGGTTGGCCTTGCTGCTGTTTTAAGTGTCATATAAACAAAGTGGTATGGTAGAATATATCTTCTAAAAGAGCCCCAGGTGGCTCTAAAAGGGTTACAGCTGCTGCTGCTGTCACGTTTTCTTGGAAATTATCCCACAATTTTACATAAATAACATGTATTTATTAACATTCTGCTGCGGACATTTGACGTGAGTAGAGACACTACAGTGACTAACGACTTTGTAACATTTTAGCTGTCAAAACTAACACATACACAATATCTACGTGGGCTTAACCTGCCTAAATAAAGGTTGAATGAATTGTAAAGTGAAAAATGTGGACCACAATTAGATTTCTGAGACAGGTGTTTTTTTAAGGCATCAATTCATTTTAGTCCGTGCTACGTTTGGATTAGTTTTCTAATCCGTTGAGAATTAGCCATTATTTCACAAACTTAGGTTGTAACAAGAGCTATCCACAACAGGTAAGATATTAACTGCTCATAACCTTTCCACATAAACCCACTTAACATATCTGAGCTTTAGGGTGACATATTGTATATTGGTTCAGTTTAATTTTTTTTCTTTTTTGGGGGTCAAAATAATGGTTATAAAACTGTAAGATGGGTGCAATGTTTCTTTAGAAAAGCATTCTTGTTCTTTTTGCATATACTGTACAGTATAAATATAAAACTCTCCGTTCAGGCTCATGAAATGCAACTTTGCGGTGACTCAAACACAAGTTTCATGTTCTATAAAAACACCTTTTTGTTATATCTGGTGCTATTTTAAGACTTGTTTGATTTAAACTCCAGGTTCAGTTTAGATTTTAGACATTGTTTGCTTGGGTAAAAGAAAAGGACTCTAGAAACAAATTTAACATGTTAGAAAGTTGTCTTTTTAAGTTGCCATGGTGACAAATTTCCCCGCCCCTCCCTCTAACACGACCACACAACCCACATTACATGTTTTGATGTGCAACTTGGCACGGCAGCCAAGGTTGGAAAAGTTAAATTTGGATTGGCAGCAACTTTTTAACCCAGATCTGACTCGATGTTCAGACATAAAACGCACGATTAGTACAATCAGCGCATCACTGTTTTTGTGCAGCTTCAAACAAAAAGAAAAAAAAAAAACAGCATCTGTGGTTAAATCAATACAAACGATCCAAAACTAAGACAAAAAAGAAAGAATGGGTTCATTTTTTAATTATTATAAAAAATATGCATGTGTAAGTGCAGAAAGCTACTGTCTTATCTGATTCCATCTTCAGTGCTGCCTTGTTAAGAACCTATTTTCAGCAGCAAACACAGATCTGCTTTTATCATCGTGTAGCAGCTTGTGAGGCAGCCTCCACTGTTTAGAGAGTCTAAACAGCTTTGGCTGCAAGAAAAAAGAAAATGCTCGGCGTGGGCGTCACCCAGTTAACCCGTAACCACAGAGTCAGGCAGAGAAAGGATACGGAGGCCATCTGGTAGCATTTTTACAGTATGGTGTGGCAGTTTGCCCATGTGTGCTATACAGCAAGGGGTCGGATGGCGGTCACGACGGAGATCCTCCCTGGAATTCTCTGCAAGGACGCAGCCATGAATATTCTCTGTCCGATTTTCCGGGTCAGACGTCAGCCCGAGCCAAGTACACGACCCGCTCACATCTGGCTCCAGGTCTTGCAGGCCGAAGTGATCAAACTGCGTGACCTTTAGAAGACTTAAATGGTGTTTTAGCAGTTATTGGAGCTGCGTGTGAAGAGTGCGATGGCTCTGAGATGAGAGGAAACGCTTTTAACTGGACAGCCTGTGCCTCCTTTTTCATGTTTCAAGACAGATCTTGAGAGGAAGTGGGACATATTCTGGGGCTTTAGAGAAATGATGAGTTAGATTTGATCATTACATGAAACAAACTCGTTTATATTTTCTCACCATCAATTTTTCTTAGATTTGTGTTTGTTTAAATCAAAAGTTCTAGTATTTCTACTGCAAATCGATGTTTTATGACCCAAAATCTTCATTTTGTTCTTTCTATTCCTATTTGAGTGTTTTGAAATTTTGCAGTAAAAAGAAAATTTGTTTAATTTACCGTATTTTTCAGACTATAAGACGCACTTAAAATCCTTTAATTTTCTCAAAAATCAACAGTGAGCCTTATGATCTGGCACGCCTTATATATTAATTCTGGTTGTGCTTACTGACCTCGAACCAATTTTACGTGGTACACGGTGCTCAAAAATCTGTCAAAATGTTTTAATTTTGCTTAATGCACTTTATGATCCCGTGCGCCTTATTGTCCAAAAAATACGGTAGCTTTAATTACATTTTTAACATTAAAATGCTGTCAAATTATTTCTGAGAAAACTTAGTTCATTTTTATTTTCGGCAAAGAAGATGCAAGAAGTTTAAGGTCGCAAAAAGGCAACGAGGCTTTTGCCCATGCCTGTGCGTATGTGCTTGTATTTATTTGTCTGTTAGCAAAATATCTCATGAACCACTTTTAATGGAACTCTCTGAAATCAATAAATTAATTTGCACTCATACATAACTAATTAATGTTTGGAGTCAACCCCAGTCAAGATGGCCGCCACAGCTAAATAAGTTTATCCAACACATGTATAATTATTATTTGGAAGATTTTACATATTTTGAGCTTAAATTTAATATGATAGGAGCTGAGAGTCATCCTCAGCACACACTTTAAACACTGTGCATGCCTTATATTTGATTAAAACTTTAGCATTGACTGGTGGCACTAATGTCATCTGTCTGTTAGCTAAACATCTCTTTAAGCACTGGAAGAATTTGAATAAAACTCCCGGGAGTAATCACTACAACTCATTAGTGTTTGGCGTCTACCCTGTTCACTTTGTTTGACACAGCCCATTGACATTAGCTAACACAAAAATGGCTATAATTTAGTCTCAATTACAGATACTGAGCTAACATTTGGCGTGGTAGTAGCTGAGAGGGATTTTTGACACATTGTGCACCAACAGTTCATGTGAAATCTCACAAAATAACATGAGATTCCACATAACATCATTTGCAGACTAAAACTGGCATAAAAGAGGAAGGCATTAAACATTTCTGAAAGACATTTAATTATAACTGTATTTAGGGTCTCTGTAAATTAATAATAGGTCTGACTGATATCAGCGCTGCAAGTTGAAGACCATTTTTTATATATATATTTGTAACGTGGTGTCACTTCACAAACAACAAACCAGACCTATAAAAAAATACTTTTTGTGGCATTAACAATAAGTGCAACAGGATAAACCAACATTTTTCTACCTGAGCAAGACAGCAGAAAATATTTGATAAAACAAAAGCAAGATTCGTGCAATCACAGTCGCTTATCAAACAACGGCGCCATCCTTGGTCACAGTGAAGACTTATCTGTTAGTTGGACTGACCTACAAACCTACAGCGTGTGGGAAAATCACCAAAACGTTATTTTGCATCGTCAGACACAGCTTCTCATTCTTTGTACCAAAACAGAACAGATACAGAGATTGTTTTAACAAACAGCTGAATATTTCACACAGTAAATGGAGAGGTTACACAAAATAAAGACCAAAACACGTTGTGCACAAATATCTAACATTCTTTCCCATACTGGTTATTCCTGATGTCATCAGTTTAAGAAAAATAATAAATTCATAACCATAAATGTCATAGTTAACATTAGTTTTATGCCAGACGTAAAATTATCTTATATATATATATAAAAAAAAAAAAGAATCAAAAAGCCGTTAAAACAAACTTTGCATTTGTCTCTGAATCACCATGATACACAGGGGCACATTCACCTGGCCAGATCCAAAACACCAACTACTGAAAGGCACACGCACATGCACACACGTGTCCACTTGTCGCTGAGTGCACGGAGGCCATCTGTGCTTCCTGTGTGACAACCAGGTGCTTCAGACTTTGAGCGGAGCAGCTTCAGTTAATTAATGTTACCCATTTGCATTTCTTCAATGGCTGATTGTTAGGGAATAAATACTTTTTTTAATTATTAATTTTCTTTATTTTTAGCTGCCAAACCTTTGTTTTTGACTTCTCTAATAGCTTGGGAGATCTGTCAAGCGTAAGTTGAGTGAGGAGCTCGTGAAAGCCAGTTGTGTTTATTTAGAGAAGTGCGGTAGCTGAAAATCAATATTGGACTTGGACAAGCTGTTTACCTTGATAATGTTTAACAGAGGCTTATCTTGCTGCCTGTGTGATGTCAGTATGATGAAATCTCCAACCAAACTGGCTCTTTAGCCGACTACCGGAGTTGTACTGCACTTGCAGGTCAAAATCAGTACAATTCAAAATGGCTGCCTCAGCTAACCGACATCAGAACTAAAATTTGGTGCGGCACCAGCCGAGAATCGTCCCCAACACATGAACTGAGTGCTACACATTGAGCGTCTTTTCTTTACATTTTTGCCTTTATATCTTGAGGTTAACCCCGTTGGTCTGTTAGCAAAATATCTCATTCATTACAAGTCAGATTTTAATAAAATTCTCAGAAATAATTAATTAGATCCATCCATCCATTATCTTTTATGCACTTCTTCCTTTTTGGGGTCACAGGATTCAATGGTGCCCATGTCCAGCTGTTACTGTGTGAGAGGCGGGGGACGCCCTGGACAGGTCTCCAGTCCATCACAGGGACACAGAGACAAATGAGACAAACAACAGTTCACTCTCTCATTCACACCTAGAGACATTTTAGAGTTACCAATCAGTCTAACATGCATGTTTTTGGTCTGTGGGAGAGGAAACCAGAGTACCCGGAGAAAACCCACGTATGCACTGTGGGAACATGCAAACTCCACCCAGAAATATCCCAGGCCGGGATTTGAACCGGCAATTTTCTCGCTAAGAAGCAACATCTCTACCAACTGATCCACCATGTCACCCTAATTGATTAAACGTCTTCTAAAATGGATCAACTTTTTGAGTTGCTACAATTGAAGATGGATGTCACAGTCAGCCAATCAATCACTAAAAATAAAAATATGGTTACAGATATTAAGCTCAAATTTTGTTTTATTTACACAATATTACATCATGCTAAATAATCCATGTAAAAAAATCCAACAAAGTTCAGTCAAGTCCTCTGGATGGCGTCTTTTTTTTTTGTTGAGACATTTCGTCCTTCATCCAAAGGACTTCATCAGTCCAAGGAGCCACACCAAACTCATTCCCATAAGCAGCACACGCACCAAGTGGATCAACCAGTTTGCTGGTGATAAGATGGTTTCTGGGGTCTGCTCTCTCTCTCCCGTCAACTCCTTTGAGGCAGCCATAGCCAAAGTGGTTCAAAACATCAAAGTTCTGATGAAGTCCTTTGGATGAAGGATGAAATGTCTCAACAACAAAAGAAACATCCAGATGACCTGACTGAACTTTGTTGATTACATATCATTCATTTACAAGTCATGACCAAAACTACCTTATGTATGTGGTTAATGTGTGATTCTACATCTCACTATAAGATTATTTAAACTCCTGATATGCATTCTTTTGGGGAATGCAGTGCCTTTAATTTTAGTAATTTATTCAACTGGTTCAGTGTATATGTTATAGTATAATTTATCCATCATTTGAACATGGTATAATATAACATACAGAAAAAAAAAATCCCTGCAGAAATCAAAAGTACCATTAAGATCACAACAATGCTGTGCACTGCCTCTATATGAACATATCCTCTGATATTTATTGTTATAAACCTATAAAATATTCACCCACACCTGGGGAGTTTGACTAAATGTTGTCGAGCTTCATTCACAATGAATTATTTATACAAAGGTTGTGCTTGTGTGTGTGTGTTTGTTTCAGGTCTTAAAAGAAAATAAATCCAATACATGTAAATGTAAAGGATGTCATGGGTGTGATAAAAGTATTTTTACTCACTAATAAAACAACTGGAATTTAAGCGATCGTTTAGAATTCACATGAGTGTAATTTTTTTTCTTTGCCTGTTTGAAGAAAAAAGAAGTGGAACCATTTTTGCATTTAAAACCAATTAATTTGTAGTTTGAGGTGTGACAGAGGAAAGAAGTGAAAGAGTGGAATAATGAAACGACTGCCTCCCAAGGATTTAATAACCCAAAAAGTGCTAATTTCACCTTTGATTGCATGCGGTATTTACTGCCTAAAGAAAGCATATCCAGCTTTTAATCAAGTGTGCCTCCTGTGCTGCTCTAGACTGCACCGTGCCACTGGCAGGAAGAAAAAAAAAAATTAAGGCGAATATGTTGACACTACAGTATTCAGACACTCATATTTTGGGGACTAAAAGATCATGAAATTCAACAGGGAATGGTCAAGTATAATAAGTACATTTTTTGATGGGATACATTGGGTTACATATATAACTAGTTAATTGACAATTGGACATCCAACAAAGTTCAGTCAGGTCATCTGGAATGGTTTTTTTAGATGTTTCGTCCTTCATCCAAAGGACTTCATCAGCCCGAGAAGCCACAACAAACTGAGTACCACAAGCAGCACACTCTCAATGTGGACCAACCAGTTTGATGGTAATAAGATGGTTGCTGGGGTCCGCCCTCTCCCCCATCGACTCATCTGGGGTAGCCATAGCCAAAGTTGTTCAAAATATCAAAGTTCATGCTCAATAATCCAGGGGGAAAAATTCAACAAAATTCAGTCAGGTCATCTGGAAGGTTTTATTTTTTATTTTTTATTTGAGATGTTTCATCTTTCATCCAAAGGACTTCGTCAGTCTGAGTAGCTGCAACAAACCGAGTCCTACAAGCAGCACACTCACATATTGGACCAATCAGTTTGATGATAATAAGATTGTTTCTGGGGCCCGCTGTCTCCCCCGTCGACTCATCTGAGGCAGCCATAGTCAAAGTTCTTGTTCAATAATCCAGGTAGAAAATCCAACAAAGTCCAGTCAGGTCATATGGACGGTTTTGAACCATTTTGGCTATGGCTACCTCAGAAGAGTCGATGGGGGAGAGGGTGGGGCCCAGTAACCATCTTATCACCAGCAAACTGGTTGGCCCACTATGTGAGTGAGCTGCCTGTGGAACTCAGTTTGTTGTGGCTTCTCAGACTGATGAAGTCCTTTGGATGAAAGCCGAAACCTTTCATTAAAAAATAAAATAAAATCATCCAGAGGACCCGACTTAACTTTGTTGGATTTGTTACCTGTATTATTGGGCATGAACTTTGATGTCAATTTTGACACATTTAGAGCTAGAATTTGGTGTGGTAGTAGCTGAGAGTCATCATCAACACATTTTTTGACCACTAACATATTGTGAAAAATAAATAAATAAATAAATAAATAAATAAATAAATAAATAAATAAATCTTATTACCATCAAACAAAATGATTAAAAACATTGATTGTAGCTTGAACAGAAAATAAGAACTACAGTATTTTGGTTTGGGCTTGTATTGTTGCTTTACTAGCTATATAACGTTACACACCAAACTGAAACCTGCTGTTTGGTATTTTGCTTTAAGAAAAATAGTATATTTAAAATAAATTACCACATGCTACCTCCTCTCCATTTAACTGTACCCTTCTCATAAAGTTCAGTGCAGCAGCTGCTGGAGCTGAACTTTGCCAGCCCGTCTATACACAGAGAAGTCATTTACACAATGATGATTTCTGTATTCGCAGCATAAAACCACTCAGAACCATCAGTCAGCTCGCAAAAGGAATTTACATCTTAAGTAACGGAGGCATTTGCATCCAGCTGAACTTTGTGGCGCCTCCAAAGATTCAAGGGTGGGGGCAAATAAAGGAAGCAGATTGAGTGACTTTTCTGAACAGCCACCCACCAGCTGCCGGAACATAAATAGCAATGTATCATTATGGTTGTGCTGAGGGAAAACACCCTGTGTTTTAGTTCTTTGCGGAGGTCTTGCGGCAATCGGTGGGTGTGTTCGTGCAGCTCCCGCTTCGAAAAACAGGCCAAATTAGACCTTTATGTTGCAGCCACGTAAATCTCTGGAATCTTTCTCTGGCGATTATGGAGATTTTCTTTTTGTTTTTTTCGTCTTTTACTTATTTCATTGCTGCTTTAAGGGAAACAAAGCGTTCACTGCTCCTGATTGTGCCGGCACTGGAAGTTGATGAACGTGACCCTGAGATAAATTAGATTTGTCTGCTCCTTCTTCGTGTCTCATAAATATCACACGGGAGAGCGAGGGTTTTGTTTTTATTACGTTTATGAGAGATGATAGAGAATAACAAGATCTGCGGATTGTTTTCTTGCACGTCCTCGACTTCAGGTTTGTCTTGGATGAGCTCAGCTGCAAATGACTTGGTGCTGTGCCCCCCTCGTCCCCCCAACACCCCCCACATGATGCAACACTCCGCAAGTCCATATTCCTTTGAACCCCGCACTTTCATGCTAGTCTGCCAATTTTTTTTATTTATTATTATTGTTGTGCACCCTTTCCTGAAACGTCGAAGTTGGCACACACGGTGCATGACAGTTATTATCCGTGCATCTTTCCTGATTAGGATCTTTATTAGTTTAGAAATGAGTTCCAAGAATTCCAACGCAAACGTGAAACAAAACCTACTGAAAGAAACAGGGTGGTAGTTTCTCTCTTCTCTGTCATTGTTGACTTTGCTCTCAGCAGCTAGGCGGCGAATGGCGACAAATGTTAACGTGGCAACGAGTGGCTGCTTGTTTGTCTAATGCACACTGTATGCAATCAGCAGCGGCCAAATAGGACTGATTTCCTGTTTAAGATGAGCTTTTTTTGCTATCCATCACGCCTCGAGCTGTTAATCATTAGCATGACTTTTTCTTTTCTTACACCGTCCTCTTCTTTTCCCGTATGCATTTCTGACACTGAAACATTTGGCTGTCATCCTCTCTGACAGCTGATGAATTCCTGGAGCAAGCTTCACCAAGTGGCCTGTTTTCCCCAAGTGGGAGCTCCTGTTGAATATGCATGGCCGAGAAATGAACGGAGCAGCCTTCTAAGGAAACGTTGGCGCTCGCGAGGAACTTCCGCAGCCGTGATTTACAAGTCTGTTTTATATTTGCTTTGATGCTGCACTTGTTGGGATCCAGAGTCCAGGTGTGTAACTTTGACAAAATGGAGGCCGCTGTGCCGGTGTGGCCACTTGGTTTCATCTCGAGAGCGCCGTTATCTTTTAATTAAACTGTTTCGGGTGGGCAGAGATGACAAGATTTTTTTTTTTTCTAATTCATAGCTGGGGAGAGTGGCTTTTTTTAACCTCTATGGTTTTATTGAAGTATGATTTTAATGACTTGTTGTCTCTTTGAAAGGATTTTTTTCTGCTTTCACTGAAACGCTCAGAACATTTTCTAGTGTTTAGATGCTACACTGTCCCCCTTCCTCATGACATTAACAGTAGCCCTTTGATATTGATAATAATCTGAATAAGCTTAAAGAAAATTCAACAATGAAAATAAAAACTATTAAAAACTATTAATAATGATAGAGGAATCATGTCCAATTTTTTTTTTTTTGCAAAAATCCTAAATATGTTCCTGGCATCTGCTTGGTGGTGTGATCCAAGCCACAGAGTCGTCAACGTTAGTGGGTGGGAGGTTTTCAGGAGGCCTGATTAGAAGAAGTAACCTTGCTGAATTTGGCACTCAATAAATACTTTTCAAAAACGTGTTTCTTAAAAATGCAACCTAATTACAGACATTTTTAAGTAAATAGACACTAATGAAGTGACTAAATCAATCCTGAGGTACGATGCTCCTGTAGTTAAAGAGCACAGTATTTTCTTTGCACTGTGCACGGCTCGAGCTCCATCAGCTGCAAAAAAAAAAGAGTATTTTTGTCAAAGCTTGTGGGTCGAGTGTATTAACTGGATCTATTGCTAATGAGACAATACTGTAAACTAAAAGATGTAAACAGAGCAAACAATACACCTGACAAACATTAGCACCTGCTTGTTAGCATGCTCACATTTCAACCTGGAGAGACTCACACAAAGAGAGGGAATACAATTAGAGTGTTTTATTGATGAGAGATACTTTGGCGCTCGGGCCCCGGCGGGGACCTGCATGCCGAACCGCTGTGAGCATGCGAGTCCGGCGAAGGGAGATGGATCGCAGAAATCCACCCCCGGGACCCGAACCTGGTGGTGGAGTCAGGGCAAAGGGGAGGGGACCAGAAGACCCCCAGACACCGGGAGGAGACGGGGAGGCGGTGGGACGCGGCGTGGCTGGCAAACAGGGAGAGCCCAGACTGAAGGCTCTATATCTGGACCAGCTGGCTGATGAATGATGCGCTGCAGCTGGTGAGTCTGCCATGTTGAATTTTCAGCTAGCCTTCATTTGTAAATTGGAGTTTTTAATCATCTTAAAAGTTCTTAGACATATCTGAGACCAGAAGTTTTGGTCAAAGTTGACAAGTCTGTCTCTCATTTTACAATGGGAAGGGAAATAGATTCATTTATTTTAATGAGTGTCCGGTAAATATTAGATAGTAATTTGGGAGTGTTAAGATTAAGGAATTCTAATACACTTGGTATTTCAATCCTAGTGTTAAGTTTAAATTTATTTTTGTTATAGATTTAATTTGTTGATATTCTAAAAATGTATTCTTATCAGTCAGCCTTATCAATATATTGTGGTATTAATCTGTTAAATGGGATATAGTCTATTTCCTCATATATATATGTTCCAAATATTCTATTCCTTTACAACCTGTGAAGTTTATCATTATTCTGTTGTAGGATGTCTGATATTGATGCTTTTTAAAGCATTCCTGTCATTTTATGTTTGAGCTAATGAATGTAAGGTCTGAAATCATTGTATTATTGCAAAGTGTCTGTTCTATATCTAGCCAGGGTTCATCAAGTGGTGTGTGTTTTGTCCATCTTGATGTATTCTAGCCTGTTGGCTAGAAAGTAATAATAAAAGTTGGGTGGTTCTAGTCCTCCTTTATCTTTGGTCTTTTGTAGTGTTTTAATCTAATACGTGGGGGTTTATCTTTCCAGAGGGATTTGGAGATGGAGGAGTCCAGGGATCTAAACCAGTCAGATGATGGTTTATTTGGGATCATTGAGTATAGATGGTTTATTCTAGGCAAAACTATCATTTTTATTGAGGCAATCCTTCCCATAAGAGATAAGGGTAGGGATTTCCATCTGGCAAGATCATCTTCAATTTTCTTTAAAAGTGGGATGTGGTTTAGTTTTGTTAAATCTGCCAATTTATGAGAGACTTCGATACCCAAGTATGTAATATTCCGACTGCAGTTGTGTAGTAAGTGAATTATTGAAAAAGCAATTAATTGGTAGAACTGTGGATTTTAGCCAATAGACTACAGGTAGTCCCCGGTTTACGGCGTCATCTGTTTACGGCATTTCGCGTTTACAGCCGCCGCCCCCCAGTGACGTCATCACACCTCAAGGACTTTTTATGCAGCATTTTATGTTTTTTTTTTTTTTTTTTTTTTTTTTTTTTTTTTTTTTTTTTTTTTTTTTTTTTTTT
>JARVLU010001196.1:27872885-27884765 GCA_031762415.1 Simpsonichthys santanae | reverse complement strand
CCCCCCCCCCCCCCCGACTAGGTGACCTGACATATAAACCTTTTGGGATGATCTAGAGTCGACCAGTCGACTTGTCTATTCAACCCCAAGGTGTAGATATCTTTTTGAACAGCCCCAGTTTTGAGAAACAGACTTCCATTCGGCCCAGCCTGACAAGCTAGCTGCTAATCTGAGCGAGGCCAGGTCTGATGTGGACTGCCATCAGGCTGTTTCTGTGAGTAGCAAGTTTGTCATCAGGCATAAAACGTTTGATTGTTACACATGACGATCGATGGTTTGGGACGGATGGTCCCTTTTTGCACGTGTTAAGCCAGTTTCTTGGAATTCAACAGGAGGCTGGCTTGAAACACATCAGTGAGAGCTACTTATGAGACAGATGGGGGTTGGCAGGGCGAAGACTGATGAAGTCTTTCAGATAAAAGACGAAACGTTTCTAATCTTGTCCGGATGAGATGATTTAACTTTTTTTTTTTTTTAATCTACCTGGATGATGGAGTTTACAAAACTTTTTTTTTTTTGCATCTTCAATCTCAAAAATGTTCTGAAAGTCCTTGCAGATGTTATTTTATTTGCTATAGAACAGATATGGTTGTCGTTTACATTAGCACAACCAGTGACCACAGCAGCGAGCTGTAATACATCCTGATGCAGCTTGTTCTACTTCCACCCAGATTTTCATCATTTCTCTGCTGGAGTGAGAATTTAAAGGAAACTTGACAGGACTGTTGTTATTGTCTTTGTGTCCAAAATTACTCAAAGGACACGTAGATTTCAAGTATTGTTTTAATACTCCCAAACAAAACTGAAAGGAGTTAGCACCCTCGCCCAGAACTAACAAAAGAGCCTCAAACTAGCCAAACAAACAACATATGGACTCAGGCTGTTGCTCTAAACTAAAACTAAGAACCAAAATCAAAATCAGGAAATCCAGCCACTCCCAAACATATAGCTGAAATAAGAATGTCCAAAAATGACCCGGTGTACAGGTGGCATTTATTAATGATGTATGGAGTGAGCGTGGAGTTGCAGTATTGGACCAGCAAACGGCAAAACAGTTAACCAGTCAGCCCTATAGCAGCCTGCATCCTTCCTCACATGAGGAGAACTGGTATTCCTTTTAAACAAGTTCACAGCCAATCAGCTTTGGAAAGAGGGGACACTCTAATTTAGCAGGTATTCCTTTACATAACAGATGAATGTGCCTTCCAATGAGCTTTAACATGAACTACAATTAGTTTTTGACTGGCGTTGCGTTAAAAAGGCAGCAGCAGTCCACTTCGGTCTTAGCTCCTCAGTCCAGTCAGAATGAAACTCTTGTTTTTTCAACGCGAGGTCATTCAAAAAGCTAGCTGCAACAGGTTTAATAATACTGTAATTATTCATGACTTTTCCACACAACCCCACTTGAAAATATCTAAACCATCCTGCTGATGTGCTTTTTTTTTATTTAAAACTTTCTCTGAGGTCCTGTTAACTTGAAATAATTTGTACTCCATCAGGTCAAAAATTCCCAATCACAATTTTGGCTCAGTATTTCCATCAAACCATTATGCAGTATTAATGTTCAGTTATTACGAGTCTCCTGGTGATACGTCAGTCCTGCAAAAACACGATTCATGGAGTGGCATGCTTACTTTCGGAGCAGAAATGAATAACTCGTCCCATGCTTCTGCTGGCTTGGATTTCCGCAGCGACTTGGGCAGATGGTTATTGCTGGGATTTCAAAGTGATGGAGGGAAACTAACGTTGCCTGCATTTGCCAGCTCTAATTCTTTCATCCCAGTGAGTTGCACTTAGCGAAAACAGCCCCTTGCTGCCCAAATGAAAGTGCACAACAAAGCGAATCTGCTGACTGTCACTACTCAGCACATCAGCCTGTCTGGGTGCCATACTGAAGCGGAGCAAAGCGATGCAGATTTCTGCACTCGACTGCTTCTTCCTCCCGGCCGGTGCAGCAGCCCGGAGTCCTGAGAGGTAAATGGATGAATGGAGGCCTTTATGGAGATGAGGAAGTGTAATGGTACTCACCTCTCAATCCTGGTGCCTGGAACAGTAGCTCTCTGTGTCTTTTATCAGGGACATGAAAGGAGGACAATAAGCCTATCTGCTATCAACAATATGGTGTCATTTGAAGCAGATTATCCCTCTGTTAAAGTGGAGGAAAATAAAGGCCTTGGAGACAATAGGATGGAGTTTTGAGCCAAGGTTTCTCCTCCCAAGAGGAAATCTTTCATTCTGCTTTGTCTTATTTTTAAAATCTGATCTGCCAATGTACCCACTCAGTGTCACTTGAGGCAAAATTTCACAGATTTTTCTTCACATTAAAAAAAAAAGTCCCAAGAAAGAAGAGCGGCAATTAATGTAAAGCTAGATCAAGTAGAAACTAGAACATTTTGAGTCTAATCTAATTTAGAGTCATAAAACAAACATAATTTATATTTTGGGGAGTGGTGGCGCAGAGGTTAGAGAAGATGGGCCGGTGATCGGAAAGTCGCAGGTTCAACTCCCAGTACCGTAAACATCAAAATGTGGGTGGAAAAGGTGAAACGCCCACACCAGCCTCCACCCTCGTTTGCCCCAATCTGGGTCCTTGAGCAAGGCCCTTAACCCCCATCATCTACTCCCAAAAACAGGTCTCTTGTGAAAATGAGTTCTTGTGACTCAGTGAGACTACCTGTATAAATAAAGGGTAAATAAAATCAAAATGAATAAATAAATAAGTACCATACCAAATCCATTTGAGTAGTTTTTGAGAATGGTTTGCTTTATTTGAGCTGTAACCAGTGCAGACTTTCAATTTCTTGTGTTATAGGTTCTCAAATCGATTATCTAAAAAGAGCATGTCTTCTGGACTGACTTGGAGGACTCTTAATCTAAGTCTTTAATTCAAATTCTCAGGTTAAACAGACCAAAACATGCATTTAGCTCCTTCAGTCTTCAGTCCCTTTTCTAATATCTGGCTGCCTTTTGTTACTGCATCATTTACTTTTCTTTACTGGCTTTCTCGTCTCACTTTTACTTTTTCAAGTGTGTTGGTTCTGCTTCATCAATGAAGAACCTTCACAGAGTTTTGTCTTCTTGCCTTTGCTTTGCTTCTTATTTGTGAAAGTTAAAAGTGGATGGGGCTGAAGTTGCAAAAGTTGGGCTGTTTAATGATGCGGCACCCATTAGTGAGGCTTTTGCACCATAACGTGATACCGAACACGCAACCCAGTTCCAAATGAACCAACTCCAGCCATCTGAAGAACAAGGACGCCTGCAACAGATGGTGTGGCCCCCTCAGGGCCCTGATCTCAATATCACTGAGTCAGTCTTGAGCTAAATGAAGAGAGAGAATCAACTGAGACCAGCTGAACCTACAAAGGATCCGAGCTTCGCTGGTCTGACTGCTTTGATTTGCAAAGATGACTTTTTTTTCCTCTTAGTACCCGTACATGCTGATCACAACCCTCAGGTTTACTATTAATTTTATTTATTTTGTTTGTCTTTAACTTACCTAAGGCAACATATCAGTTTATGAGAGATATTTTTCTCAAATAAATAATATACAAAATTTTCAAAACAAAGGATAAAAGATCCTTATATGTTTAAGGTTTTTATTTTATTTATTTATTTATTTATTTATTTTTACTTGTAAATAATTGGACTTTATCTTCGGTAAAAGCATCTCAGCCACTTTAGATCCCCAACAAAACATGTATTTATGGAAGGTTCAAATTTCTTAAATTGGATATTAGTTTATCTGCATAAGGTTTGAGGTGTAATCAGCTCTTCAGTAGCTCGAATATAGCATTCATCTTTTTATCATTCCTTCATTTTCTCCCCAAATTTACTAGAAAAGAGGTTGTTATGACCTCCTCCATCACTCCTTTTGAAGGAGCCACTGGTTTAAAAACATATTTTACTGCACAAATTCAGACTAAAGTCTGTAGTTGAGTGGAACAGCAAACTGCACAATGTCTGAAATAAAATACCTGGAGCTGAGAATACAAAATGTGGAAAATGTTTTAATTTTCTTTATTTTGTTTTAATGCATTCCACTGATTTTTCCCTCTTCATTGATTATTGTCATATTTTATCTTTGTAAATAGACAAAAATATGTTTTCTAACTCTGGTATGCATTTGTTTTCATCTGCATTAACACTAATTACATTAATTAAGTTTAGACAAAGAGGTGGCATGGTGGTGTAGTTGGTAGAGATTACAATTGCATTTGGTCCCAAAAAAATCTGACCCGACCTGGCCCCAGCCCATAGTCATCATTTCTGAACCCCACCTGACCTGACAAACTAACAGAAATTACTGGTCCAAACCCAAAAAACCCAACATTTTTAATTAAGTTTTGACTTCTTATATAGTTATTAATGGCCGGTGGACGCGTGTGGCTGAGGGGGCAGAAGATCAGAGTTGAGGGGGTGTTTGTCCTTTCATGGCTGCCAAAGTGCATTAAATCCCTGCTTCTGCCTGCATTCTGCCTTATTCAGACACGGACCCTGCTCTGACATGTCGGATCTTTTGAGATCTCACCTGTTTGGGTCATCGGCCGGCGCGTCCGCTGAGTGCAGCTGAATCTTTTTTAAATACCAACACCTTCTAAAGGAAAGCACAAAGATGTCACATTTGTTTGAATGTCTTTCTTTACTTTGAATTTTTTTTTTTTTTAACCACTTTCAAGGCCGGTCAGTGCATGATCAAATGGCCACGTGTGGCTGGTGAATGTATGGCATGCCATGTTTTCATATAATTGGATTTTCAGCTGCACATGTCTGCTGACACAATAAAAAACCCAATACTGGCCCGGCCCGCACATTAAGCACATTATTATGGCCCGACCCTGCCCTAATCCGGGTTGGGCCGGTCCGAGCTGGGCCGGACTCTGGGTTCGAGTTAAAAATGACAGCTCTAGTAGAGTTGCCTCCTCAAAGCGAGAAGGTATGAGATATAATCACGGCTGGGCGGTCATTCTGGGTGGAGTTTCATGTTATCTCCGTGCATGCGTGGGTTTTCTCCAAGTACTCCAGTTTTCTCTCACAGACCAAAAACATGCATGTTAGGCTGATTGGTAACTCTAACTTGTCCCTAGGTGTGAGTGATAGAATTAATTATTGTTTGTCTCTGTGTCCCTGTGATGGACTGGAGACATGTCCAGGTGTCCATAGCTGGTCATGGGCACCAGTGATCCCTGTGACCCAATAAGGAGGAAGCAGGTAAAGATGATGGATGGTTAGAAGTTTAGAGAAAACTTTAAATGGTTTTTACTTATATGGAGCACAAGGATATTCTTTACTTGACAATGTTGTCTGTGGAAACTCATCAAGTCCATAGTCACGTCTTTAACCAGTTTGTATGACGTTAAAGTGAATCATCCAGTCTCTCTACAAGCATTCCAAGCAGAACTTTTCAGCCTATGAAAATACACACAAATTTTAGTTTTAGATAAAAGAATTTTGTGTGGGATGCTGATCTGTGATGTTTTAAGTATGACAGTGATTATCATCAAAGTTACACGTTGTAAGCCGCTGTGGGAATGCGTGCGTGAGCGAGGAGCGTTCTTGTGTAGAAACTTGTTTGAGAGAAAGAAGAAGACAAAAAACAGAGATGAAGACAGCAGAGAACAAATTATTGGGATCAAGCCAGATGCTTCAGGTCTCCATAGAAACTCCACACACTTCTCTCTTTTCCATTTATTGCTTTATTTTTATTTCTGCCGTTCCAGAATAACTTAATTAAAGCTGAGGCAGCCTACCACGCTGTGAGAGATGACGGGAGGCCTGAGATGATTTGTGATGGATTACTGCATTTTATCTCCCCTTTATTTACTCAATGGAAATGCATCGAAGCTTGCTATAACACAAAACGAACGCGTGATAAACAGTTTTTCTTGTGTTTGCTCCAAAATGATTTGACAAACACGTCTTTACAAATATGCATGAGACACTTTCTCCCTCCCCTTTTAGTTTAAACGTAACCCGTGTTTTTGTTTTGAAATGGCGTCCCGCTGTCAGCGCAGAGAAAAGTCGTGGCAGCAGCAGTAGGTACCTGTAAAAAGCTCCTCTGCAGAGCTTCACTGATAAGCACGGCTCCTAATTGGATATCGTGTGGGTGGGGTGGGGGGGGGGGGAGTCGAACGCATCGTCTTCGCTCGGACTGATTAATTAGCAAAGTTTGCTTTTCTGTTTATTTTTCCCTTTTTGAACTGTTACCAACACAGTTCAAGGTCAGTATTTTTATGCACAAATTAGCCTCAATTAAAAAAAATAAAATAAAGCTTAAGATGCAGTGATCTAATACAGCGTTTTTAAAGAAGACACAAATGTCCTTTTTATTATAAGATATGATGTTTTGATGAAAATATAACAGGATCACAGAACTACGGCACTTCTTCTGTGCTGTCTTTAGAACCATTTAAAAACCAAAGTAAAAAACAAATTCCTCATACTTCACTCTCTTTGCTCCTTTTTAGATCACGGTGTGGACACACAAATGTCCCATATTTTCAGTCTGAAAGCAAACGGAGCTCAGAATAGCTCACACCAAATGTAAAAGATAATACTGTATATATGTTTAATTTTAGCCTTTCTCTTACACACTTAACCTGGTTTGCAGTTTGGGAATAAAAACTTGGTCTTGATCCATCTTCTTGGACAAAATCTCATTGTGGGTGTTTGATTGAAGTGGCCCAGACACTAGGATCAGTAACACACAGCAACAACCAGCTGGCCAGTACAACATTAAATACTGAGCTGAAATTAGATGTGGTCGTAGCTGGGCATCATCCCTAATGCATATTTTTCAAAGTGTTTTTTTTTTTTCTTTGAACATACAACAACACCAACAAGAAAAAAAAAAACAAACATAGAACAACCCCCCTCCTCCACCGGATCAGTCACACACATACAAACTAGACTGGCATTGACATGCTTTCCACATGCAACACAAAAGGCTGCCAAGTGTCCCAAAATCTTTTAACAGAACCCTTTGGGGTATATCTGATTTTTTTAGATGAATGTGATACATCACTTATCCAGTGTACATATGTTGGGAGGTGTGGGACCTTCCAACTGCACAAAACAAGTCTTCTGGCCAGAAGGGAGCCAAACACAATCACATCCTTCTCATACTTGCTGAAGGACGTATCCACAGGGACAACCCTGAACAATGAGATGAGTGGTGATGGGTGAACAGTTTTGTCACATATCCAAGAGAAGGTGTCAAAAATAGATTGCCAAAAAGTCTGCAGTTTGGGACAGGTCCAGAATTCATGCAAGAGTGTAGCTTGACTTTGTTTACAATGATTACATGCAGGGTCCAGGTTGGCTTTGATCTTGGACAGCTTGTCTTTGGACCAGTTCAGCCGGTGCACCACCTTGAATTGAATTACATCATGTCTCAGGCAGATGGAAGATGAGTAAATGTTCTTAAAGATCTTTCTTCAGATTGAGTCTGATATGGATTCCTGGAAGTCTGTTTCCCATTTCAGTTTAAGGGAGTCGAAACTGGTCTCATGATATGAACCGAGCAGTGTATAAATCTTGCTAAGGGCCCCGTTCCCTAATACATTTTTAAGCATGACATCTTGCAATATCAAATAAGACGTGCACAAGTGCATGACATTATTGTCAAGGTTGGACCAAAAGGGCTGCAGCTCTATTTCTCATCTCAACCTAAAATAGTCTTAGTCTAAAACACTGTCAGAAAAGGCAGCGGGTGATATGCATTTATCTAAGGATGGATAGGTTTTTAATTTCTATTTTCTTTTAGAGCATGTTCTAATTCTCAGTGGGAAAAAAAAGATCTGTCAGTTTTTTTTTAATTTTTATGTTAAACCACCATTGGACAAAATTCCTGCAGCGCATTACTGATCAATTCCCTTTATATTTAATTTAGTTTTTATTTATTTATTCTGTGGTAAAGCCGTGTGACAAGCCTTTGAAGTCGACAGCAGTAGAGAATCAGGGAAGACTTCAGATCAGGATCCAAACTGACTGCACGGATGTCTTTAAAATCTTATAGATATTCAGTGAATTATATATTTTGATTTTTTTTCTTCCTTTTTTTACTTTGTGGAATTTTTGCATCAGATTGCCGGTGCCTCCGATCTTTGAATGCAACAGCGATACAAACAAGTTACTGGTTTTCCACTGAGACCAACAAAATCTGCTGGTTCAATCCCAAAAAATAAATAAAAGTGAGTGAAAGTACAAGCACATATTCATTTATTTATTTTATATCTCGCTACAATGATTCCAACAAGTCAGACACAACACCTGGCAGATTCAGTTGATCAGTTGTGCAGCCACGATGCCTGCAATGACGCGTAGCAGCACAGACACTGTCAGATGTAAAAGTGACATGGTGTGAAAAAAAAAAAAAAAAATCCAGTGTACGCTTCACAGAACCACCATAACATCTTGTGTCATTTTTGAAGTTTAAGTTGTTTTGATGGACAGAATTAACTCCTCTGCATTTCCGAATGAGTCAGTTCTTCATCAGAATTCCTTCTGCCTTTTTTCAGACCGACTGGTAAACCAAGACTTTTTGAACTGTTTCTTCTTTTAAGATATGCAAAAACAGTATGGATACATATGTTGGTTTCTGCTGGCTTTCATAGAGAAATATTACTAATTAACTTTTTATGTTTCTGTTCAGTACCCTAATGACTTCTGTTGTGACTTGGCTCTATATAAATAAACTGAATTGAAATGGAATTGGTATCACTTTGTGCCCCACATTGAACAAGGAGCAGAGGAGAGTTGTCTGAGGCACTCGTGAAGATCATGGATATCCATGTCAAAGGTAAAGGCTGCAAGACTGTCTCTGAGCAGCATCTTGATCCTCTGACCACCGCTGCCAGTATTCTTAAAAAGTACAAGGTTCATGGGGCTCCAACCTCCCAAGACATGGACGCAAGAAGAAATGCAACCCCAGGTTATCAAACAGACAGTGTGGACGGTAGCAAACGAGCTAAGAAACCATTCAAGCTGAACTCCAAGATCAAAATAGGTCACTTTCTTATCGCCCAATCACAACCATAATGGGCTTTATGAATGGAGATCCAAAATGGCTCCACTAATTTCATAAACGTAAAATAAGTCAGACAGGAATTGATTAAAGTGCATATTGACAAGCACCAAATGTTCTTGGACTGATGCGACAAAGTTGTAGATTTCTGAACAGACACATCAGTTGTGTTTTATTTTGTTGTGGAACTGTACCAGCAAATTTATCAACAGTTTTATCTTAGTCTGAGTGAATTAGGCGAGAACTAGTTTTAATAGACAACTTCCGAGGAATGCTGTTTTGAACATAGGTCAAGAGAAAGATGAAGATATGTGATGATTTTATTCTGAGTTAGAAGAATAATATATGAGATGTTTAAAATTGTATAATAATAAATAAAAAAAAACAATTATTTATTTATAATTATAAATAATAATTAAAAAAATGTATAAAATCTTCACTCAGCAAGACATTTTTAAAGCTATCAGGGTCCAGCAGGGGTTTTCCCTTGTTTTTCTGTTTATCTTTATTTATTTGTAGGGTCCTGAGTTGATATTTCAAATTCAACTATCAAAAAATTTAAAAACACAGAAAAAGTTATTTATGTATTTATTTATTCTGTTAAGCACCCTTTCAAATATGACATAAAAGCATATATCTTAAAAATTCAAGGTTTGGGGCCTCCAGGCGTATTTTCTTTCTTGCTTTTCCAACACCTACGCATCCTTTTGAAATCAGAAATCTAGAGCTTCTTTTCTAGTCAGCCTTCATGAAACACTTTAACTTGAACTGATGTCAAACAGCGTCTGGGCTGTCATACGACGTCAATCAATCGACTGTATCAAGAGTTCAGTCACTCCGAGCTGAAAGGCTTGTTTTGCTATTTTGGGGTCACATATAAGAACACATCTTAGATCCATGGTTTTTATCAAGTTGATTGAAGCTTCAAAATGAAGCGCCTGCTTTGGAGCCACCACCAGTTGCTTTTGAATCTGCCTCAGTAATACTTCCATGTGGAGCGGAGTTACTTCTCTTCTCTTCGGGGCCTGTGGCAGCCAAAGTTCAACTTTCTACCAGGTTGGAGTTCACTGATCTGAAATTTAAGGTCTCCTGGATGCTTAAAAACATTGTTTCCCCCTCGTCTGCGATGCAGCATACCAAGCTGCCACTACCTCTGAATTGCACTTAAGACAGTGTATGGGCTCTGGCTTTGTGGTATTCTCTTCCTACTAATGGACTGTCCTCAGCCAGAGGTGCTATCCATCACATGCACTACCTGAAGTCTGGAGCCTCTATAAAGATTAGGGCTGTTAAGAGAAGATGGATGGACCCTGTCGCCGCCAAGCATCATCCCCAAATGCCTAAATTAAATCTAGAAATCCTCATGGGGAGGTTAGATTAGCCTCGTAATAGGAGGCACGAGGCAGGACTTGCCTCGCCCCCTTCATCATTACAGCGGTATGTCTTTAAATATTTATGAAAATTGTGAACATTAGCTTTAAGAGTCGTTTTAAGGTTAGTTGAAAAGCACTTTGGAGGTGGGAGAAAATCTCACCGTGGTTGAGTTTGCCGCATTTTCATCAGGCACGAGAGACGCCAACTAGCTGAGTACCGTGGATGTTGCCTCATTCCCTCCCCCTGCCTCCTGTCTTTGTCTTTTGCCTCTGGGAATTAGTCAAAGAGCCAAACAATTGTTAAGGAAGTCCATATTAGAATGACCTTTGTATCACAGTTTACACCTCTTTTGATCTTTTAAAAGGTTTGTTGGTCCTGTGGCCTTTTAAAGCCAGTAGTTATGGATTTGTTTCCTCTCGCTGAGATGGTTAACCGAGGTGCTTGTAACTCATATGTGAAAGACCTTTAAACAAAATAGAAAAAAGAAACGTTTGCCCACTTTTATGATTACAAGGCTTGTGACGCTTTAGTGTTCAAAGCACAATGACATAATTGATTGTAAATGCAAATGTGTACTTAAAATGCAGGAGTCACAAAAGATTCTTAAATCCAGTCTTTTATTGGACATGTATTTTATGTTGTGTTATTTAAAGCATAGATTAGAAAATCTGATTATTTTTGTCTGTGTCTGTGTGTGCATGTGTGTGTTTGTCGGGTTAGTAAAATTTCTCATGAAAAAGTACCCAGATTTGATTGAAACACAAAGAAAATAATCATTGGATGCACATCTACTAAAGATGAGCATTTTAAGTCAACCTAATTCAAAATGGCAGCCACATCTAGATGAGCTTAACAAACACAAAAACTCATATTTAAAAATACTGAGCTAAAATTTGGTTTGCAAGTAGCCAAAATTATCTCCAAAGCATTCTTGAAAGGCTGATAAATCATGCAAGATTCATGCACACTGCTTATACTCAACAATAGTTTACCAAAATTTGACCCAAATTGCTTAAATTTAGCACAATTTGTATCATCAAGATGATTTTAGTTCAAATACCTTGACATTTAATGCTGCAGGAATCCCTTCAAATGTTTTAAATAAAGTGAAAACATGCATTTATTAAAATTTGGCATGACAAGAGAAATTTTGTATTTTTCTTTATTCATTATTGCATGCCAAACACCTCCGTCACTTTTTAACAGACAGTTTCAGTTGTCTTATATTTGCCATATTTTTTGCCATATAAGTCACACCCTTTTTGCATGAATTTGCAAGTCCTGCAACTTATACACCGAAGCGACTAATATACGTTTTTTTTTCCTCTCCATATTTACAACCTAATTTTTGGCTTACCATTTTCAGACTCTAAAGGGCCCTCGAGCCTTATGGCAAGCCAAGTGTCTCATTAATAGGTCAAAGTGGCTATTAATGAGACACTTGGCTTGCCCTACAGCGGGGGGGGGGGGGGGGGGGGGGGGGG
>JARVLU010001196.1:27836977-27850087 GCA_031762415.1 Simpsonichthys santanae | reverse complement strand
TCCCAACTTTTTTGGGATTTGTTGACACTGTGAAATTTTGAATCAACATATTTTTCCTTTAAAATGTTACATTTACTAAGATTAAACTTTTGATCTGTCATCTATGTTCTATTACGAATAAAATATTGACATTTACCATCCCAACTTTTTGGATTCTGGTTTGTACTCTCGCTCTGTCCTGGCTTGTTGTGAGTGCAGTAACTTGAAAATAAGTGAGCCACCAACATCTATTTTTGTAAATGGCTGCATCTAGGTATAAGAAAGGTTCATTTTGAAAACTACTTTGCCACATCAACATCCAAGATGGCCACCACCATATGCAAACCAGCCGTGCATATCATTTGAGAAAACTATGCTTTCTAGTTTTTATATTTCTTAAAAGTCTAGTTTCCTCAAATGACTGATATAGCTGGGGCTGTGACTGAAGGTTAATCTATGGTGTACAAGGCCACCATTGACCACCACAGGCCACTCACCAGGATTCATCACATGTACCACCTTGGACAAGAAAAATCTATCTATATTCCTATACAATTTTTAACTCCTATCCACTTGAACATCTCACACCAAAAATATTTTCCTTGCATTCTATGTTCAATTCCAGTCCAGAATAACATTCCTCTCCGAAACTACAAATATTTACCATCAAATTCATCAGCGTGGGGTATATTGGCATATCACTTGTTGTACCGTCTAGTCTGGCATCTTTACCATAATCTGAACCAACAAAAAGCTTGGTTTGCTCTTTTGACCTGTGTTAAGAGTTTCTCAAGGAAAGCTTTGCCTCAAATGGTATATAAACCCACTTCAACAAAGGCCCAAGGTCAAGTATAAAGATTTCTGCATTCTTTAAAATAAGAAACCTGTCATCTCTAAACGAGTGTCATCCCTCTGTCCTGTCTGTATTGATGGCGTAATTGCTCTGATAATCACTGCCTGTGTTCCCAAGTTCATTGTTGCCTATTCAGCACGTCTGACAGTGTCCTTTTTGAGCAGATGGTACTGGAGGCAGGAGACCAGCCCTTTTCTCACCTCAATCTGGAAGGCAGGACTCATCCCGCCATCCTGGACGGGATGGAAAATAGTTTGCTCAAGGCAAAACAAGAGGAAGGAACCTTGGGAGACTAGCAGCTGTGCTTTATGTTTGGATACGTACAGCTGAAGAGATTACCTCTTCTCATAACTGTTAGTTGAGGGTTCGGGGTGGTTGTTATAGTCGAGCAGTCCCCCTTCATTTATTTTCTACCACGGAGCCATATGTGTAAATGAGACACCCTGCTCCAGTGCCCTCAGGAAGTCTATAGATTACTGTTAATAAGCATTTACCGTAGCGCAAATACACATTGCACACAGTGTGTCATCACTGAGACCTTTCAGAAATAATCCTTATCAGGCGGCCTTTGTGTTCCAACATCTGATTAACAAAAATTGCTGCTCTGCAGCTGTGCAGCTAATTGGAAACGTGACCAGCTCCTCCAAGACGTTACACTATCTCAATTACTTTTTGACGTTTAGCTCCACGGGAGTGTTCAGTAAAGAATGTTTGCATGTATTTCGCCATAGCTGAGAGACTGTTTCCATTGGGTAAAAGTGAAAATCTCAAGATGCAAGAATCTGCTATTTAGGTTTACTCTATTACTTTCACAGCCCATCTCTGTTACTTTGCAAAAGTTAATTGTATTTTGAAAAATAGAGGTAGGGGGGAAAAATCCCCAAAGCAGCTCCTGTCAACAGCAGTACACGGCTGTTTAAGCTCGAGATCTTAAAAGAAAACCCGCTTGAAGTGATAGTTTGGGCTCTTGGCTAAAAGATTAGAGTTCCACTTTTTGTCTTTTAGTTTTGAGAGCAGCTTTTCATCTGAGCTGCGAACCACTCAGGCTCTGTAGAGCAGCCATGAAAGCTTCCTGCATGCTTCAGCACACAAACTGACGACAATCAAACATAAAAATTTGCTTTAGAGTTTAGACTCCAGAAGCTGTTCTTTCCTCTATGTATGTGTGTGTTCTTCCGCGAATGTAATCCTTGTTCTTTTTTTTTCTTTCTTAGATTACCCTTTCAAGAACAGATTAATATTGTTGACAGTCTCGCCTTTTTTCTCCCATCCCCTTTTCTGATTTTCCTCAGGATTAGTCTGCAAATTTTTTTCTGCACCAGCATGTGAACTTCCTGTTCACTGGCAGTTACAACCCAGAATGACATAACCAGGATATTTAGCTAATTAGTGCAACATGGTGGCGTTAAATTGTTTTTCTTTGACAAATAAACTGTTCTTGATCTTTTCTCTGAGTCTCTCATCTAACCCACCTTTGTCAGATTTAGTGTTGTTTTAAACTAATTATCTTTAAAATCATTTTTAACACAAACTAAATTCCAGGTAATTAGTTCCTCGCATGATTAAGAAACATGTCGTAGCTTTGAAATTATGAATTAATAATACATGGTTAAGTAAGAAAAAAAATACTGCGTAACAGATCAAAAGTGGAAGATCCTTCTGAGAGTTCTAAAAAAAAAAAGATGTTTATGGTGTTGTTGTTGTTGTTCATGTTTTCACACCTCCTATCCCCTCATCTTCCAAAAATACAGCTCCCACAACGGTGTGCAAATTACCTTCAACATTTACGATGGATTTTTTTTTTTTTTTTTTTTTTTTTTACAGACTTCATCTTATTATAAGAAATGGCTAGAATTGAATCCATTTTGGTCTAACCTTGTATTAAAGCAATCATTTACGAAATGGTGTAATCTCTCAGCTCCAAACGATATTTGTAGTTGATGAACTCCCCATTTCATCCAAAGGTAGTCCTGACCAGAAACTCAGATTTTTGTGCAGACCTTTGGATGAGAACATAAACTCTGATCCACTGCTAAATCCTGACTAACACGTTCACTTGACTTGGTTTAGTTATCAAGTTTTTGTTTAACAGAGACAAGGACCTTACAATATAACATACAATGTGAATTTTAATACAGTTTGAAACATTGTATATGTTCAATAAATAAAAACACATTAAAGTTTGACTGTAAATCATCCAACTATGCAACAAACTGTTACAGTAACATCATTAATCCTACACCAAAGTTCATGCTCAATAATTCAAGTAAAAATCCAGCAATGTTCAGTCAGGTCATCTGGATGGTTTATTTTTTGGCTGAGATGCTTCATCCTTCATCCAAAGGACTTCTTCAATCAGCCTCAGAGGAGTTGACGGGGGAGAGGGTGGGCCCCGGAAGCCATCTTAGCACCAGCAAACTATTTTTTTTTTCTCCCCACTATGGAGTATGCTGTTTGTGGGAATCAGTTTGTTTGGGGCTTGTTAGATGGAAGAAGTCCTTTGGATGATGGATGAAATGTCTCAGCAAAAAAAAAAAAAAGAAATCATCCAGATGACCTGACTGACCATTGTTGGGTCCTTAATCCTTTTTGTGTGTGTGTTTTGATAGTACTATTGTATGTGGTGAAATAGCTAATTCTACAATTTGCTCTAACTACAAAATCTATTATACAATGCACAAATTGCATTTGGTAAAACGTATATGTGTTCAAATGTTTTTTGAAACCTAAGCTTTCCTGCTACTGTTGGAATACTCGAGCGTCTAGCTTGAGTTGAAATAGAAAAATAGAAATAACCTTAAAAACAGGCTGCACACTAAGCATTATTTCCACTACATTTTCTCTAATGAAGGAAGATGTCAGAGCACGAAGTTGTGTCACGTCTCATCTACATTTGTCTTTCTTTGTTAAGGTAGCATCCCATTTGTATCTCTGCAAAGGGCTAACTTCAATTAACCTATACCACTCACAGTGTGCACGCTGTAGGTCTGCTTCATGGATACGGAGGATATGCTTCATGCCTGCCAGCTATTGAATTTGAATCTCATTCATAATTTTGTTTCTAATATTAAAGGTCACATTAGCATTTGTGTTGCTTTGTGTTGTGTAAGCAGTTGGCATGCAGGGCCCTGCAGCAGTTGCGCTGTTGCTGGGTAGTTGGTTGGTCCTCGAGGTTTCACGATAAATCCCCATCAAATTATAAATTAAAAGAAAGTAGGCTCCTGTTGGTTAATGGAATATTATACAGTGTGGGATTTAAATTAGAATTCATAAGTCAAAACTCTGCATAGCCGGCCGTTGTGATTCATTTCAGCTTCACAACCAATATGTCACCGTGATCGGCAAACTAATGGAAACGCCTCTCAGTTCTTTCACTTTATTAGACTTTAAGGTCTAAAAATTCAATTTCGTGTTAATAACTGCAGCCAAATTATGCATGTGTTTAATTCACCGGGTCTTACGTAATCGTAGCTTCTGGCTGCTGTAAAAATCATAGTTTTGGATATACAGGTAGATTTTTTTTTTTAAGTCCTTAAATACTTTTAGCAAACTTTTTTTCTGAATGATACAAGTATTTGAAAAGCTTTCCATTTTATCAAACACCAAAGCAATTTATGTTAGGTTTATTTGTCATATGCAGATCAACACAATGTCAACAAAGCGATGAAATGCTCAGGATGAGAAGAACCATCTCGACTCGCCAAAATAAAAACATGTACTGTATACCAAAGCATGCAATAAAAATACCAAAATAAGGTGCCAAAAATGAAAATTAATAGTTCTGTTGGCAGTGAGGTTCTCTTATGCATCTTTTCCATTAGTATCATTTGAACCAGTACAGCACGGTTCGACTTGGCTCAGCACAGTATGAGTTGTGTTTCCATTATACTTTCAGTAATGGTTTTATTGGGCAGGTTCAGCTCAGAGCACACAGGAGCGCATGAGGCTGGGGCCTGCCCGAGCCCCGGCCTTGCGTGCTCCTGCGGGACGGCGGCGTGGTGATTAGTGGAACTCGGAGCCGAGGAGATGACACCCTGCCCGGCCTGAAGTGGCTCCGAGGCTCTGGTGGAGAGGACCGGGGGACCGGCGGAGCTCCAACTAGCACGCTCGGAATTTTGTTGTTGGGCACCAAGCACAGAAAATGCCTGCACTTCAGCATTAGACCACGTGTTGTCATTATTGTTTTCGTTTATGTTTTTATCTTAAAAATAGGTCCAGTCGCTGCTCCGAGTTTGAGTTGTTGCAAATGGTGGATCGGGTTGTTGTGAAAGTTTCTCCAACGACCAGTGACTCCACCCCCTGACCAATCAGTGACCGACAATGTTCTGATGTCATGTTTTAGGACCCGTTCGGCACGGTTGGAACCCCATAGAAATGGGTACTGAAAAAGGGACCGGTTCCACAAACAGTTGCTAGTAGAAAAGCCTTGGAACAGTGCTTGGAACAGTGCTGAGTCAAGTTGAACCATGTTGTACTATTACTAATGGAAAATGACCATTAGCAACATGGTCCCATCAACACCATGGGACTGTTAGCAGCTAGGTTTGGTTAGCAGTGTGGTTCTGTTAGCAGCATGGTCTTGCTAGCAGCGTTAGCAGGTCTTGTTAGAAGTATGGTACTGTTAGCAGTGTATTTCTGTAAGTGGTATGGTCTTGTTAGCAGCATTAGCAGGTCCTGTTAGCAGTATGGTACTGTTAGCAGTATGGTACTGTTAGCAGTGTGGTTCTGTTAGTAGTGTCGTTCTGTTAGCAGCATTAGCAGGTCTTGTTAGCAGCATGATACTGTTAGCAGTGTGATTCTGTTAGCATCATGGTCTTGTTAGCAGCGTTAGCAGTTCTTGATAGCAGTATATTACTGTTTGCTGTGTGTTTCTGTTAGTGGTATGGTCTTGTTAGCAGCATTAGCAGGTCTTGTTAGCAGCATATTGATAATAATGAATGCTGCAACTGCCCTCCCAGGCTGCCCTCCAGAACCTGGTCCATTCCCCGTGTTATTTCATTGGCGTCCTGAACGGGGGTGATGTGATAATGGATCAAGATCAAGCATTAACACATTCAACAATTTTCTAAACTACATGCCCTTTACACAAAGCCAGAGCAAATTCAACAATCACACACATGTTTTAAAAATCAACTAATTCTGTTATTTCATTTGTTTCTAATGTGAGCAATATTTACCATCACCTACCATTTCATTTGCTGCTGCAGAATAAACTTGGAGCTCATTTTCAGCTAGTCTCTTGAGAAGTCACATATTAAAACACACACACACTTGTGTGTGTAGCAATGTCGTCTCTGAATGTTGATGATAAGTCCTCAGTTTCAACCTGATGTTACTATTTGAGGCTTTTCTCAAAAAACTTAGATGGGAACAAACACAACTAATTACAGTTACTCTACTGTGATGTTTTAAACTCCAGAGCTGAATGTGAGCAAAGCTTCTTTCTAACCAAACACCTCCATCCTCTAATATGCTCTGATTTGACGGTCACTTCAGTTAACAGCTCTGTCTGCAGCTGCAAGAAAGCTTCCTGATGCAAAGGAGTTTTTCTCAACTGAGAACTCAACACTGTCCACTTTTATCACGCAGGTTTGCATACACCTCGTATGACATTCTGACAAGACATAATAACAGTAAAATGCTTACACTTAACATTAAAAAGAGCCTGGAATGAAAATTTTGACTTTGAATAAAAGCTTTTGAAATGCAAATGCAGACCCAAGCTGAAAGGTTGACCAAACAAATGGATAATAAAACTCCATTATGGGGAATAACATTTGAACGGAGTTAAAGCAATTAATTTAATAAATTAATATAAGGCAGATGGAGTCTCGAGAATAAACAAGTCTAAAAGATGATCCAAAATGCACAAGAAAGACACTCGAGGAATTACGGGAGGTGTTAACAGATGAACTGACAAAAGACTTAAGAGAAAAACAAGGCTGTGTGTGCAATGTGAACAGGTGGGAACAATAAGGGATTCACAGAGACAGGAAGAAAACAAAAACTGGAAGAAAAAACAAATAAGGCACAGAGGGAGAACATTTTAATACAGAAAACCTGTAACATTTGTATGCCCAAAAAAATATCAGAAAGTCTCTGATGGCAAAGATACTGATTATATTTACAGAGGTGGTAAGAAAAAATACATCACACAGTTTGATATTAATAATTTATGTATCAGGACATTTGGATCAGACCAGGTTTTTTTAAATTAAGTCACCTTTAGATGAACAAAAACATGAGACACTTTACATCAGTAACTTTAAAAAGTATCAGCAATGCAGAACCAGTGTGTGAAACAGCAATCATACTTTGACTGCTTTCATTGTTCCACTGCTTCAGTAAGATTCTCTTCTTTTAATTAACCTTCAGTAGAAACATCAAGAAAAACCAAACGATTTGTCAGCTTCTCTAGAGTCTTTGGGTGTGTCACGTTCTTCGTGTTTTTCTTTGGATAAGCTTAGAGATTTAGTTTGGTTTTTCATGCTGATCTTTGTATTTCTTTTTATCTTTTGACACCACTTGTTTTCTGTTATTTTTATTTTCTACTTTGTATTCAGTTTCTTTCATTGCCTTCCCAGACATTCTCAGTACTTTTCTGCAGTCGGCTTCTGCTCCTCTGTTTGTCCACGCCCACCTACACCTGTTCTTCTTTACCATTAGGCAACCTGTTTCCCATCCAGCCCCAGTCCATTTAGTCTCCCAGTCTTCACCTGACCTGCAGCCTGGCATTGTGCTTCCATGTCTTGTCTGGGGCTCCATTTTTCCGTTCATTCAACTTTTATTTATACAGGTTAGTTCCCACAGAGCCTCGAGGGCTCATTTACAAGAGAGACCTGTTACATACAAACATACAAAGTAGATGAGGCAAAGAGAACACAAGGGTGGAGGAAGTAAAAAAAAAAATCATATTTCATACCATGTCCTGGCTGGGCACCGTGTAAAAGATGCTAATAAAAGACCTTGCAACATAAACAGCATTATACATGACATCATAATACATGTATGCATGAGGAGGTCAACAAAGGTGATGAGTTGTGCCAGCAAGTTCCTGATAAGATGGTACAGTGTCTATCAGCGGCACAGTTCTGATAAGGCCCACTGATGTCCTCGGGAGAGGGGGGTAGAAGGAGGGGAGGAGAAACAGAGCATCATTATTCACAAAATCTCTGGGAGAATTTGAGATAGATGGCCTATTCAAGGCCATTGGGGGGGCAGGTTTGATAACAATAATTGTTTTGGGACAGGCAGACTGCTTGATTTTTTTTATGTCGGCCTATAAAAGTTCTGCTAGTACTTCTCAATGGCAAATCCAAAACAGTCAGACTTTTGGTCATTCTGCCAGCCCGTGCTTGTAGCCTTCCTCAAGGTCGAATCCTTCATGCCAACAAGTTCCATAAGCCACAAGTGGCCTGCGATTCTCAGAAATCGCATCCATCTTATGGCTTAGCTCGAAAAGCAATAGTCTATATGCACTCAAAGTGCGGCACAATCTTTCACAATAATTGTATCAATTGTGTTAAGAGACCGGCTGACCAAATCCATCATTTACAATTTATGGGCTCCATATACTGTATATATATGGCCCACAGTTTTCTTCAGTTGTGTAGTTTTGAATCTTTTCTTTATTTTAAATCACAGCTACTCTGTTTTTGTTGTAGTTTTTGTGACTATAAATTCTTATATTTTAACTTGATATATTGATTGATTGATTGATTGATTGATTGATTGGTTGATTGATTGATTGATTGATTGATTGATTTCATGTTGAGCTCCCTGTGTTGATCTGCATTCTTGGGTCTGTTTCTCTTCAAAACCTGACTGGGTGTCTGTTAAGCAATACCAAAGTGGAAAGACACTGATCTCTCGCTGCCCATTAATCTGTGAAGGAGTTATAGATACTGTAAGACCATTTCTAAATCAAATTTAAGTTAATGGTTCAAACGTGTAAAGAAGATAATATATTCTAAAGTAGAAACACTCAGAAACATTTCATAACGTTTTTTGTTGTGAAAGTGTCAGGGAGTATACCTCAGGTCAGACATATGTAAAATATTTTAATTAAAATATGCTAAAACCTATAGTCTACATACATGCACACTCATGCACTGAACATCAGAGCTATCAAACCCACACCTTACGGTATTTAAAAGTCTGCTTAAGTTACATTTCGTTCAAAAGAAAAAGGTAACCATAGGGTTAAAAAACAACTGTATATTCAGTACAAATCCTTGCCTTAAAAGGCGTATGTGACGGGGAAAACGTGCTGACAGTGCAGACTTGGAGAACAACGAGCATAATAATATATCATCACAAAGTGCATGTGAGACAAATTAAAAACAAGGACAAATATTGGCAGTTTAAAGTCTCCCAGTCCAATAACCTTGCATGTCATTGGTTTGAAGGAGGAAAGAGGAAAGCCGGGATGTGATGGCAGTAACTGCCACCCAGGAAGAAATAACAAATACATTAGCAAACACAAAAACATGTGGACTGACAGCTTGAAGTGTTTCCGCACATTCTTTTTTTTTTAATTTTTTTGCTACTCAGTGTTATTTATTATTATTTTTTTTTACTTTAAGCATTTTATTGGAGCATCTGTGCTTTTCAGATCTGGCTTTGCAACAATAAAGTCTTCATGTGTTTTATTGAATGTGTTTGTTTTCCCTCAAGAATTATGGCTCCTTACAGTATTGAGTTAGTGTGTACGTACTGTACGAGTGATTGTGGGAGCTCTCTCACTGTTTTGTGTATGTTTTTTTTTTTTTTTTTTCCATAAATCAATTTTCACTGGTTGTCAGCACTAAGGCTACTGTCAGCAGCAGTTGATGGAGCTCCACTCTGCTGTAAGACTCTCTGATCTATCAGCTGTGACGTAATGCTCTCCTCAATCAGCAGCCCTGGGAACAGTAAATCAGAGTGCTGCCGCTCTGCGTGGTGCTAATGCTGCCTCACTGCTCCCGGCTCAACCACTGAGCTCATCTTCTGCCCAAACCAGCAGGATAAGTGCAGGACATTTTAACTGCTGCTAATGACTTCACCTATCAACGTCCTAATACAGCTTCTAGATCCAAAATACGGGTGTTGGCATGGATTCTTGGTCGTCCGCATCACGGTAAACCTTGGTGGTGCTAAAGCAAAATATACGCACTTCAGCGTTTTAGGTAAAGATCTCCATTGCATGTAAGAGTATGGTCAAAGTTGGTTTCAAAATGAGGAGGATGGCTTCAAAACAGGCCGTTTCCTTCAATATAAAAGTATCTTGTGGTTTCAAAGCACGAAGTTCACACAAAATACAGTTCTCCTAAATGTCCTGAAACATTTTATTTACAGTCTTCCTGGACTGGACAACATCCTGAAACATATTTGCATAACTCCGGTCAGTTTGGTGAACCTCAGACAAAAATAAGCATCTGCCGTTCATTCCACCACTTTGAAAATAACAGTAATCTGGTTACGATAGGGGAACAATTATGGTATTGGCTTGATCACGTTTGGCAGAAGTTGAACACATCAACAATATAAGGTCTTTTTGTTCAGATATCTAGTTTGAGATCATGTACTCCTCCACCAATGTTGTTACAGTGATGGAAAGTTGCAGAGCTCTAGCTCTGGACTCTGAGCTCTGGGCTCTGGGCCAGAAACACTGATGCTACGGTAGCTTTAACAGTCTGTTTGCTCAGGACAAACAGCTACTTACATCAAAGGCTGGAAGGGGATCACAGTATACTTAACAACCAGATCAAATTAAACTTTGTGACCTCGATTTTTTTTTTAATTGTCAAGCCGAGGTGGGTTCTGGTCTGTCCATTCTAAGAGTGAGAAATAAAAAGAAACAAGAATAAGTCAGTATAAACACACAAGCGCATCCTTTCTGAAGTTGTTCAGAGTTTGGTGTTTAATATGCTTGATCTCAGAAATAAACACAACCTGCAAGCAAATAACATGTAGAGGACTGGTCGAGTCAGTGAGAGGGCACAGGTTTCAAATATTGGATATATTTGACCTTAAATACCACTTCTGACAGATTTTTTTTTTTGCATCATTAACATCCAGCAAATTTTACCCTATCCTATCTAACCTCACCATTACTCCCAGCTTGCGTTCTGTGTTCTGTGCCCCCCTAGTGGTGTAACATCCAGACAAGTACAGTAGTCCCTCGTTTATTGTGGGGGTTCGGTTCCAAACCTGCCTGCAGGAAGTGAAATCCCGCCAAGTAGCAACACTATATTTATACTGTATACATTTTAAGGCTTTAGAAACCCTTTGTACACTCGCAATGTTGTAAACTCTTAAACCTATGTCATTTTAACAACATACTTACAATACTGTTTACATTATGTAGCTACTAAATTTTACTAATCAGCTCTGAAGAACAGGAGCAGCTCACGTTCCGGTCCGACTCAGTTTATTTCTGCAGACCTAACCTGCAGCATCAAAACCCACAATCAATTTTTTGAACTCTTAAACCTACTAATTTTAACAACATACTAATATGTAGCTACTAAATTTTACTAACTTGCTCTCGGGTTCACCGCTGAGTCTGGAGGGCCGGTTCTGGTCCAGTTCATTGCAGCTCTTGAGTGCTGAAGTGCAATAGGTAGGAGGGGGTCAGACCTTCTGTTAGCTGACGTGGGACCATAGGTGGTTGATCTGAGTCAAAGTTCAGTTGAAAAAAGTCCAGATGGGCTGCAGAAACAGCTCAGAAGTTTTTGGTGTGCATCCACGCTTATTAGTCCTCGTGGCCGGGTACCAGCTCTCAAGATTCACTAATGGGTCTGGAAGTCTTGTTCTGCTATGTTAACTAAAAATAAATAAATAAATTATAAAAACTAAGTACAGGTAGTCCTCGGGTTATGACGGTCTCGGGTTACGATGGTCTTGTCTTACGACGTTTCGTGGTTACGTCGTACAGGTAGTCCTCGGGTTATGACGGTCTCGGGTTACGATGGTCTTGTCTTACGACGTTTCGTGGTTACGTCCGCATCTCCCATTAAAAAATATATATATATTTTGAAATTTTATTTTGAAAAGCTGAGTTACGCCGTTTCCGGTTTAATGTAGCGGCGGAGAAATACTGCACTGTACTCTCTAAAAAATCTCAGTCTGGTCCTCTGGACGTTCAAAAAACAAACCTAAACTTGTTGGACCAAGCTGGACCAGCAGAAACAGGCGGCAGCTGTGGAAAAGTAGCTGTTTTATGGACGGCGGTTTTATGACGTAAACGCAGTGGTGAATACAGAGGATGGACGGAGGAAAACTGCTTCACCAGCATCCCAGTATAAATTAACTCTTTATCCCTTCATTATGGCTCCCAAATGTATGTTTTTTGATAAATATGTAGGGTACTGTGTTAGGATAGGCTAAGTACTTGGTAATACGGTACTGTACATGTATATGGTGCAGTACGTACGTATGTTCCGACTTGCGTCAAATTCAGTTTACAACGCAGAGCAGGAACGGAACTGCGTCGTAACCCGAGGACTACCTGTGTACTTTTGGCAGGGCATTACAGTGGATCAGTTGGTAGAGCTGTTGCCTCTCAGTGAGAAGGTCACCAGTTCAAATCCCGTCCAGGGGCCTTTCTGGGTGGAGTTTGCATGTTCTCTCTGTGCATGTGGGGGTTTTCTCTGGGTACTCCGGTTTCCTCCCACAGACCAAAAACATGCACATTAGACTGATTGGTAACGATAAATTGTCCCTAGTTGTGAGTGAGAGAGTGAATGGTTGTCGTCTCATTTGTCTCTACTTGTCCCTGTGATGGACTGGAGACCTGTCCAGGGTGTCCTTTGCCTCTATCACAGTTATGGCTGGATATGGGCACCAGTGACCCCCATGACCCGAAAAGGAAGAAGTGGGTAAAAGATAACGGATGGATGGACGGACGGACGAACAGACTTTTGGCAAAGCACTTTGTTTATAAAGAACAAGGCATGAAATATGTGTTTGTGAAGAACCTCCCTCTGTGCAGAGCAAACTGTTAAAACTTTAAATAATATGTTAGAAAACTAACATTTAAAGCACAATAATGAGGTGTCTCTGTGGTTTTTCTGTGGCGGTGGATAACTAATCTAGCTATTAAAATGTTATAAAATTCAACAAGCTTCAAAGTTGCTCCAGCGTCAACATAGCACTTGTTTCATTTTTTATAGAAATGAGTTTTCCAAGGTAGTATTAAAAGAATTGTACTACAAATGAAGTTTTTTTCACCTTGACAGATTATTTGGAACAAAAAAAAAAAAAAAAAAAAAAAAGCAAAAACAAAAAACAATGCT
>JARVLU010001196.1:27778666-27801233 GCA_031762415.1 Simpsonichthys santanae | reverse complement strand
ATCAGGCTGGTGGTGTTGTTACCTCAGCTGAGGTTGTCATTCAGGTGCACACCCAAGTACTTGTAGCTGGAGACCACCCCCACCACAGATCCTCCCATGTTCAGTGGAGTGCAATCAAATGAAAACCTTCCATTTTCAACTATGCATCATTTTGTTTTGTACCATATACTGTATGTGGTCCAATAAATGAGCTTAAAATTTAATTTAATTATATTTTATAAATGGATTGGAATCATCTGTAGAGCCACAGACAGATGTGACAGAAGATAATCATAATAATGATAATGTGTTATGTGTTGTCATCATTGTATGTTCCCATTCAATGGTGAAATTGGCTCTCCGCATTTAACCCATCCACCCCCAGGTGGTGCAGTGGGCAGCTCTAGGGGGCGCCTGGGGAGCAATTGGAGATAAGGTGTGCTGCTCAGAGACACCACAAGATGTGCAATGACTGGGGATTGAACCTGGGACATTTGGGTCCTGAGTCAGCTGCCCTGCCTCTATCCCATCTCGGCCCCAACAAGATAATAAACTGGTAGCTGGATCACATGAAAATAAAAAATAAAGATACAAGGATTTAGCCAGCTGTGATTTGTTGGTTGTATTTGTTTAGCTTGAGTTGAAATGAACTGAACTTCCTGTTTTATTTTGGTGACCACCAGTTCTCTCTGTTATATCTGGTTTCCTCTTCTTTCTGGCCTGTCTCTGTGATTGCCTGCATTGTTCGTACGTTTCTGTCAGCCAGAGTGTCTTTCTATGATCCTGTCTTTTCGTCTCCCTCACTTGGTCCGTATAATAATTGCAGGTGTTTATCGAGCTTCTGTTCACCCAGTGTAATTCTGGTGGGGTGGCAAAATGGCAAAAATTAAAACTGGAAGATTTTCTAGAAAGCTAAAGCATCCATTCAGATGCAGCTTTGTTATAAAGTCTGCTAAAGCTGTTAAATACCAAGATGTTACTCAAAGTAAAACATATTCACACACAAAATAATGCTGAATTTCTCAATTTTTATAGACATCAATAATATAACTGGATAAAAACCATTAAAAATTTTAGATTTTTCTTTCTTAAAACATCATCCTGCTACAGTTTGAGCTCTCATTACAGTTGCGTGTCTCTGTTAAGGCTGACTAAAATAAAAAACTCAACTTTTAGTGCAAGTTATCACAAATAGACATGTCTGAGAACAATGTTAAAGCCATTTCCTTTATTTAAGAGCAAGTACAAAAATATATTGTTTAAACAACTGGATGCACCAAACTGTGGTGTTTGTTAAAAATTATGTGTTTCAAAGCTTTTATACAAACTCCAATGATATTTGTAAATCTCATCCAGAAAGGTGATGAATCATCAGCATTTACAACATTTTTCTTCCAAATGGAAATAATCAATATGAGAAAAAGCTATGCTTATATTCACAACCTAGCATGAGGTTTTTAATTGTGTCACACTTTGTTAAAGCCTCAAAAACAAACATCTGTGAGTCATCAGCTCTCAGAAAGTGTTTCAGCTAAAACCAGAAGTGTCATTATGACTGAATCAAGGCTGTGCTGGAAAGATGCTTCAGTTGTTATTGTTGTTAATATCAGTTTTAGCTCCAAGTTCATTATAATGTGGTGACTTTAGAAAACTCTTCCCCACATAATTTGTGAGGCTTTTTTCCCCGTTTGCTTTAGTCCTTTACAATCAAAATCCAAGAGGGTCGTTTTTACTAAACATCTCTTTACATCCCATATCTATTGAGATCTAGTTTGACATACATCTGTGTCTTACCATCAGCTGTTGAAAGTATAGTAGCCCCTCATTTATCCCGAAGGTTATGTTCCGGAACCCCCCACCCCCGCCTTGCATTAAGTGAAAAGCCACCAAGTAAAAACACTATATTTATTTTAGTATTTATATAAATTTTAAGGTTTCAGAAACCCTTCCCACACTCTTGCAATGTTCTAAACTCTTAAACTGACGTAATTTTAACAACATACGTATGAGTATGTACTGCATAGTTAGCTACCGCTAAATTTTATTTGAGTACTCAGTTCTGGTCTGATTCTGATCGGCGCTCTGCAGCCCTTGAGCACCAAGATGCTTTGAGAGAGCTCCAGACCTTCAGATAGCCAACACAAAACCACATAATGGTCCCAAACAAGTCCAAATCCGGATGAAAAGGTCCCGGTGAGCTCTAGAGAAAACACCAGACCTCCAAGCAGCGCCTTCCCACTGGAGAGGCCTCATGGGCCGGCAAGCAGCACTCAAACTGACCAATGATCAATGAGACTGGAAGTCCGGTTCTGGTCCAATTCCCAGTCCGTTCCATACAGCTCTCTGCATCCACTTAGCTCCTAAGTCACTATGAAGAAGGACCAACGTTTTTCGGATCGGATCAAAACTTTCCCTCCATTTTAGCAGAAAGCAACAGCAAGCATTGCTGACTTATTGGTAGTGCACTATTGGCTTCTGGGTAATGTAGTCCTTTTGACTGGCTACACAGTATAGACTTATTGAGAGGAAACTACAAAAAGGTGCCAACTGTTTGAAGTATTTTTTCGTTAACGTTTTACTGTAATATCCCAATCACATGAGTAATATTAAAGTTGACAATCGTGTGTTGTGTATAATCTTTTGTTTATTGTGTACAATACTTTGAAAATCCACAAAAGAGCCAATCTGCAAAAGTCGAACCACAAAGTAGCGAGGGACTACTGTACCCCCAGTTAAGTTAAAGCAAGGAAATTAATTAATAGCCAAACTCGTTTAAACCACAAATAAGTCTGAATAATGCCTGCCAGGTCGAGTTCCTGTGACTTTTCTTTTCTGTTATACATAAATTATGTGACTGGAAATTGTAGCTACATGCATCTTTTTGTCATCGTCTTTAGACTCCTTTGATTAAAAAAAAAAAGCAATTTTACCCTATAAAGCGAAGATTTAGTGGTTCTAACACTGCTTTGTGTAGCTACGACTCAGCTCACACCTAATATGTTCATGTGATGATGAAACAGGGGATCAGTTACATATTTAAAAAGCAACAAATGTGCCACATTGTCTATTGTTTTACTGTCGCAAACACGGTTTGTTTATGCTGCATGAATAATTCAGTCATGCTTTCTTTAACTTTTTGTTTTTTAAAAAGGCACACGTTTTAAGGTTCAAAAAGTAAGAAAGGTGTTTGAAGGTACTCTGTAGCTAACCGTTCGTCTTTTTAAACACTCTTCTGAACTTGCAACAACCTTAAGGTACATGGAAGCAGAGACTAAAAGGTGAAGTGATGAAAGAAGGAGACACCGAGATGAAAAGCAATGAAAAAAGTGGGGGGAACGGGATAGATGTCACTGGAACTCGTCCGCTGATCTGCGATGACACTGATATATTCACGGCGTAATCCTTGTATATGTGTCTGGATCTGTTTTGCATGCCGAATCAATGCAAATACAAGATATCAGTGAGAAAAATTCTTGTATCCGTACATTTTGTTGGGTGAATATAAATGACTCGGTGTCTGTAACTTGTGTGGATGGTGCAGGCGTTCATACGCACTTGTGGGGACCGAGGTATTAGCAATGGATTACAGGTGACTAGCAGGCTTTTGAATCTCATTCCTGTGATACCCTTTGAATGTGCTCATTCCCTTTGAAGTGATGTCAGTTTTAAAATATCTCAGCCCTTTTATGTATAACCATAGGTGTTTGCGTTCAAGAATTGTTTTATCCCCCCCACCCTTTTTTTTTTTTTTTTTTTTTTTTTAGATGAAAGCATCAAAACAGTCAGCATCCTTCAAAGAGCACAAAAGTCTGGGGAAAGTCCCGCAGAAAACGACGCACGACTTGTTAAATCGCAACACGAGGCTGTTGCGTCTGGGCGCCGCAGCAGGTTAAAGGGTTGAACGACAGGCAGATCCTGACAGCGCTCACTCTCAGCTCTTGACACTGACTTTGATGGACTGATTGTGTGTTTTGCAGCTGTAACGAGCGTTGCAGTGTGTGCGTAACGTGTCAGCAGCTGATTCGTATCCTGGATGCGCTAGCTAATTGTTCGGTGCTCATATCCCGCCACTCCCATGGCTCCCCCTGATTTGGATTCATTTAGCCTTTATTTTACCTCATTATGAAGCCCTTTGCTATTTCTGCATTGTGAAGGAGGTATTTAGTACTGGTGGAGCCAACTCTTGTAATTTAATTTAAAAAAAATCAGCAGTACAACCTCGCACCACGCTGCCTAAAGATGTAGGAAGGTGTGTATTTAAAGTGACTGAAGAATGGTTTTTATCACTAAAACTAGATGAACGGCAGCTTTTCTTGGAATTTCTTTTCTATTAAGTCTTCATTTTGGAACAGAAAGCAAAACCTTGAGCTTGCAAATGACCCGTCCTTCCTTTAGGTGTTTGCAGAATTGAAATTTCTGAAGTAGAGCTGGTTCACGACGAAGAGAAAGCACATAAAAGTCAAGGATGAATCTGCCGTTCAACAGGTTTTTAAGGCTTAATGATGAAATTGTTCCATGATGCTGGTCTTGGATGCTTTGAATCCTAAACAGCTGCACAGAAATCTGACAAATCCAGATGTTTAACAGTTGCATTCCAGTGGCAGTCCCTTTGCCTCCTCAAAGATATATACATGTCTCCGGTTTGGCGAATTTTCATAAAAGTTAAATTTTATTGTTGCAAACGCTTTAGCAGTGTGCTTTATTGTATCATTGGTGCAGTCAAACCCACGGTTTAAAAGTTTGGATTTACATTTGAAAGAAAAGAAACTCCTGAGCCGTGATTCATGAGGAGTTTCCACCATGGTGACTGTGCTATTAGCCCACAGAAACCCTCTGACACTTTCTTTAAAGACTTCCCAGAATTTTCCTCGTCAATCATCTCATTCGGCTCATCTTTATCGCTCTCTGCGTGGCTCTGTGATTGAACGCATTTGCACAAGTGCGTGTTCCTCCTCTGCTGCTTGGCATCTATCATTATGTGGGTAGTACATTCCTGAGGGCAGTACCCCACAAAGCAGGTAATGGGGCTGAGCATGCAGACAGGAAACTGATTTAGAATAAGCAACATCTCTAATCTTCTGAGGTGTCACTGTTGTCTCATGGATTTGCAGACTTTTTTTAAATTTTATTTCCACAATTATCCTCATTTTTGCCACCCCATCAAGGACCAATGGCAAACATATTCCAAAAGCCATAAAGCTTTGTTTCATTTTATGGTTTTATTTCTACCACATCTACCTCTTAGTTTGAAGGCACAAAACAAAGCAGGTAAAATATCCCAATGCAAAGTAGGACACCCTGCCAATACACCTTGAAGTGAAGCAGCGTGTTAATGGATGTGACGTCATTATACCCATGATGTGTAAAGTTAGTTGTTTAACTTGCAACAGCTTTTGACACAGTCTATTTTATGCTTGTTAGGAAATACATTAATACCAAACACAATACATCAGAACATGGCAAACTACACATTACATTGGTCGCTTTGACAATTGAAGGGTTTTAACAAAGAAAATGTCTGCATTTGTAAGGTATTTTTACTGGTGATGCTCATACCTTTCTATGGGCCTGGAAGTCAAACCACATTATTTTCCTCTCAAAAGAATTGTGACACCCTTCTGCCCCCAGAGAGTTGGAAACGCATGCAAATACAAAAGCTAGGAAATGGGTAAGAGAAAGAGGAAATGGGTGAAAACATATTGATAGACCTCTGACAAGAGCTCAGAAGTCATAGTCGGAACAGGACAAACCATCTCTGTCAGATGGTTCCAGTACAATTTTAAATCCCACCCTATCCATGTAAAGATGCACTGCTGGTATGCACATTTATGTAGTACCTATCTTTCTGCAGTTAATTCAGTTTTATTTCTCTACTGCATTAAACTGTATTTAATGTATTAATGCTAAAAAAAAAAAAAGTCATGCAACACCATAATGTGAGCAGGATAGTATGCAGGACTTAAAAACCCATTCCCAGTGTAAAGACTCTTGACCCAACATCACAACATGGCAGCTTCCATAAAACAGTATTACGTTGAGTCAGTTTCCAAAACCAAACAAGGCGGGGCACTTGGTTTCTCAGTATAAAGGGCAAAAAGTGAAATGGGATTTGTTTTTAGAATCTAAACTATAATCAATAATTGCAATACAGTGTTATAAACCAGTCTTTTTCCCCTTGTGAATAATGAATTTGAGCCAATTTAGTACAATTGGAAGGGATAAGATGTTTTCATTTCATCAGTTTGTTTAGTTGCTGCACGTACTGTACAAGCACATAGGGTTCAGCTGCACAATTTTTTTTTTTCATGTCTATTTGAAACATATGCAATTAGGGGAAATTTTTTTTAGAAAAATAACCAAACACATGAGAAAACATATCCTATAATATTTATCTTGTTCTAACACTCCTGCTCTTTATCCTCACTCTTGGTTGAACCATCCTCATTTAATAAATATACAGTACATCCATCCGCATCACAAACATAGATAAGAAGTAAAAAAAATGGTGCTGGTCGCTTTTTAAAAAATATCTGACTTGTCATTTACTGTATGAATTGTCATACATTGTTTAGCATTACTGTTACTGTTATCTATCTTGTCTCTCATTTTTCTCTTTTATCAGTTTTAAAAAAAAAATCTTGTAATCAAATTAATAAAAGAAGAAATAAAGGACAACGGAAACTCTGTATCTTCAAACTTTCATAAACAGAGTACTTCTTGAATGCATGAATAAATTCCTCTGGTCTCTTTGGAGCACCAGAACAAGCTCCAAACATAACCCTGGCAGTCTGCATGAGAACCTTTGTGCCTTGTTGGCAACCTGTTAGCAAATAGTTTCACATCGAGCCGAATCGAAGCAACATTAACATTCTTTTGCTGTCGTGTTTGAGCAGCTTGATGAATATTCACTCTCCCTTCAGCTTTCTTTTGAGCTTTAGAGGGTTTCACAGAAAAACAGCTGACTTTTACTGCAGAAAACAACCGTAAGAGAGTAGGGACACTGAGCCAGAACTGCTAAGCTGAGCAGTCAGTTGAAAAGTAAACAGAAATCTGAAGGGCTCGCAACTTTAAGAGATAATTATAGGTTTGTCTATACGTCTGCTTTTCATTTTACATTGCGATGGAAAAATATAGCTCAGAGCCACTTTAAGCAACTATCTAAACATAAACTCCTCCTTTTAGTGTGTATTGAGCATCCTAATTCATACAACACGGTAGTCTGATTTTTAAGGTGCAGATGCATTGGAAGCAGTGGTGGATTGGCATGAAGTTTACGCCAGGTGAGACGTGCACGCATAGGTGATCAAATGTTATCTGATCATATTTGCTGGCTTAAAAATGAGACAGTGTGTTGTCCGCTGAAGCTGCACAGATGCATCAAGCTCCTGTGTGAGTCAGTCAGTCTGTTGGACCTTGGTATGTTTATTTGATGAGGATTCTTTGATGTTGATACTGCAAGATCTGTTGCTCCGATGACAGAGAGGGCATAATGTTGGACTGCACACCAACATTTCTGCTGGAAACCACACTCGTGTTTCTTTTGTCCGACATGTCCTTCGCTTAACCTGCAACTGGACTCATTCCAATTAGGACAAGCTTCAAACATTACCCATAAATTGACAATACAATGCATTCTAATGGCATTGGAGGTGAGGTTGCACAACATGTTCTCTGAGTAGTTACAGGGGTGTCTTAGCTGCTTTTGAGAAAGATGTGGAAAACCCATTACAGCGTAAAGTGTTTAAATTGCAGCAGCCGAATGTGATCACACGAAAGCACGAGGAAGCAACATCAACGAGGTCAACTTCACCTGAAAACAACAACCCAAAAAAACGTACAAGCATGGCTCTGCATTTAAATCTGTACATATTCTTGCAATAAAATGGTCATTTGTTTGGAACGAGTACCAGGGAGGGAAACTTTGAGTAAAACTTTATTTTAACCTAGAGATACTGAAAACAGCAAACAACATTTAGAGCATAAGAGCAAAAGTGTTGAAGGACATAAAGATGTGGAAACCGGTAGAACAAACATAAAGGTGCGGATATTCCTTTAACAAGCTTAGCAAACTGAGTCTCAGAGGAACTTCCTTTGAAAATGATGGCCAACTGTTGTGAACCCACAGATACACAACACAGACAGCATTTTTAAACAGTTTCACTTTGCGGGACGTATATAAAAACGTGTCAAAGCCAACCATCTGTGCTCTGTATGCCGCCAGTTTTACAGTTGATAACTTCGCAGCAGAAGCTTAACTTTAAACGATCCTGTTATCAAAATTTTATCTGATCTCCGACTTTGAAACGGATCCCTTTTTCCTACTCAATTGTGTTTGTGTTGCACACAAACAAAATAGTTGCTTAAAAGCTATTTCATTTTCTCCAGGAATTGGGAAAATTGGGACTAATAGTTCCAGCCAAGCATCCCTAATGATCATTTTAATTTTGGATTAATCTTGAGCTCACAATTGACGTTCACTAACAGGATTTATTGCAGAAATCTGGGTGCCCTTTATCTGGTGGGGCAGATTGTAAAGGCTTAGACGTAGGCTTAAAGTGTGGATTTATGCAAGCAACTGGGCTTTGTCTCTGATCACAGACCTTTTGATTAATCATAACCACAACCTTTTCAGCAACCCATAACCACACATCGACCACATATTTACTCGCCACAACAGATACATTTGTGTGTGTCACTGAGGGTAAGAAACACAATGTTTAAAAGCAAAAGGTCTCTAAAACCCTATTCACACAGGATTAGTTTTACCTAGGGTCCACATGCTATTTGTAATAATTACATATTGTCTGTGTTGTTAATCACATGCAAATAGGCCATGTCAGTAATTTGTAAAGTAAAAATTGCCCCGCAAATTACTCATTATATTTTGATGAACTCCGAGATCCTGTGATAATACTAATCCATTGCAAATAGGCATCTCTGTGATTTGGACAGAAACGGGTGGGATCCAGTACGTGATTAGGCATTGTTTTTTTTTTTGTTTTTTTTTGTATTTTTGTTTTTTGTTTAAGCAAAATCATTTGGAAAAATGTAGAACAAGGCTATTTTACATGAACGCACTGCTCGCTTTGGCTTTGGTAGATGCTGCTACTTCCTTCACCGCAGATGACAGCAGGTGCAGAGAGGCCGCAGCTGGACAGCTGATCGATCCATCCATGATATTTACCCACTTCTTCCTTTTTGGGTAGCGGGGGTTGCTGGTGCCCATGTCCAGCCATCACTGTGCGAAAGGTGGGGTACACCCTGGACAGATCCCAAGTCCATTTCAACCATCAGGTCAGCAGATGCGTGCGGCCAGTGACAGGTTGTCCATCTGAGCTTAACGTGGCTTTTTATACCTCTTAAACTGGCCGGTCGGACCTGCCTCCTCCTCAACAAGTAGATTAACACCATTTTATATTGTGCATTCTTATTTAGTTTTATTTGTGCTGTATGATTCGTAAAACCGCATCAAATCCTGAGACCGGCTCGGCCCTCACATTAAGCACATTATTATGGACTGGCCTGGTCCGAATCCGGGTCAGGCTCTGGGTTGACAGCTCTAAAATATGCAGCGCGTTAACACCATATCCGGAAGATATCTGTAACTTTCATCTAAATCTCAGGCTTTGGTTATCCCGTGTGATTGTGCAACATAAAAAGCAAACGTTGGGGAGTAATTTATTTATTACATGTGGTCCCTAGGTAAAACTAATCTTGTGCAAATAGGGCTTAAGCTGAAAATGGATTTTTCAAAATCTTGACAACTCAAAAGCTTTATTTTTTTCCCCTAAAAAGTTACTGAAAAAGATGAATGGGTTTACAGGCTGTGACACAGTCACTTCAGTAAGTACTGGTGTTCACTCAGTCAGCACACAGTCCATATGAAGTTGTCATGTCTTCCTATTAGTCCAGCAATAATCTCAGCAGGTCACCAGATAAAGAGTCAAACAAGTGGAGTCAGGCTGGGCAGTTTGTTTATGACTCACTCCTGGATGTGTGCTTCTTATGGTCACAGTGGTTTCTGCTCACTTCCTTCCGTATTCAACAAACATACAGTGATGAAAATTGATGACTAAATTGCGCAATGATTGTGAATGTGGACCTACAGCCTCACAGCCACCAAGGCTAATTGGAATCCAAATATAGCATTATAAACCTGCTCTTTGCCGACACTACTGGTCGTCATGGTTATACCTCCTGAGGGACAAATCTTAATGCCGAAACGAGTCAGACTCATAGCGGCACAGCTTTTTTTTGGTTTTCTCTTCTTGATGTGTGTAGGTTTGCGAGTGCGTTTCTGGCCTGTCAGTGCGGCACATCAGCAGTCGTAACAGGCGGTCCCTGCGGAGGGCAGACTGACAGGTAGGTAATGATCAAAGAGGCCATTTCCTGTGTTTCATGTTGGGCTCAGAGAGAGAGAGAGAGAGAGAAAGAGAGACATCTGTACTGCCAGTTCCACAGCTTCTAATGGGCTCAAGTTGTAGAAAGCTTATCTCCCGTCTATCGTGTGCGTATGAGCGTAAACTAGTCATTTTGAGGCTCCGCACATTACCAGCCACTAACACATTTCTCACATGTAGCTGCACTTCTCCGACGCCATACTCCCCCTCCCATTTACCAAACGGCTGAACTCTTCCCGCTTATGCGTTGACACACATCTCAAACCGTCATCTGCACTATATCACACGTTGATGAAATATTTACCTTAAGGGGGGAAACTCGCAAAACCACCCAGTTTGCACCCCTCCCCCACATTTCCTCTCTCCCAGAGTAAGCAGGACTATCTCTCGGACTCAGGTGCCAGGCCACTCACGGATATCTTGCCCTCAATCTTGTGTCCACAGTTGCCAGCGGCTGTGTGGACAGGTTTACACTCCGCTCTGTGCAGCCTGCCAGTTTCTGTTTAACCAGTTGAAGCAATTCAGATTGTATTTGAAGGAGGTAAAAAAAAAAAAATCTCATCTCAGCCTGGATGTTCTTGGGACATGAAGTCCGTCCTTAAAGATGAGCGCAGAAACAGCTCCGCTTTATCTTGAAGATTAAAACTTCAGGGTCACGGTAATCTGTTTTAATGAAACTGTCTGGTATTTGGAGAATGTTTGGCTCACAGACAGAGTGTGCATTTTTTAGCTGACTAAATTTCGACATGAGCATTTTGTATTTTGAACTGCTGATTGGCAGACTAGAGGATTGTGTGATTGCTGTGAGAGTGAAATTAACCAGCAGTTAACCAATGTTAAGGTAATTGCATATCCAATCAAGTATAACTCAAAGCAGGTACTGTAAGCATGAAGAGCTGATTTAATCATCTATAAGAACTACTCCTGGATGAACTCTCATATATGACCTCCTCCTTTTTCTTCCATTTACCCCTTTATATACCAGCAGGACTCCACAATGTTTTGTCTCATTTGGCTCTTTGATCACTTTCAAGTGAGGTCCAACTCAGCTATTTCTCTGAAGTCTGCTCTTAGGACCTTTTCACACTGATTGCCGACCCGGCTATGCCCTCTTTGACCTGCATGACCCATCAGAACATGACTGGATCACAGCAAATTTGGATACTTTCTACACTGTAAAGGCTTTCATGATGCTGCCACGCTTTTAGTACTCACCAAATAGGTTTTTCTTTGCTATTTTCTGTGTCCATGAAATGCTGCCCTCTACCCTCAGCATTCTATATACTGTATGTCACCAGCAAATCCCCATGACGATACTGCTCTGATCGCACCTAACCCTGTGCCCATCCTAAGCTGGACTCTCTCAGACTGCATCAGGATGCAGTTTATTAGAAGATCACATTGTGGAAGCACAACACTACCACGCTGAGCATCACATCTGCACTAGGTTGTTTCCATGACCATGTCATGATGATGATTGTTGCCTACACAAGGCCAACATGGACAGTTCTGCTTCAATTCCTGACAAAGTCATGCCCCACTTCATGGATGCAGTGTCATTAGTGTTAAAGCGCTCCTCCAAGCTCTACCCGTACCCTGATATGCTGCTGCCACGAAGATAAACCACAGCAATCTTGCTACAGATGTTTGAGCATGTTTAAAACCATCCACATAATCTACATTCAAAATATGCTCATAAAATCCTGCTAATACCCTAAAAAAAACACATGTTCTGGTTGATTTTTGCATTGTATCAAGAATGTCGTTCAGTGTGAAAGCAGCCTTACACTTTTTTGTACAAACATAATACTGTACTGAGTCTTTTCATCTATCCTTGACAACAGAAATGCAGCTGCTCTATAAAACAGGATGTTCTTCACTCGAAGTTAAAAATAGATTGCACTGTTGCTGAATCATGCTTGTCTTGATTGTACAGGAAATCAGGCACTTCTATAACATAAACTGTGTTTTGGGCTGAAAAAGGTATTTGCACTGACAAACTTAACTTCACAGTGTACCATGAATATAAATCTATAGCTGTGTACTAGAAAATCAGTGAAATGGTTACTGTCTATGCTAAGAAGAAAGTGATGGCCAACTAAAGGTTGTTTTCTAACTTGTTTGTTTATTTGTTAAGAGACTAAGACTGGTTTCCTTGTTAATTAGGTGGTCGAACACTGTGCCAGCAAATAAGACATTGCAACATGAAGCAGGTAGCAGCACACCTGTAATCAATACTGGAATTTGAGAAAACTGCAATAAGTATCAAAAGAATCCAAAACAAAGAACAAATAATCCAACTGAGTTATTTTAACTTTAAGATGCCTGATCACTGCATTTATATTTAAAATTATTTATATATATATATTTAAGGATTTTTTCCTTATAATTGAACACTTAGAAATTTATGAAAACAAGAACATTTTACACTTGAATTCTTTTTTTTTATTTTTTTTTTATTTTTTTTTTTTTACGTTTGATGTATTTCCCTATGTAAAGACAGGAAATCATGCATTTTGCATGGTTGAAACATGCAAAAATGTATGTACCGGTATTTCATTTAAAATGATACATTTCTGAAAATTCTAATATTATCATTTTGCTACAAAGTATATTGTACGGCATTAAGGAGGTGAAATGGCTCAAACATTAAACAGTTTTTGATTGAACAAAGATCTGATTGCTCTGATTCCATTTACCAGTAGTTGTTTTCCAAGAGAAACAATTCGTACTGCAAGTTGTGCAAGATTAATTACTTATAGCTTTATGGTTGACCTCGGTGTTTCCATATTGCTTCAAAATGGTTTACTATCACAGCTGAAACAGCTAATGTCTTCTGCCGACTGTGATGGCCATTATATCTCACAGGCTGTGAAATGTATCCTGCACATGTCTTGTTCGCAGTATGTGTCAGACTGAAGGATCCGTTTAGAGGCAAATACACAAAGCAATCAATGTGTAGCGGAGCTGTAGTGTTTTAGTACAACAAACAGAAGACCAAAAGCGCCTGACTGTTAAGAGGCAACAAGGATGTGCTCATCTGGCAGTCTTTTAGAAGAAAATGGCTTTTCTGTGTTTTAGGAGGAGCATGCCACTACCTCACATACTATATCAACATTTTTATTTAACTAAAGCTGCAGGAAGACTCATGTGGTCTCCCTTTTCCAGAGACACAACAAACGGTGTGAACTCAAGGTCGACCCTTTTATTTTACACTCCCAAGGCCAGCAGCTGAAAAGCAAGCAAACCTCTGAAAGCGGGGGCCAGAGATGCATAGTTGGCAAGCACGGGAAGCTTCAAATGATTGATAGCCATTTGTTTTGCCTGCTTAATACAACATAAACTTTCCAGCAATTCATCACCAGAATGAGAGATTTCCACGGTGCCTCTGCAAAGCCCACTAAAAATAATTCATTTTCTGTGAGCTACGAGCTAGGCACTAATGTTAAATATTCATGCGGGCCCAGTCTAAATGATGTGGCCATTGGCACACAGTTAGAGCACACTCTGTGGAAGGAAGGAAATGTCAAGCTGTGAATAAATGAAAGCTGCGGAGCCGTATATTACCCTGCCATTGTGAATTTACTATAGTTGCCATTTTGTCCGGCTACTTCAGATAGATCCTTTATATGATCAATACAGAGTAAAACATCGAACACATTGCCACGTTAGCAAAAAAATAAAAATCCGGGCTCGTTGTGTTCACTCATCCTTTATTCACAGTTTGTATTTGTTGCCTAATTTGCCCCTCATGAATTTTAACCGAGGACTTTGTGCTGATTCTGTTGTGATCGTAGCGCTATCAGAGAGACTTCGGTTGACTCTCTTCGAGGATGTCGATGCACTTCGGGCTCCTCTCGTCAAGCCAATCAATAGTGCTTGCGCCCGAGCAGCTGTTACGGTTTGATTCGTATTGGCATGCGCATCAGTCGTCAGCATTCATTTCTGAGATGTTTTTTTGCCGCTGACAGGAAGAAGACGTCGTCATGGTTACGCAGAAATTGTTTTGAGACGTTCCGGGTCATCTTCCGCTGTGACATCGGTAAGCACAGTGGAGGGAACGAGCAAAACATAATAGAACCGACGAGGCTGAGTGTCTATTTAGAAGAACTCGAAATAGAGAGCGTAATGTCTGCTGTGCATCATTTGGATGGAACAGGAAATGCTAAATGGGCTCATATTGACAGACGCACTCTTCCAGAATTCATTTTTATCACACTCATCCACACATGCCTGCACTGCTCACACTCGCGCACACACATTTTTTTTTTCCCCTCCCTGCAGATACTGACTAATGAGGCCTGGGGGCTGGAGATGGTTCCATCAAGGAACTTCCCCCCTCTCTCAAACATGCACCTGATTGATAGCAGTGATTTGACTGCGAAAAGGGAAATGGGAAATTGAAAAATGGCGGAAGAAGATTGGAAACAACGCGCTGATTATAAACTCTGCGAGCAAACAAAAGGCCTTCCCTCTCTTAGCTTTGAGGCAGCAGGTGTGTGTCTGACAGGTGCCTGATTGAAGCGCACAAAAGACATTACAACTGCAAACAAATAGATGTGTTTAGTGTCCCAGGATGCAGTTAACGTTTTGGGCTGATAGAAGTGATTAAGAGCGTATGAGCGGAGGCAGCCAGAGAATGGGCACAGGTGTTTGGGAGAGTTGGGCTGGAAAGAAGCCGTGTTATTGTTGTGAAGATAATAATCCATCTATACAATTAATGGTATGTCATTACCAAGGTCATCATCCTGGAGGGATGTTCTTAATATGTCTAATATTGTAATAATGGAGCCCCTCTCTGTTGGGGACAAACACGCAGGAGGTTTATGATCACACAAATTTATCATCGTGGAAAAGACAAAAAAAAAAAAAAAAAATGTAATTGCTTTGCAAATTCACTGATTTACCTCAGCTGCAGCTGTCGGTTCATGTTTTCATTCTTCAGTATTTTAAAATAAATGCCCATTTTGAAACCGTGACATAAAGTAGTAGCTCTTTTTGGCAAAGGCTTTTTTTTTTCCCCCTTCTTCCATAAACAAGGGTGGGATTTGGCTGAGGCTGCGGTGGTTTAATATTCTCTGAGAGCTTCCAGACAGTGAGTGGTGGTGCAGCAGCTGTCTCTTGACCCTGCTGGACCCCCACTTACCCCGCTGACCACCTCCTCTCCACTGGGCAGAATGTGGCGATGACAAGCCTGTCAGAAGCTTCTCCTAATGTCCTAATTACCCGCACAAACACACACGCCTGCGCAGATCTACACAGTCTTGCGAGTAAGCAGACGTGATGGCAGGCATGTTAGAAAGCACACACCTTCCTCTCGCTAAAAGACCACACTATAGCGTTAGAGTTTTACCAGAATAGAAAAGATTCCCCCCTCGAGACTCAGTGGAGGCTTTGATTCGAAACGCCGCGCGAGCGTTTTGATCCCGGCTGAATCAGAGCGTCAGTTTCTATCCTGTGGTATCAAATGCAGCGCTCCCACCGAAAAACTTTTTTTTCTTTTTAAACTGAGGTCAGAGCAGAAGAAAAATAACAGTGCTGGAAAAGAGAGAGTTTTGCCGTGCCTTCAGCTTCTGAGGGGAGGAACGTGGAAAGTTGCAGCGTCACTCAAAAGAGACAATCTGAATGAAATGTGTTGTGTCACGTTGCCAGAGGTTAAGCTTTACCTTGGCTTTGAGCAGGAATCTCTTCGCTGCTGCTGCTGCACTTCGGTCTGCGCTCAGTCACACCGTCTTGTTAACAAAGAGTGGATTATTGAAGTTAGAAATGGGAAACCAGTGAAACACCCCATCAAAAACAGTTAAGGCTCCCACAGACTCGGGCGGACCATGAGCCGCACGGAAACTGTGCGCGCGCTGTCTGCAGATGGTTGAGACTTTATACTCGAGCGTACACCCTGAAGCCCAACTCTGCAGGCAAGGGGCGTTTACCTTCGGGACAAATTGAGTTCGCTGATTGGTCATTTGCTGACACGCCTACTGGGTTGATTGACAGGTTGTAAAAAAGAGAGAGCTGGCAGCAAGATATGGATCTGTCTGCTTCGCCTGATGTTTATGTTTAAAAGCAGCTAATATGGATCTGTCTGCAAATCTTGAGACCCTCCTGCAGCCACGCCGGGCCTGACTTTAATTAGCTCGTGACAAATTCCTTCATTTCTCACAATTTCAGTCATGGCGTCAACAGACGAAGAGGAAGAGATCGCTTGCCTCTTGGAAAAAAAAGACACAAAAAAAAAAGAAAAGAAAAAGGCCATTAAACCAGATCAGGGATGAAGGAAGGGAATTTGATGCATTGGTGTCGCATATAAAGCAGTCCGTCGCCGGGCAGTTTATTGTGCGACACTGAGTACACGTACGGGGTCGCAAAAATTGAGCTTTGCACGGACATGCATGAGGCTATGTGGGAGCCTTTACTCTGTAATTTATGGACCTTTACAGTTTCTGCATTTGTCACAATCAGCGTGACTTAATTGTGTGCAGCTTTAACTCTCTTCCTGCTTCGTTTGGGGTTGGATTGAAATGACCTGCTTAGCATCGAAGTGTTTTTGTCTCATTATCTGGTGATAGATGTAGATGAATCTTAAGCTTTTTGTACTTCATTTTTATTTTTGCCTTTTTATTGATACCATACCATTTTATTTATAAAGCACTTTAAACAGCGGCAGGGCCAACCAAAGTGCTGTACAAACAGAAACAAACAGGCAAAGCACACAGCAACATATAACATAACGTAAAATCAAAATGTAGAAACAAAGTAATAGCATAATGAGCAACACAGTGTGATGCATTCAGGTTCAACACAAATCACGGTAAAGGCTTGGCGACTATCGTAGGGCATTTATTGTTGTAGGAAACTTGTTAAAACTGCCTTTTCACTCGACTCTACAGGAAAAGATGAATGCCTACCTTAGCTGTGGCACAGCTGTCAAAAAGTAGAGGGTTGTTGTTTTTTTTTATTTTCTCTTTCTTTGTCAACTGCAGAGGCATTTTATATGTGCTGTGAACTGAAATCCAAAGTCAAAAGATTTAGCACATCTTGTCTTTTTGCTATTTTATTTTGAAAGGCACTGTTAAAGCCGTATTATCTTAGATTTACCCTTTAATTTGGAGCATTTTTGGCACTGCGACTGAAGGTGTCTGTGGTACTTCATTAAAAAGAAGCAGAGCAACAAATTCGATAAATCCACTCCGTCGTCTGGTTGCATGTTCAAAGGCTTTTACCTTAATCTCTCATTGTAAAGGCTCTTCTCAGCTACATGTGTCCTTCTGTTTTTCCACAATCATCCAAGACAGAGATTGGGCATAAACAAAAGCGTATCACATTAACAAGGAGCAATTATCCACCTCTGTGGGGATATTTGTGAAATCTCCTTTTTGTTACAGTTTATCGAGCAGAAACATGCTTTGCATCTCCTGTAAGCCTACCTGATTATTATGTCTCAGTTGACTCTGGGGAGAATTAATCTGAATATTCCCACCTGTGTTCACAGTTTAGTGTTTTCTGATTCCTCACTGGCTGCTTTCACTGGATTTAAATACATTGATGTGCGCTAAAGTCTATTTTCCAGAGCTTTCAGTGCAGTAGCTACAAGTTCATCTTTTGACCTGCAACAAAAAACTCAAAACTCAGTGGTATCGCTTTTAAATCTAGACTGAGTTCAGGCCTAAATAACCTTTTTTTTATTTTTACAAAACTGACTATTGAGTGGCTGGATGCCAAAGAAGCACAATACATGTTAATATTTCAAATTAGATTCAAACCACATTTGAAAAAAAAAAAAGTAAATTCTAGTCATTCCGAATTAGATACAATACATTGTCAGGTTATTTCATAACTGTATACAGTATTGGATTTTTTTAATTTTTAATTTTTTATTTTTTTATGCCATGTCAGTTTGAGAGTCAGAATTCAGAAAGAAAACCATATTTTAAACCAAAATATAAAGAAGATTTAAAAGCTCAGCAAAATGTTGATGAAACGATGTGTGCAAAAGGCATTTATGCAGTAAAGCTAAAGGAAAATTGTTTATTAGTAACTTAGATATGATGATAGCACAATAAAGTGTGAAAAACATGAGATGTTAAACACTTTTTATTTACATTTTTGGGGGTGAGCAGATTCGCTTTGATTTGTTTCCTTTGTGAAACCGCACTGACCTCAAAAGTTGTCCGTGTTTATTGGGTCCACGCTGCAGGAGCTCACATCTACATCCGATTGAAGAGAAAAAGTTTAAAGCCCACCTCTGATCCCTTCTAATTAAATGAAAACACAGTGGGATGCCCACAGTAAGACTGCTTTTTTTTTTTTTTTTTTTTCAAAGGCGCACATAAACACAGTTTTGAAGGTATCCAATGTGGGCGTCTCTATGGGGAACAACACAGAGCTCCAGCATCTAACTCTGTCGTGTCCTCTTGTGCAGTGCAGTCACACACCAGGCTGACATGCAACACGCTGCAGATCATGAGCATAAATAAGCAAGGGAATGTTTTACCTGAAAGAGGGAGCATTAATTCAAAGGCATCACTCTAGTACCAAGAAGAAATGTTGCCTCATTAGTGTTACCCCACTGCTTTTACTCAGCAGTAGCGATGAAGAAAGTGAAGCCATGTGCCAATCTTACTGCACAGACATCTCGTCTCATGAGATCTTCGTCTGCCTAAAAAATACTGCACATTGTCATGTGTTCATTTGTGCAGCAACGGGTTGAACAGAAATCCCCCGAATGCCAAGAACGTGGCCTTTCAAATGCTCGCAACGAGCCAGTTTCCAGCAGGTAATGTGACATAACTGTTGGTGGAGAGCTGCTCTGCTTCTGAGCATACAGCTCGTTGTTGTGCAGAGGATGATAAGCAGGACGATGAAATTTGGATGAGAAGGAGAAGAGGTGAGGAGACAAGGACAGACATCGTTTGGAGGACGAGTCGGCCTGCCTGCTCTCATCCCACGTGATTGACAGATTGGTGCAATGGGTGCACTCGCTCAGATGCCATCACACTCGTTTCCCTAGGAATCTGTCTGTCAGTACTGTCTAAGCAGAGCGACAGCCATGACATCTAATCACAGGTGAGCTGGCACCTCATAACTTCTACCTAATGTGCTGCAGGTACAGAGGAGAGAAGAGGGGGGGCACAGCCCAACACTACCACCATCCTGACACTATTTATAGCCCCTTCAGAGGCCACCAGCAGGAAGTGGATCATACTGATGGGTTAGGGAAGGTGTCACCACTTTCTCTCTCAAGTCGCCATATTTAGATATAGGTCTCTGTTGACAAAATTAAACAATGAGGTGTCCTGGTATCTGGGTGATACATTTTTCTGGGTTACACATCTGACAGAGCAACATAAAAAGAGGGCAGATTGACTACACGTAGCTACAAGATGATAATGAGTCATTTACATAATGTTGCTACAACACTATAATTACCTGGCAATTAAAGCAACTCAAAAGCCTCATTATGGGATGTCCTGAGGGCTGGTAAGACTGGGACACATATTGTGCACCCATTCAGACTCAAGTCAGACCATCAACTTTTCTTTTTTTTTTTTTTCAAATTCCACAAGCTTCAGAGTTGTGAATTATTATAAGATAACAAAAGCATTTTGACAGATATAAAATAAAAAAAAAGACTATTTTATATGGGGTTCTGTGAAACATATTTGAACAATACCTTATTTGTGGTCAATAACTCTTTAAACAATCTCCATTTGAAGCAAAAGAGTTTATTTCTGACCAGAATGACAATAAAAAGGCTAGTCTGAGCTAAGCTAAGACCAAAGTTGTGTTTTAAATCAATTCAGATCTCATAAGATTGATATAAGATTATGCAAATGCTGTCTTATAGACTGTTACATTGTCATACGACTGGGAAATGCATAAACAAGAGAGTCTTCAAAGTGTCTCGAGACATTGCAGGGGTTCTCCGTTTTACAGCATGCATCATAGAGGTGTGCAATCTTCTTGACTAAATTTCGAATAAAAATTTGCAAGGTGTGCAAGGCGGTGATTTAAAAAACTGTGCCACTCAAAATGCAGATGCATGACTCTCCGGTCTTTTGGTTGCAAACACTTAGAAGTCAAGAACTGCAACAGAATCTCCATTTGTTTTATTGCCATTTTGGGTTGCCATCTTGTTTCCAACCGCCCAGAAATGGTGCTTTGCCACTGTCTCAACTCTCATCGGTTCTGCACTACACTGCACCAGTTAAGGGCCTGCCCACTGTCGGTACCCACCCCCCACTCAGCCCGGTTTATGGGACCACCTTGTTTTTGGTTCCAAGCGGTCTGCTCCGAGGTGCCAGTATTGACGTAAACAGAGAGTAGCCATTGATTGACCAGAAGAGGTACATCACTGGATGACCTGCCTATCAAAACTGCAAACTACAAAGTATATCAGAACTGTCACTTCCTCTCTGATCTTGTTGATGGACAGACAGCACAACAAGAAATGAGCGCATTTACAGAGAGATGTCAGACATGATGGCACAGCATGACTACAGTACATCGATACGTATGAGCAGTGCCTGGATAAATAAATTGAAGTCCAATTCTAGGGTGATTAAGGACCACAATGGGCGGAGTGGCTTGAGCACAATGACCTGTTATGATACTGCTCACTTTCCATTGACTATCCCGCCCACAGAGCAGGGAAACAAGTCACATTGGCAAATCACCTACACCTGAGAAGAACCCATAAGACAAGAGCAAAGTGGAATCACATATATCAATGGCAAAGCAGCCCAAGTCACTAGCTTTAATTACTCTAGTTGTAAACTTGGCAACAATGTGAGTTCATGAAAACCCTTATTCAGAATTAAAGATTGAAGTTGTATTAAGATGGCAACAGTCCACTCTGGTCTTGGCCCCACTCGGTTTAGATGTTAGCTTATTTGCTCAGAATAAATCTAATCTTCTTCAAATCAAGATAATTCAAAAACATGTCTACCACAAGGTTTTGATTGTTCAGAACTGGTCCGCAGAACACGACTTCAAATAATCTGAACTTTCCCTTTTAAGTTTTAAGAAAGCATCACACATTGAGATATCTCAGCAGACTACTGGGCCACTGTTCCAAATTTGCTTCCCGCTGTGTGAGATTTTTCACTTTGAATCCTGAGGGAATTGTTGACATGCTGAAAATCCACAAAGGAACATAACAAGGACATGTGTCATACCTTACACCCTTGTTATACTGACAGTGACAAGTGAGACAAGCAGTCACTTGAACATACTGTGTGCGTTACACTGAGGTTCTTGTCGCTCACAGTTTAGAAACTGTAACGTCTGTGTGGTATGTAAATATAATGAAATGTGTTGTGTGAAATGTAAAATGTAGATGTGGATGAGCGGCAGAAGGCATTAAGTGGGAGGAGGTGTGTGTGTGTGTGTACACATGTGAGCGGATGGCTTGGAGGAGTGTTCTTCATGAATGGCAGACAATGAATGATGGAGGCTTTCCCGAGGGTACAGAGCCCTGAGCAATGCTGCAGGGACTCAGGAACATGCCAGTCTTTCATGCCCTGCGAGATGCCAGTTTGGGTGGGCACTGTTCCGAATGGGTGCTCTCCTCTTCAGGATACACTGCTGGTCCCAAGGGGAGAGTCTCCAGGCAGTGGCTGCTCCAAAGTGGTGATAGCTGGAATCTAAATCAGCGACATGAGGGGGGAGAAAACAAAGTCCTTGTTTTCTTTCTTTCCTCCATTTTGCAGCAACATTCTTGAAGGGACTAAAGTCACTCATTAAAATGAAATCACAGTCAGTAGCATGCTATGATGGCTTTTGTGTATCTCTTAATTGGTGAGGTTATACAAATATAATACCGAACTTGAATGTTATGATTTTCAACATGTCTTTGAGGCAAATATAAAAAGCTTCTCTTTTTTTTTTTTTTTAATCAGTGGAATGTGGCTTTAAGCTTGTTGTTTGTCTGCTTACAAACTTTCTGTTTTGTTTTTTTCCTTCTTCTCTCATCTGCGTGCGCACATCAACAGGAGCTGCTGAAATCGTGACAGGTACTTCGTCTTTTTGCTTCCTGCCGTTTGTTTGGACGTGCTTGCTTCTTTGTATCTGTCTGATGTTTTCTATCCATTTTCCATCCTTTGAAGTGGAGTTTTGAGGAAAGGTTGTGAGCAATTAATCTTACCTGCTGTAGATGGATCTTTGATTGCCTTCGATTTAGATTAATATAT
>JARVLU010001196.1:27691921-27707938 GCA_031762415.1 Simpsonichthys santanae | reverse complement strand
GTTCCAGTTTACGACCGAATCAGTATCCGACCGGGTTGTTGGAACGGATCTCGGTCGGGAACCGAGGACTACCTGTAATGTGTTTCCAAGCAGTTAGCTAACAAAATACTCTAAAAAAATTCTAAAAAAAAAAAACATTAAATGCTGCATAAAAAAGGCAACGTAAGGTGTGATGACGTCACTAAGGGCGGCGCCGTAAGTCCGAAACGCCGTAAGTCGATGACCACCTGTACATGGTGGATTGTGAAACAAACTTTCCATAAAAAGAAAATTGTGTTTGGTTGATTATTTCTTCATTTTAAAAAAAGCTTCTTGGCAATAAACCTTTTACCATTGAAAAGCCTGTGTACTTCTCTTTACATGGTGCCACGTTTGTTAAGAAAATGGATTTGTGGGACGAGCAGCAGAGTTGAGTTTGTGGGTTGTTCTCGTAAAACTTGCTAAATGTTCACAGACATTTCTAAACAGCTTACTGAATCTGGTTTATTGGTGCTAATTTGATTGAAGTCTGAAGAAACAAGATATATATGTCATTCAACAATTTATTATTTGATTTATTCAGGGTTCTTAGTAGCATGTGGAAGAACCATACGCAGCCACAACAACCTAACAACTCCTCATGCTACTAGTCAGCCTGGTCAGACATTGCTGTGGGTGGAGTCCTAGTCTTTAACCGCCATTTGTCACAAGTTAGACAACGTGGTTGTATTGGTCAATACAGAACAAACATCACATCCAAGCTGGTGTTCAATGACGGTGAGGTGAGAACAACCAGCATTCACAAATTCAGGAGGCGCTTCCCATTCTCTGTGGGAAGGTCTTGTCATCTTGGAGGATAGTGTTCAGTCCCAGACTGAGAAGAAATGGGATTGCAACTGGTTGTTCACAGGTGCTGGCAACTAGGTGCCAATCAATCAATGTGGGGAGTGGTGGCGCAGTGGTTAGACGGTGGGCCTGTGATTGGAAGATTGCCGGTTCAAGCCCCGGTCCCGACAACATCAAAAAATGTGGGTGGAAAAAGGTGAAACACCCACACCTGCCTCCACTCTCATTCGCCCCACTCTGGGCCCCTGAGCAAGGCCCTTAACCCCCACCATCTGCTCCCTAACAAGTCTCTTGAAAATGAGTTCTCGGGGCTCAATGAGACTACCTGGATAAATAAAGGGTAAATGAAAAGAAAAAAAAATCAGCACCTGGGCAAGCTCAAAACAGGTCTCAGGTTCAGGTCTCTCTTGTAAATGAGTCCCTGAGGCTCAATGGGATTAACCTGTATAAATGGTTGGAGAAAAAAAAAAAAAATCAATAGCACATTAAGTTTACTGGACATTAGCAAAGATTTGGCAAGTACTTCATGAGCGCCTGTCATACCCAAACTTGCTGCTCAAACCACAAATGCATTTTCCTGACACATTTCCATTTAAGATAAATAAACAGGCTTCACAACAGTATAAGATTTAATGGGAAGAATCATTTTTTCAAGAAAGAAATAGTTGGCCAACACATATTTCCTATAAGTTTATGTAAACTTAGCCAGCTAAGTTGAAAATAAAATTGTCAAATCTTCACAAATGTATTTAAAAACTCAATTATACTTTTTTTTTTTTTCCTAAGAAAATGTGTTTAATGTTTCGAACATCTAAGCCTTTGTCTATGACCATCCCAGTCTCCTCAGCTCCTCCGTTTTATTACAAAAACATTTGTGGTTCTCTGACTCGACAAAGTCGCTCAACATCTGAGGATATCCTGAAGAAATTGGTTCTTACTGAAATTACGGTCCTTTTAATCCATGGCCGTTTCAGCGTCTGTTGTTTGTGGTGGATGTGTGGACAACATGTCCGGACTTTCTCTGCAGTTGTTGTTCACGTGTGTTAATCCCACCGAAGGCGCTCTCCCTGCTGGACATGTTTACAATGCAACAGCAGATGAGGCTCGCTAATAACTGTTTTAGCGTGGGGATCAATACCGTGCGCGTCTGAATGAATCCACGATATTGCCAAGCGACATGGTAAAACCTTACTTTGCTCACAATAAAAGGTCCAGGAAGAGTTATGGTTGCTGTCATGCTGTTTCCTTTGGAGACTTTCCAGAATTATTAGAGAGCTGGCTGAGAAAACCACAGCAAAATATTCAGAGCAAATATTGTGCTCATTTGCATTCTCATATGTCATGACACACAAAAAAAGAATCTCTGGTAATTTCAGCGCTGCATTGTGAGTTTTTGTTTATTTATTTTTCTTACTGTCTCTGATTTGTTGCGTTTGTTGGAGAGAAATGCTGTCATCCAAAAAATAATTTCTCTAATTAACATATCGGGCTTGAAAACATCACTTTGCTCATGTCTGGATGTCTGTGTGATTGTGTGTGTGCAGGGGCGATTGTAATGGGGGGGTCATTTGCCAGTAGCATTAGCGTTATGAACTGGTGGTCAGATTTTGATGAAACTCAGAAAACAATCCCAGGATGTTCATCTACAAATGAGTAACTTTTGGAATCAACCTCCATTCAAAATGGCCACCACAGCTAAGTAGCCATGGACAACATAAAAATTGGTATAACTAAGTCAGATCTAGGATTGCACAGTGGCGCAGTTGGTAGAGCTGTCGCATCTCAGCGAACATGTTGCCACGGTTCAAATCCAGGCCAAGGGCCTTCATGTTCTCTCCGTGCATGCGTGGGTTTTCTCCGGGTACTCCGGTGTCCTCCTGCAGACCAAAAACATGCCTTTTAGGCTTATTGGTAACTCTAAATTGTCCCCAGGTGTGAGTGAGCTGTACTGGCTGTTAGAGAGAAATGGCGTGAACCACAAGTTGGGTTTTAATGGAACTCTCAAAATTACCCATTGGGTGTGGATCTATAACTGATTAACTTTTGGAGTCAACTCCAGGTAGGATGGCCACCACAGCTAATCAACCTCAGTCAACCAAAAAAGGCTTTATGCCTGTTTCACAGATACTGTGCTTATTTTAGACTGGTAGTATCTAAGAGTCTCAGCCCATTCTCTAAGACACAAACATCTCACAAAATATCAAATGACTTATTTTACAAGGTTTGACCAAACTAGCTGTAACTCTGTCCCCTCTCAGCAGAAGATGATTTGAATTGTTTTCTTGTTATCTTTATGTTCATCTGAACAACAAAGCCAATGGGAAAACAGATTGTTCATCTTGGCTTTTAGTCCCCAATATGAGCAAACTTTAAATAAATAAAATAAAAATAGCAGCTCACATTTCTTATTAACAACCAGCGGCATATTTTCACCCTGTCTGACATATTATCCTTATGTGCAGCACTGAATATGTTTGTCTAAATGTGCTCCAGGCTGAGTGGTGCTCCTCATGACTACTGACCTTTACATTTGAAATCATCTTACAATACACTTAAGACCGCTGCGTGCCGTTGCATAACGGGGCTCATAATCTCACAATAAGCTGCACACAGCATCAGAAAAAATGAACATGGCAGCAGTGTTTACCGCAGCTACTTTATTCCGCTTTAAAGCAAGTTTTCTGCAGATCCAGTGGAAAAAAAAAATGAGCAGGAAGCTGGTGTTCAGTAGTGCTTAATGCAGGAAACATGAAATGCAGCCAACCATACTGTTGGTGTTATGGGATTTTTAGTTATTTTCTGACTTTTTTTTTATGTGATAGTGTCTTACTGCTGAGTCTGGATGAATGTTTCTGCCTGCTAAATCAAACTCTCCCTCGGTGCACGGCGCAAGCCAAGACCCTGCATGTTTTCTTCTGGATGTGTCAAACCGAAGACAGGGGTGAGCAAGGTGAGGGCAGGAGGTTGTGGGGAGGAAAATGGAGGGGAGATGAGACAGGAGCGCGCACAGGCCATTCAGTGGGAGCATGTTCATTAGCATGGAGCATGGAGCGTTTTATCTCCTCTGAGAGAGCCGTGCAATCTGACATCGCCGATACATTAAACAAACCGCGTCGTGCACACATCGACGCACAAACAACGGCGCTCGGCGTGACGATGAGTCCATTTTAAGGGGGGGGCGCTCAAGTGGAACGTAACTTCTCTTATTAATTGGTTTCAGCGTAGGACTACTTCCAGCGTGCGAGGAGCAGCCTGAACAAGGTGTTGTTTGTAGGTTGAGAGGGGACTTCGAAGGCCCGATATGACCACGTGAAGGTTCCAAAAATGTGACGGTCGGTGCTGAGAAATTCCGCACCCTCAGCTCGTCTTATCGAAATCATTCAAGCTCAGAGCATGACTAGTGAGACTGATGGAAAATTGAGCTGCTCTCTCAAGCAGCAAAGAACGGTGCAGCCATTCCCTCGCCCATCACTCCCCCAATCAGCCCAAATGTGCACAGATATAGACTATTGATAAATGTCACTGAACTATTCCAGGACTGGACATTTAAAAGGCTGCAGATTTTTTTATATTTCTCTTTTTTTTTTTTTGCCTTGTTCTTCTGTGGTGCAAGGATAAATCTGGTTAAGTGCTGGACAGTGATACTCTCTGACACCTGAGGCAGCCATGTATTTCTTTGGATGGGGACACCGGGTGCCAATTTATCTCCAGACGTGTGTCTCTTTTCTGATGATTGAGCTCTATAACTTCCAGAAATGGCCTCTTAAATCACAGCGTATCTTACAGAGTGTGAATTCTCGCTGAAACTGCAGACAGTGTCCACTGTTTCAGGGTGAAATTAATGTCTTGAAACATTTTTCTGCCTTGCTCACTCAAGGAGATCAGGCAGCATGAAAGTGCTGCAGACATGCAGACCAAAAAAATAAAACCTTGGTTCAACAGAACTTCACAAATGCATGCTTCATGAACACAGAAACTGCAGTTTAAGCATGTTAAGCTGTTCAGGCAATTGTTTGGCATTTAAGTTAGCATTTTAACTCCCTTGCAAATTGGGCCTGCTGTCCCACAGAATTTAAAAATGTGTCTGCTCCTATTACAAAATAATATTCTTAACATTTTCACGTTCTGCAAAAGCCTATTAATGACTCAGCAATTTAAATCAGATGTGTTGAGGCAGGGAAACATCTACAATATGCGACATGGCGTGTCCAAAGGACCAGGATTGGAGATTGCAGATCTTCCTGAGGTGACTTATGGCTCCGAATCATATTTTAAAGCAGGGGTGCACAGGTAGATTTCAAAAATGTGAATATAGTGAAAACGTTCTATATTTTTGGTGAGTCACTTCAGAAAGTGAAACATATTCATATTCATTTACACAAAGTGAAATATTTCACTCCTTTAATTTTGATGATTATGGCTTACAGATAATGAACAAAAGACAATGACGATGATGGCCTGTTTGCTTAGCTCGTAGCTTAGCTTCTTAGCTTAGCTGCTTTTAATGATCCAAAAACATGATTTTGGACGGTTAAAACAGATTTTAAAGAGAAAGGGAGGGGTCAGTGAAGAGCACCGGAGTTGAGACTTTTGTCATCCAGTGTCCAGTAGAAAGAGACACGAAGAAACGATAAAGCCGATAAGTGAAAACAACGTCGATAATTTTTATTCATCATGTGATTAATTGATTTATTGACTATCGCGACAGGCCTAACATTACATTATCATATGATTGGAACACGTTTTCTTCCAAAGTTTACAAATTTAGGAAGAATCTTTTAAGTATTTTACCTTTACTTTGGTGATGCTTCAAGACAGAACCAACCTATTTCTCTTAGCAGGCTAATGTGGCCAGCATTTTCATAGGTATATTTCAGAAGTATTTCAGGGTTTTGTTCATGATTGAGGGAAGAATGCAGCATGAGATTGACAGATGGATTGATGTGGTGTCTGCATTATTGTGGACTCTGTACCGGTCCATTGTGGTGAAGAGGGAGCTGGGTTGTAAGGCAAAGCTCTCCGTTTACCGGTCGGTCTATGTTCCTACCCTCACCTGTGGCCACGAGCGCTGGGTAGTGGCCGAAAGAATGAGATCATGGATATAAGCAATTGAAAAGAGTTTTTTCCCGCAGGGTAGCTGGACTCGCCCTCAGAGAATGGGTGAGAAGTTTAGCTATCCAAAAGAGACTCAGAGAAGAACCACTGCTCCTCCACATCAAAATAAATCAATTGAATTGGTTTGGGAATCTGGTAAGGATGCTTCTTGGGTGCCTCTTTAGGGAGGTGCTTCGGGCATGTCCAACTGGGAGGAGACCCCGGGGAAGACCCAGGACAAGCTGGAGAGACTATGTCTCTTGGTTGGCCTGGGAACACCTAGGGGTCCCTCCCAGAAGAGCTGGAGGAGGTGGCTGTGGAAAGAGATGGCTGGGCCTCCCTGCTCAAGCTGCTGCCCCGGTGACTCGACTTTGGAATATGCAGAAGATAATGAATGAATAAATGGATGAATGGTTGAATGGATAGATGGATGGACTTGCACAGGGATCCCTATCTGTGTAAACCCTACTTCTAGTTCTGCTTTTGCATGAGAGAATTTTCTTGTGAATAAATAAATTTAGTTAATTTTTTTTTTTTTTTATTTTATTTTTTTTTTATTTATTTTTTTTGTTTTAGACTCCAGAGCTGGAGAAGGGGCACCACAGAAAATTGACCATGCTGTGATCGGAGGGGTGGTTGCGGTTGTGATGTTCGCAATCCTCTGTGCGCTCATTGTTCTTGGTCGATACTTCGCCAGACACAAAGGTACAAAAGCGGAACTGGTCATGAGCACACCTCAAGAGTTGAAGAAGTGCAGGGGTCACGCTGGTAACTTTGTATTCTTTGTCGCAGGAACCTATTTCACACATGAAGCCAAAGGAGCGGACGATGCAGCCGATGCTGACACGGCGATCATCAACGCGGAAGGAGGACACACCAACACAGACGAGAAGAAGGAGTATTATATCTAACCTGGAGAGTTGGGAGGGGATGGTGCTGTGGGAGCATTGAGTCCAACTCTGATTGGTAACGAGACAACTTGGATTAGAGGGTAGAGGAGAAGGAAAACAGTGAAAAGTAGGACTGGCATGGCCATGTGGTAAGAAGACGCGTTGCTTAAGTCTCCTATCCGACCCTTCCTGGACTGCCGGGTCCTATTCTGTACAGTTTAATTATTTTACAGAAAATTTTGTGCCTTGTTCTATTTCTTTTGTTGGTTTTCTTTCACATGCTTGTTGTATTGAATTTTTCTCCATGTACTTTTACTTGACCTTTTGTTGCTTTTGGCATTTTGTTTGGAGGTTTAAAAAAAAAAATTCAAAGGTGGTCTGGTATTTGTCTCTGTGTGCTGCGGGTAGCTTTTAGCTCGTGTAACCCGATCTTAGAAGCCAGTTCACTTGCAACTACCTTCTTTCTTTTTGTCCTTTGAGTCATCACCATGGTTTAGTAAAAGTAACACATTGTCAAGTCATTTCTCCCCGCTGGGTCAAAGTCCTGCGGTGCCTGCAAGTTCATCACATTTAAATGCAGGTCTGATTGTTTTTTGACGAAGAGACAGATTACACGCAGCCCCTTCGACGTCAGGTTCGCCGCTGATTACTCACGTAACAGTGTGGAGTAATCATGCTTGTCTTAGAATGTATTTGCTTGTAAAAGTGAAGCAGGAGTCATGTTATATTTGCTTTTACACCAGGCTGCAAACTGCAACCAACCCTTTAGTGATTTCAAGTCCTGACATTTACAGCCAGAGGTCCACTGAGACCGGGCTTATAAAATTTCCTCCAAGCTGCTTCAAATCAGGCCAGCAGTATTTCAAAATCAAATGGTTTTATTGGGCTGAATGTATAAGTCAAACTCAGCTGGCAAAATCACAGACTTTTATAGTATTTAATGACAAAGTTATTCAAGTTCTCCTCCTCTATTCATTTTCTTGTGCTGTTTTTTATTTTTAAAAAGTAAGTGTGGTGTCACAAAGCACGTTCATTTTTACCTGAAGCACCATTTGACTTCTAACTTGGTACCACTAATGCTAACTTAATGATTTGATAAACAACCAGAAATCTTCATAGGCTGTTTTATTTTGAAAGCCTGTTTCTCTGTTTTCTTTCTCCAGTTGAAGTTCTCTATTCTTCATTGCTCAGTAAGCTGTGGCCTTTGTTTACAACGAACCGCAGAGAGAAGTTATTCGAGTACACTGTAGCACATCTGGTGAAATAATGGATGTTCTCTAAATGCCTAAAATCGACAGCTGCAGTGCACCTGAATTAAGATAACAGTGCCATCTTACACAGAATTATGCATCATAACATAGAGATTGTACAAATTGGCACAGTTTACTGTTAATTTTGCATAAATTATCTAAAGGGAAACTAATTTGGCACTTTAAAAACTTGTTTTGCTTGTTTTGCTAAGAGAATGACTCTGCTGTAATTACCGATACATTTGCGTTAACGTCTGTAATAACTGCAGCGTTCTGACCATCAGCTACGCTTAGATTAGCAGCAAAGCAAAACTTTCAGATTTTTGCTTGTGAGGTTCTGAAGTAAGGTTATGAACAATTAATATCTTACCTGTTGTAGATAGATCAGATAGAAAAAGGATAACCACTGCCTTAAAATGGACCACTTGATACATTAAAAAAGTGAGGGACTTAGAGTAATGTTGTCTTCTTCTGATTTTGAGGCATTTGGTTAGACTCAACAGTATCCTCATGTACTCTGCAGTATATCTTGTACATATACAGTATTTGTCCTTTCAGGCCAATTTTCAGCCGAGCTGTCTGTATTCATGGACCATAGACATACATCTTAGGATCTGCAAAATATACAAGTGAAATTAGTTCAGAGCTGATTTTTTTAAATTTATTTGGTTGATAAATGATATACGCCAGGCTGGAGTTATGACAGCAACAACAAAAAGCATTAGGCCAGAATTATTTTGTCAGTTTCACTGCATATGTTATTTATTTGGATATTTCCAAAGTCAAGGCTGAATAGTACTTTCTGAGAGGAATACAGTCCTAAAAGCTATAATAAGCAAAAAAGAAAATATATATATATTATTATTATTATTATTATTTTCTGGATTGTAGAGTTTTGGTGTCATGGGGCAGTAATGTGCATGACAAATGTTGTTCTGGGATTTGATATTTATCTTTTAAAAAAAAATGATAACTTGTCGCTTTTAATGGTTTAACTTGAAAAGATTGTCATAAATTTTAAGTTATGATTTGTTCATACATGATATCTAGAATGTTTTTTTTACTCTCTCAGGTTTACGAGTGTTAATATTTGTGGTTTGTTTTGCATCTCAGGTAGAATGCAAATTTTAAGCCCCGAGTATATACTATAGTACCACAGCTAATGAAAAAGTAAAGAAATCACAAGATGTACATGTTTTTTTTCCCTCTTCTCTCTCAGTTGTACATGTTTCTGTGTTAAATATGGTGCACTGTTAACAGTAAATGTTAATTATTATTTTGCATAGACCTAGTTAACAAAGAAAACTAGATTTGTTAAGCAGCTGAAAACGATGTACAGTCAGTGTTAACAAAAACCACAGCGGTGTTCATGAGACGACTTCTTCCACTGTAACGTTTCGCTCATTTACGGTATTTGTTATTTAGTAATTTTAGGACGTGATGACAGCCAGTCAGCCAGTTTTCATTCAGCCGATCCACGCTTTAACCTTTCATGACTGAAGATGGTGTATTTACTGTGACATGAAGTTTTATGGATGATCTGTAACCTCTTGGATATTTGGATGAACTTTCTGTTTCATTCCTGGGGAGGGGGAGAGGGGAGCGGGACTGGAAATGGGATTGTTTTATAACCCGGAAATTATTATTTGTTGTTGAATCTTAAAAACAAAAATACAATTCTGTTTTCAGGTGAGTTTTTTTTTTTTTTTCATTTCTTTTGCATAGTGAAGACGATGTTTCTCACATGACCATGCATATTTTGTATCGGTTCGCGCCAACATTTTTACAAAAGGAAAAAAAAAAAAATCAGATGAGTTCTTGTCTTAATAAAAAGATATCAATGTTTAACGAGGTGTGTGGTTGTCGCTTAATCAAAACTAAAGTACCACAAAAACGACACATACTGTACGCCAGTTGACAAACTATTATAAAGCAATCTATAGGACCCGAAAGTCCCAGGTTCGGTCCCCAGTCATTGCACATCTCGTGGTGTCTCTGAGCAGCACACCCTATCCCCAATTGCTCCCCGGGTGCTTCCAATAGCTGCCCACTGCACCACCTGGGGGTGGATGGGTTGAATGCAGAGAGACAATTTCACCATTGTATAGGAACATACTATGATAACAACATTGTTATTATTATTCTTATTATTATAATTATTATAGCAATGGCCAGGACACACAAAGACACAACTCATGGAACACAAATAGCAGTGTGTGTGTGTGAGTGTGTGTGTGTGTGTGTGTGTGTGGGGGGGGGGGGGGGGGTTTCATCCCCCAGAAAATTCTCAATAAAGGAGATGCCATTTCCTGCGATTAGGTGAATTTTAATGGGTTGTTAAACATCTATGTTAACCTACGTTTGTAAACACTTGATCCAATAACTATTTTAGAAAGCAACAAGAAGTAGCCTGACCAACAACTCTCCTGTGTTAATAGAGCACACTCTGCCTCTCTCTGGCATCCTAACCCCAACTCCCCACACACACACTAGACGGTTCTGAGCCCGAATCTTCTCCACTGAATTCACTGTCCTGCTCGTTGTCCTCCTCCACATGTGAAAACCCCAGGCTCCTCCTCGGGCTGTTCATGGCGGGTGCCTGCGGTCCACATCAGTCGCACCTGCTCCAGTAGTATCTCCATTGCCACTGACTTCATGTGCTTCAATTCTGGGTTGTTTAGTTGTACAAGAATACTTTTTTTAAATAAAGTACATTGGACTGTCTTTTTTACATTTTGATTGCTGTTATTTTGACAAAATGTCACCGTTGTTATGATATGTGGTGTACATGACCCATCAAATATTCATCGTGTAGTTTTAATAAATAATCAAAATTTTAAAAATGACCCACTTAAACTGCAAAACTGATTTGAAAGTTAGTTGCGCAGTTTAATTATTTTTTGGAGATTTTTAATGAAATTGCCCATGACTGAATTTTTAGGGACAGAGAGTTTTAACCCTCCTGCTGCCCGTAGGCCCAAATGACACGCGAGGCCTTTACTACAAACTGAGGCCTTGTGGGTAATTTTGACCCAAGGGCAGCAGGAGGGTTAAGGGCAGAAGCAGAGATGTTTAATTAAAAGGACAGCTCTGATATGAAATTAAGAAGCTCGTAAGTGGCTGTTATGTTTAAAATTAGTGTTTATCTAATTATTGTCAGACCACATATCCATTATAGGTTTTATTCATTCGAGGCAGTCACATTAGTTCACAACTTTATTATTAGTAAGCTGAGAGTTACCAGATCCAAGCAAACAGTTACACACCCTGTCAAAATAAGAGAGTTCCCAGATCCTGTTCCAGCAGGATCTGGCTCAAACTAAACACTGCATATAAACTTGGACCTTGACCATAGAGCTGGTGGGATGAAAAGTGTACATCACATTCAGTCTAGTGATGATGCATATGAGTATTGTTTTATTAAAATATCTTAAGCGAATCAGAAGTGATGGCCAGATAGGAGAAAGTTAACAGATGAACAAATCGTAAAATGTCTGCCTTTTGACAGGTATCTAAAAAAAGTGGTTTCACTTTGTATTTCTGTCATTTATCTGAGACTAAATGCACTGTATAACATATTAACTTATATTTGTCACCAAACTCACTCTGCTTGTTTAACCGGCTGACTACATTAGCCAGGATGAACCTGTTGGCATCACCCTGAGCTGCTGACAACTGTCAAAATCACAAAGGAGAAAAGCTCTTAAGTTCCAGCAAAAATATTGTGCGGCAGCGGATTTGATGTGGGTGAATGGCAGTGGCGACAGCAATCTGAGCTCCTATCAGTAACAGACACGCACGTTGTGGCGCAGATAGAGGAGAGAAACGTTTTAAACGACACAATGACTGACACCTGCAGGCGCGGGGAATGGTGGTGGGTAGGGGTGAGCGTTAGAGTTTCCAGCTGAACACTTGGTGTTAGTGATTTGACAAATTGATAGGCATTTTGAGGAACAAGACCTAATTCATAACCATAAGCCATTCTGTCATCATAATTCTGTCAGGACCGCCATTTCCCATTACTTTAAGTGATCCGTTCCAGGTAAAGGTCAATAACATTATTCAAACTTTAATGGGAGTAGTCTAACCTTCGAAACCAGCCACTTTTCTCTCTTACTCATACAATCATTGAAATGTAATGCTTCTCTCAAGGAGCGTTAAATAGCTGTCTAATAATTGGCTGATTTTTTTTTCTTTTTGTGAAACATGGCAATATGTGGGATTTCAAATACATTATTCCTTTTTAAGTTTGAAGTCACATAGTCTGAATTATGAATAAGTCCATTTGGTGCATCGTGAATACAGAAGGGTGATGTTTTAGTTTGACGTTACTAATCCCGTTTAAATGTTCAGTTTTAATTTGGAATGACACGTTTAAGCGTAATTAGCACAATGGGGAAATTAAGAGCGAGTGGATGTTTAAAGCGTGGCTTGTTTAGTTGGCTAATTAATTGATTAAGATTGATGGCATGTACCACTTGGACTGGCTGAGGTATAATTAAATTCTGTGGGATTAAATAGGGGTGAACAAAGGCAAAAATGCAGAAAGCTTCATCAAGACCATCTCCATCCGTATCACTGCTTTTTAGTACAAATTAAGCTCTTGATTAACATTTGTATTCACATTTTTTACCTTTATCCATCATTAACAGAAACAACAATAAATATCACTCCCTTCTTCAACAATGCAAGAATCATGCAAGACCAGAAACGGGTGGAATGGCCCCTTTGGGTTGAGTAGTTGGGAAGGTGGGAGTCTTTGCCTCAGGTGGAGAACTTCCAGTGAGCATCTTGTTCATGACCCTCTTGAGTCGAATGAAAAAACGACTGATGGTATGCTGGAGCAGGAGGTTCAACAGACTGGGACTGGGTTTCTGTGAGAAAGTTATGAACGTTTAATGTCCTAGAGCCCTGATGCATGCTCAATGAACCAGGTAGAAAAATCTTAAAAAGCTGTCTGGTCCTCTGTTTTGTTTTTTGAATGTCCAGAGGACCAGACTTAGCTTTTTAAGATGTTATAGAGCTTTTTGAATAGCCTCACTTAACAAAAATAGTTTAATTCTGGGTGGATTGACGAGCTAATAGCTAATCTGAGGAGGGCCACAGCCAGTATGGATATCTATCATCTTAAAACAACTTCAATCTTAAATAGTTTACAATGGTTCACACAAACACAGTTTTTAAACCTTTACACTGCCGTAGTTCTCACATTGTTATTCCAGCAGAAATATTATGTTGTTCTTGACAAAAGTGCCAACGGTTGCACCGAAACCTGCTGCTGGTGCTACGGTCAGTGACAGAAAAATTATCTATAAATAACCATGTCATGAAAAACTGATAACAATTTAAGTTTAAGATGACTGCTTTCTATGGTTTAAAGCCCAACTCAGACTAGCCATCAGCTCATCAATCCAATTATATACATTTTTTAATCTAATGATATTCAAAGAGCTGTCTACACTATGTTAGATGATGATTGTTCATGACTTTCCTCAGAAATTGTTAAACAATTTTGAAATGTATTTCAGTGATATTCTAGTTTTTATTTATTTTATTTATTTTTGTTGTTGTTTTTTTTCCTATCAGTCCATTTAAAGTCAGTGTATAACTGTTCGACTAAACCAAACCATAACCCAACTTTGGTGGTGTCATGCGAGTCCACAATCCACAGGCACCAGAAAACTTGTGCTAGATTACCTAAATATGCCAAACATGGTAATATTTGAAGCGTCTTCGCTCAATCTGATATCCTAACTGCAGAATAATGAGTCAATGTTAAGGTCTGACCCATTCCCAGTGATTACAAGACTGGTGAGAAATTCAGCAACCAATTGAATGCTCCACTACCGTTCCATCACCAATGTGTTGAACTTCCCAAAAAAAAAAATTTTTTTTTCACCAGTTCCTAATGGTGGCTGAAATCTTCATCACAGATGGACAAGATGAATTTGTTGACTGTAGAAAGCAATAGTCACACTTGGCTGAAATTTGCTAGGGTCACCTTGATGTCTGTGAAAATCGTCCAGTTAGAGCAATTTTTCTTCAAATGCTTCTTCTACTTTATAAAAAAATAAATAAATAAATAAAAAATAAAAAATAAAAAGCCACAAGCATAAATGGTAAGAAGGTGTGCACATGCTTTTTAACAGCAACAGGTGGGACATGTCAAGTAAAATATTCAAATAAAATTAAAACCATTGCCTTGTTAGGTTAGCTTTTCTTCTCCCCCAGTTCAAACCATTATCTCATCCCCACATGAAGACAGAGTTGACCACATGATGTCAAATGATCCATCAGGCTCCACTGGAGCAGCTGTGGCTCAGGAAGAGGAGCAGCCATCTGTTAATCAGAAGGTTGGCAGCGTAATCCTGGCTTTTTAAACATTTTCACCTTAACACTGAGGTCCATGCTGCTCCAGGTGAGTGTGTTTTTAGGTTTAGGTGCAGCACATGCTAATGTGGCTATAGGGTAAAAACACTTTGAGAGGCAACGTAGAGAAGATAAAATATAAATTATATCTTTTTACTGTAATAATGAAGCTTGATGTAGATTTGATAGGTGCAGTGGTGTAGTCTATGTGATATGCGAGTATACAAAATACACCTGTGAGGGATTAACCCTCACTAACAGGTGTTGTATGCACTGATCTAACTGAATTTAACAAATGAATATTTTGTTTGTATTTGGGAAAAGGTTTAAACCTGTTGATCAAATTATTAATTTAACTTTAAGATTTTGTTGTTCTGATCATTCTCTCCTCTTTGAGGTCACCGAGTCATGTGTTGCCATGGAAACACGCCCATGAGCAGTGTTGACAAGGAACTGGTGTTTTCAATCAGCATCATTGGGGAAAACCACACTGATTGAGAGGGAGGGGAGATGTTTTTGGATCCTGGTTGGGTTTAGGTTGTTTAGCTTTAAATTGCTTAAATTAATTTATTGTTTAAATTATTGTTTTAAAATGTTTTCTCTAGAGATTTTATTTAGTTAAGTGTGTTTATTTCCATAAAGAAAATGTAAATGTGGCTCCACCCCTCTTAATTAAAAATGGTACAGGCTAATGTTTTAAAAGCTGGGTGGTTTGAAACAGGTGGGACTCTTGATTTGTTGGTGGTGGTTGAGGATAGTGGAAACCATGTCTTTCAGCTGTGGAGCTTGAAGAACCATGTTTTTGAAAAAGTAAATGTATAAAAACTGGAGCTCTGCAACTTTTAAATTTTATCTACAGTATTTATTTTTTTTAATTTGTGTGTGTTTTTCTTGCTGCCCGGGACAATTGTAAGCCTGAAAGCATTCGACTTTGCCCTCAAGCCTTACAATACCCATTAGAAAAGCTTGGGAATTTAAGTATGCCCATTTAAAAGTGTCCAATGATACATGACATTATTGGGCATGTGTCATTGTCAACTCACTTGGGACATTTTATAGACATTTATGCCACTTGTGCACTTCTCTGCTCGGCCCTGCTCAGATCAGCCTGATTTGCACCGCACTTGAGGACGGGTTCTGGAGGTGTGTCCAGAATCCAAAATCCTGCTAATGAACTTTAGTTCAAATCACTCCAAGTCATTCCTCAGTTAATCACACCTTCTCTTTTTCTACGCTCTGTTAGTGAGGTAAATAAACTGTTAAAAGGTATTGATCCTAAAAAAAATCTACAGGTCCAGATGAACATCCACCTTATTTCTTAAGGCTGGCTGCTCATATCATCACAGTCCCGTTGACCCACATCTTTAATCTGTCCAAAAGCCAAAACTCCATTTCGGATGCTTGGAAAACAGCCTTTGTTCTTCCCTTGCTGAAGGGAGGTGACCCCACCTCACTGAATAACTATCAATCGATCTCTAAACTCTGCATTTTAGCCAAGGTTCTAGAAAAACGGATAAACTCTCAAATCAAAAATTACCTGGACTCATTTAACATCTTACCTCTTCATCAATCTGGTTTCAGGAAACAAC
>JARVLU010001196.1:27666767-27676920 GCA_031762415.1 Simpsonichthys santanae | reverse complement strand
AACTGGAAGTTGGTTCCACAAGAGAGGAGCCTGAGAACTGAAAGATCTTCCTCCCATTCTGTTTTTGGAAACTCTAGAAACCACAAGTAAACCTGCAGTCTGAGAGAATGGATGCAGTAGCTGCATGCACACCCTTTAACTTTTCTTCAGATATTTTTAGTTTCAAAAGTTTTGTTTGAACTTTTCTCACAAAAGTCAAAGAAAAAAAAGTTTAATTTTATTTAAAAAATCAAACAATCATCCAAACCTTGTACATGAAGGGAATCAATATGACTGAATCAGCTCCAACCCTAGCTGTCCATTTTCACATCTGTTCTTCTCCTTTTTTCTGCTCAGGTCCAGTCCAAACCAGAAAAGAAACCAGGAACACCCCCACCTTCGCCAACCACAACTACTCCAGTCCACACACAGCTTTTACCAAGCCCTCCTCCATCTCCAGTGATAGTCACCCCCACTCCTCCTGCCATTAACATTCCCAGGTTCTACTACCCTCGTGGGCTTCCTACCCTGGGCCCGACTGCCAGCGTTGATGCAGTCATCTCTGCCATCGAAATGGCTTTCACCGAATTCGAGGAGGAGAAATCAGACATTTATGAAATGGGAAAGATCGCCAAGGTGAGAATTTCATCTCAGCTTTTTGTTTCATGTATTCTGCTTTAAATGTTTGGAAAACTGTCAGTAATGAAAAAAAACTGACTTGGTTGCTGATGACTTTAACCATGATCTAAATTTATTTCACCTAGTATTCACATTGCTATTTTTGTCTAGACAACAAACTAGAGATTGGTCAATTAGTTTTTTAATGGTAGAAGTTAATGCTGAATTTTAAGAATCAGAACAACCGATTTGTGAAAACAATTTGTATGTTTTTTTTGGTCAAAAATTTTTTTTGGTCAGTATCTGGAAATTTGACAAAGTGGCTGATGTTGTGTTGTGGTGGCCACCTTGAATTGGATTGACTCCAGAAGTTAATCAGTAGTAGATGTACATCCAGTAACTAGTTCTTGAGACTTTTACAAAATTCTGTCCAGTATCCAGTTATGAGAGCTTTTGCTAACAGACAAAGTGAGTTGACAGCAACAGGTAATCCCATTATTTTAAGCAAAGATTTGTCTGACTTATTATGTTTTACTATGCTATGGTGTAACAAATTTCATGTATTTAAAAATAGTGGAAATTTGCCTAATAATTGGGGACTGCCTGTAGACAGACACCTATTACTATCCACCAGAAAAGGCTCTTGCTTTTCTATCAACTTTAACCGAACCACAATATGCCCCCCCCACACACACACACACACATACACACACACACCACCGGTCCGTGAAAATATAGCCTGACATTGAACTGGTCCGTGGTGCAAAAAAGGTTGGGGAGCACTGATCTAAGGTTTTTAAAGGTAAATAGATATGAAGGACAGTTATTGTGTTATGAGTTAACTTGTTTTTTATCTTAGCTTTTCACTGTCCTCAATCAGGGGTGTCCAAAGTGCAGCCCGGGGGCCATCTGTGGCCCTTAGAGGGATTTTGTGTGACCTACGACTGCAATTTAAGAATGGCACGATTTGGGCCCACAGTGGATGCATATGTTGACCTTGGTGATACATTATCTATAATTTTTAGATTTAAGAGCAAAATAGATGAAAAATATTTCACATTGAGAAATGTTAAGCACAGTACAAACAATTGGCTATAATTAATCCTACTATTCATTTATTTATTTCCATTTCATGGTACAAGGCACCACTGACCTTATTGACTTCTACCAAAAAGTAGACTTTTTGGATAATCATCCATGAAACATATCCAAATGTTTTCAAAGAAAAAAGTGCAGTTGATTTATTAATTCATAGAGGGATACTGGACATCGTAAAATGAATATGAATTTGTATAATCAACATACAAGTTGATCAGTTTTACGAGTGTCCCTTCAGAGCTTCTATGAATCTGTTTGGATGATCACCCGTCCTTTTGTTCACGTGCTTCTTGGTCTCCCTCATCCTTTGACTGTGTTCTTTCATGCTTTTCATTTGAAGTTGCAGACACTGCCTGTATTTGGGTTGTTCCTGCAACTCCACTTTCACCAATAGTAGCAAGTTGTGACGATAGAGAGACCTACCTGTCCATCGGGAGTTCGATGACCGTGTGAAATTTGCCGAGAAGTGCTTCGGGTCCCTCCCCGACCTCAATGTAGTCACTGTGGGTGAGGCAGGGGGTGGTAGCGGGCGATCCAAGCTGCGCCTGAGTGCGAGCCTGTGCCTCCTCTAAAGACAGCAGCTTGGTGGACGGGGAACATACCATCAGGGACTTTGGTCTGGATAAGGTGCTGTTACCTACAGTAGAGTGCAGTATGTTAGAGAAGCTCCAGTCCGTCGCACTATTTATTCTTAGCACTTAATGAAATGACTCACCGTTGCTTTCTCTTAAAACAGCACTGAGTTTTGGGCTGAAGAGGGACTCGGTATTGTTGAGAATGAACTCCACCACCACCGATTGGATACGCACCTCCATGAACGCCGCTGTGCCGCTGAAACAGGCCGACTCGATCTGCCGGGACCTGAAACGGAGGACAGCACGACACATTTCACGCACCGAACCGAACCGCGGAGACGCAACCCAGCTCTCTGTCACACATAAAAAGAAAGACGTCGTGCGTCGATAGCGCCGGTCACCTGAGGAGGTTTGGTGCCCAGACGATAGCGAGGTTTTTCGTGTGCATGTTAGTGAGTGAGCTGAAGGTGGCCAGGCGGGACAGGTGCCTCATGAGGAACTCCAGAGTCCTGTGGATGACAAATAAAGCAAATGTTGTTGTTACAACTTTCAAATATTTCTATCAAAATGGAAAAGAGCTGAATTTTTTCAACTGGGGAGGGAGATTTCTGTGATGCAAACCAAAATCAGAAAGCATTTTTCAGATTAGTGAAATCGTCTTTCACTTGGGGATACAAGCAGAAATTCTGGCACAAATCTCCAAGACATAGATTTTCCAAAACAACATAGTATTGACGTGGAAAACAAAGTCAATATTTCTCAATACGGCCACCTTCACAAGTCTTTTTTTGTGGTTTTTGACCTGAATTGCGATTAGATTGTTCAAATTTCCCAATCTGGGCGAAACTGGGAGAAAAAAAAGATCTCACTAAATTATATTCTGGTTGGTGTCTAAAAATTATTATTGTCTTAGTTGCAAGACTAAAAGGATATTATTACCATAAATGAGGGAAGTGAATGTCTTGTGAGGTCACGATGTGAACACATTGTTATAATTTGAAATATTCTGTAAATTTGAACGATTACACAAAGACTGCTGTTAAAAATTTGACAATGACACTCGTTCTGCTGTTGTTCGGTGTATTGCTTAGTGTATTCTTAGTTTAGCGTTTGTTTTAGTTCATATCTTGGATCTTGTTACTGTTTTTCTTTACATTTTATACTTTAACTGGATGTAACTGGGACCCTGTGTACAGTTTTGTTCCACAGCATGTACCACATGTGGTGCGAATGACAAATAAAGAAACTTTGACAACTTTTATGTTCTACTCATCCCATTTGCACAAAGCTGTGTGTATTTGAGACCAAAGCTTTTGCATTTGCCACAACAGTCTGTGTTGCATGAGCCATTCATATTTTACAAAAAAATTAAAAAAAAAATACAGTTTCACTTACAGAACTGTCGCCATCTTTGATTATCAAGTGGATATTGTGATTTTAGTGACAAGTATCTCAGTATATAGATTGACAACAAACTCACATATGAAACCTACTTAAAGGTAAAATCCTGCTTTTTTATGTAATAAATCTTCTTTCACTCACTCCACAATACAACGTATAGTTAAAATGACGGCGCTTCCAATCCTGGATTACGGTGATGAGGTTTACAGGTCTGCCTCAAAAACTCGTAACAAACTGGACGTCATTTTTCACGCTGCTGTCCATTTTGTAACTGGACCTTCTTTTAATGCACGCCTCTGCAATCTGCACTACCTGATGAAATGGACATGTCTTCATTCTGACAGACAAATTCACTGGTTTCTGTTCATTTACAAAACTCTCGTAGGGAAACCCTGTTTCATCTCGAGTCACTTCCTATTATTCACTCTGCAAATGGCAGTTTGCGTTCTAGTAACCTCATCAGTCTCCTCAAACCTAAATCACGTAGCTCCTTCGGGTGCTCCTTATCTCAGCTCTCTGCTGCAGATTGCTGGAATCATCTGCAACACACCTTAAAGCTCGGCTCGTTCATTTCGCTCTCCTCTTTCAAAAATTCAGTACAATCATTGGTCCAAGATGACTGCACTTGCTTTTAGTTTTACATTTCCTCTTACTGATGTACTGGTCCCAGTGCTCTTCTTCATTTAAACTTTGTATCATGTGTTTTAAAATTTTTGATTATTCAATAATTCAAGGATTTTTTTATTGTATTTTATATATTTTTTCGCTCATTTTATGCTTTTATCACTGTAGTTTTGTCTATCTGTGACCTACCCAGTAAAATAAAACTATATTATTATCATTATTAAACTACAGTATATTATTATTATTATTATTATTATTATTATTATTATTATTATTATCCATCCATCCATCCATCTTCTACTACTTATCCATAATCAGGTCATGGAGGCAACAGGACAAGGAGAGAAACTCAGACATTCCTCTCCCCCTGCAACTCTTTCCAGCTCGTTCTGAAGGATCCGGAGGCATTCGCAGGCCAGAGAAGATACATCATCCCTCCAGCGACTTCTGGGTCTTCCCGGGGCCTCCTACCAGTGGGAGGTGCTTGGAAAACCTCTAAAAGGAGGCGGCCAGGAGGCTTCCTGATCAGATGCCCAAACCACCTCACCTGACTCTTCATTGAGGAGGAGCAGCAGCTCTACTCTGAGCTCCCCCTGATGACGGCGCTCCTCACTCTATCCCTGAGGCTAATCCCGGCCACCCTGCGATGGAAGTCCATTTTGGCTGCTTGTATACATGGATCTCCTTCTTTCAGTCGTGACCCAAACCTCATGACCATAAGTGAGGGTTGGAACGTAGACAGACCAGTAAAGCAAGAGTTTTGCTTTTCAGCTCAACTCTCTCTTCACCACGATAGACCAAAGCAATGCCCTCATTACTGAAGACGAGTCCTCAATATTTTGATTCATCTCCCGCTCCATGCTACCATCACTCGTGAACAAGATGCCCAGATACTTGAACCCTTCCACCTGAGGCAAACTGTCTCCCACAACCCAGAAGGGGCATGCCACCCATTTCTATTTTTTTTTTCTTTTGTTATTATTCTTATTATTAATATTAATGTTATTATTATTTAAACATCTGTTAAGTTCCTGGCAAAAACCAGTGCAGACATGTTCCTGTTTTTAGTTTTCTACACCACCTTAAAATCTAGCTGTTTTTTCAATACTTTTCCTTTTAATTACCATTTTATTTTCATTTGTTTAAAAAAAGTATGCATCCTTTATGATTGTCTGTTTTTGTTGTTGTTGTTCACTGTTGTTATCTTTTTTTTGTGTGTGTGTGTGTGTGTTGTTGTTAAAACCAGGTCTCTCTTGTAAATGAGTCCGAGGCTCAATGGGATTAACCTGTATAAGTAAAGGTTGAATTAATTATTGTTATTGTTTACTATCATTGTTGTTGTTGTTGTTGTTGTTGTTGTTGTTGTTGTTGTTGTGGTTGTTAAACAGGTTATAGGTATAATCCATGCCTAATTTTGTGCTTGTATCACCACCACAATGTCGTAATTCCAGTTTTAGCCAGCAGAGGGCAGCGGTGAGCCGAACGCCTGACCTGTAATGCGGAGGGGGCAGCTGCTGAATCACATTGTGGATTTTGTGCAGCCTCTCCTCTTCTGTGGCTGCAGACACGGCCTCCTGCGAAGAAACAGAGGACAAAGCACAACGTGGATGATAATCACAGCAGAGGGAGTCGTCTGATTATTCCCACCCTCTTCTCTTTTATAACCACAGCAGGATTCAGCTCAGTTAATCTGCAGTTTGGTTTGAGCCTGTCCATCCCCTGCAGTTCCTAGAAAGCTCAGCGTAACGCAATGACCTCATTTTTTAGCTGCCCTTTAAAAAGAGATATTTTCAAATAGTTAACTCTGTTCTTTCATCACTGAGTGACCGATACTTTCCCTGCAGCTGCTTCCCCTCTGACTCCAACAGCTTCCCGAGCTATTTTTATCCCAGCAGGCATAAATGTGAGTTTCATTTCCACCGCCTGGATCCTTACTGAGAATCGATCGTAGAGCTGGTAGGTGAGCAGAGGGTTGGGCAGCTCTCTGAAGTACAGCTTGCACAGCGAGCCCACCGAGTGGATATCCTGCCTGAAGACGTCTCTGCTCAGATCTGGAATCTGCTCGGAGTCGAACTCGTGTCTACATGCAGGCAGAGGGAGAGACGGTGGAGACACGGAGCAGCATCAGCACCAGGCTTCCTTCAGAATAAAAATCCTGTTTTTGTGACATCATTTCCTTCAACAGTGAATCTATTTAAGTATGAAATCAAGCCAGTCGTGCATTTCATGTGGGAGATAAATCATCATCAGCCGCTGCGTTGTGTATTATCTATGTATGTTATTTGAATGGCTGTCAAAAACATTCACGCCCCCTCAGATGGGTGTTTTACCAAAATCCTTCTGGCAAACATGAACTAGATCAGAGGGTCATAACGACAATGTACAGACACAGCATGGAACAATTTATATTTTGTGCCCATGTAAACGTTTTTTTCAGCTTCTTTTAGCTACTTTCAGCTGTTTTGTACTCCTTTCAGATTCTTTCTGCTAACTACAACATTTTTGTGCTCCTTCTAATTCCTTTCTGCTAATTTCAGCTTGTTGTGCTCCTTAAAGCTCATTTCTGCAAGTTTCCGTTTTTTCTGCTATTCCAGCTGCTGTTTAGCTGTTTTATGCTAATTTTAGCCTTTTAAGCTAATTCCACATTTTTGGCACTCATTTCAACTTTTTTTTTCAGCCAATTCAACAAAAATGTGCTCTCTGCACTTCTTTCTGGTGATTTAAGCGTCTTTCTGCCTTTTTAGTTACTTTTCAGTCGTTTGTTTTTGCTCATTTCTGTTTTGTTTTTTCAAACAATTTCCATGTTTTTGTGCTCATTTCTGCTTCTTTCTGCCTCTTTCAGCCTAGTTGAGAAAACATGTTCTTTCTGCTTTCTTGTGTTAATTTAAGCTTGTTCTACCTTTTCAGTTAATTTCAGCTGTTTTCAAATGAATTCAATTTTCTTTTTGTGGTAACATCTGCCTAATTAACTTCTTTCTACTAATTTCAGCTTGTCATGCTCATTTCAGTTTATTTCTGTTAGTTTCAGTTATTTCAGCTACTATTTAGCTGTTTTATACTTTTTTTTTTTAGCTTTTTTTCAGCTAATTCCACATCCTTCTGGTAGTTTAAGCATCTTTCTGCCTTTTCATCTATGGTTCAGCTTTATTTTTTGCTAATTTCAGCTTCTTTTAGCTAAGTGGATAATTTCTGTGTTCAATTCTGCTTATTTAAACGTAATTCAGCAAATATGAGTTCTTTCTTCTTTTTAATTTAGGTTTTTTTCTTCCTTTTCAGCTAAAATGCAGCATGTTTTTTAGCTAATGTCAGCTGGTTTTCAGCAACTTCTTCAGCAATAAGCATTCGCACTACATTTTCACAGGAAATGCAAATTTTCTAGTTTTATTGATATACCTTTTTTTTATATATGACCATTTTGTAACACACCAGCTCTGCTTTGAACTTATACAGCTGCCCCTTGACTTTACTCAGGCTGCATGAAATATGAATTTAATATTTAAAAGCAAGACTTTCAATTCAAATAGAGGCTTTGGTCTGTGATAGTATCAAGTATGAAAGAAGAAAAACAAACCTCAGTTTCTGGATGTTGGACGAAATCCCCGACAGTCTGTAGATTCCATCCACGACTCCGTTCTTCTCGATGAACTCGGCGCAGCTTTTGACCACCTGTGGGACTGAAGGATAAACCAAAACAAAGAAGTTTGTTCATTTGTGTCGTTCCAACAGAAAAAATAAAAAATAAATATAAGAATATGAGTGTAGTGATTGTAAGTTCTGAGGTGTCGTTAAATTCCCTCTAAATTTGTACATTTTGTCCACTTGAATTAGTCAAAATGATCATCTGTGAGATACAGTAACATTTTTATTTTGTCTGCAGAACATCAAACTATTCAGCAGGCAAGCTTTTGTGCAAACGTCACATGATGCACAAATTAGACAAAAGGCTGAACTACACATAAAAAGTCTGAGGCAGAACGACAGACCAGTTTTAATCTGTGTGCACAATTTTTATAAGCAAACAAAACCCTAAGAAATACACTTAAACTAATGGTCAAATATAGAATTTGATTTATACTTTATTAAGAATGCTATGGGTTTTCACAGGTGCAGATGACAGCAGCAGCTAGCTGTAACACTCCTGATGCAGCCTGAGTCACTTATAGCAGGAATTTCATCAAAATCTTTACTGTAATGAAGCAAAACTGACGACCATGAATTCTTTAAAATTCACATCTTTTAATGATGATAACCCTCAATAGTCATTCCTCACTCAGACTAGCCATCAGCTCATCAGTATGGGCAGAATTAATGTTTATTCTTCAAACTCTGGTCATTTAAAGACCCACCTACAACAGGTAGGACATTGTTTGTTCATAACTTTTCCAAAGAACCCCACCTCAAACATCTGAGCTACTGCAGCTCCACTGCACAGCTTTATTTTAGCAGACAAAAGCTGCAGAACTCATTTTTAATATACAGTATAAAAACAGGCACAGATGTTCATTTTGACTTAACCTTGAACTACACAGATTATAATCTGTAAATACTTCCTACTGCACCCATTCTGTTAAAGCACAGAGCTTCTAGAATATGAGCGAATTGAAAATAAGTCAAGATTTATGCACCAGCTAAAGAGTTTAGTCACAAAGTGCATAAAGTTAGCTGCTAAGTAAATAAGTAAGGCGACCCCTGTTGATCTTTATTTGAAAAAAATAAACAAATGTGTCAGTAAAATTAGTCAGAATGAGCTGCAAAAATATGAAAGTGTTGATTTTTGCATAAAAGTGAGTCCATAAAGTTGCCTTCTAGTGACCTCGGTAACTTAAAACTACCATCAGTCTTCCTGATCAAAACAGTTTTCTCCAGAAATAATCTTTTTAATTTCAGATTGGCCATTGTGAAACTTGGGGATTCCCTTTTTCTTTTTAAATGACTGAACTTCCCAATGACATCATTCCAGAACTATACAAACTAAGATTTTTTTTTTTTCATAAACAAAAGTAACTTATTGCCAGGTGATAAAATCACCACATTTCAACAAACCACGAATCATTTCAAAGCTTTTGAGGTAAAGAATTTGATCAGCCAGCAGATTAAACGAGAAAATAAAGGAAACCATATTTTTGTGTGAATGTTTTACCCTCGTGTCCTGAGTTGTGAAGATGTTCCCCAAGGTCGCAGCCAAACACTCGCTCTCGGAGGATGCCGCGCTGCCGCAGCTTCTGTGGCGGAGGCCGAGACTTCATAAAAGATCTCAGGAATGTTACCAGCTTCCCGTGCTTCTTACACACTGACACAGATGACACACACACACAGACACACACACACACACACAACAGCCTCTTTAAAACCAATCCAACTCAAACTCTGGGAACAAATCCAGTCTTCATCGTCAGGCACGTGTCCACACTAAAGAGTACCTGGCTTCGGCACGGAGTTCTGAACGCTCGGGGGAATCTTATCGTTTATGAGCTCAACGCAGTCGCACGGGAAGAAGCCAACCTGCAACAAGAAAAGAGACTTGAGTTAAAAAAAAAAAATCATTCCTCAAAGGAATGCATTTTGTTTACTGTTTTTCATTATAGGCTATAGACTATCTGCTACTACCAAACCAAATTGGAGCTAAATATCAGTAAATCCGACAGAGTTACAGCCATTCTTTAGCTTCAAAGGTTGAATCAATAATTAAAGTTTTATTTTAAACTGCATTTAAAATAGTACCCTGGCAAAAACTGGCAACAAAACACAAACTGCTTCATGAAACAAACTTTAACAATGATATAACGTAACATTATAATGAAATATATATATAGTATACTGTATGTATATATATACAGTATATATACAGTATATATATA
>JARVLU010001196.1:27615053-27643086 GCA_031762415.1 Simpsonichthys santanae | reverse complement strand
GTGTGTGTGTGTGTGTGGGGGGGGGGGGGGGTGTTGAAATATTCACATATGAATGAGAACAAACTACAGAAAAAAGACATGGACAGTACAGAATGTAAACATGTGATGTGCAGCATGGAGTTCAGTGGGTAAAAATGAAATGAAACGTGAGAAATGTTCTTCCTTTCAGCACTACTGGGTTTGCTTGAGTACGAGCATCATCTAAAACAGTCAATGATGTAGTGCTTATTGTAGTCTACTGTAATTATACATTCTAGTTTCTCAGTGCTGGTACACTTAAAAAAAAGAGTAAAAACTGAGAATAATGAAATTACTACATCTAGTTTCTGTCCAATAACAACCAGCTCAGATGGCCATGAATGTCTGCTAAATAGGCGTTTTCGTATCGTCTCTACATGCAAGAATAATACAATATGAAATCAAATCTGCTCTAGTAAATCATCCAACCAGCAACTAGTGTTGCACTACAAGCTGTAAGCGGAAAGAAACGAGTAAAGAACAATGAAACAGAACTGAAAATGGAGCTAACAGTACGTTCCAAAGCAGCCCTCTTAAACGCTGTACATGTTTCAGTTGAAGTGGTGAGGAAAAGGCCCGGAAGACGACAACTAGTTGTAAAAAACTGTGTTGGGCGAAGGGTGGGTGAGCTTTCCCGATGCTCTCTAGTGGACCACTCATGGCTGTTCTGTACAGTATTAATAGGATTTTTTAAGTTCAAAAAGGTGGTTGGGTGACGATGCAAGGCGGTTTCGATAGTGTGCTTGAAAAACAGTGCTCTTAACCGAAGAGGTACAGGAAGTGTAGAAAAGATCCCGAACATGACCTAACAGCGCTCTCAGTCTCTCCTGCGTCCTGTGGTGAGTACTAATCTAATTCAACACTACAGTTTTTCCTTTTAGGCTGGGTTACTGTTTTCGATATCACAAGTACATTTTAGAGAGGGTACCTTGGAAGCACAGACAGACATTGCAAACACTATAAAAAACAGGTAATTTTTGAGTTCATTGAATGTCACAAATCTCTAATAATTGAGGTTATATGCCTACTTTTCCAGTACGGTCTATCACTGTTGTCACACTGTTAAGATTAGGACAAAGTCTACCGGAGCTAGCTAGTTAGCTAGCTACAAAGGTGGCTTATGGAACCGGGAAAAAAAAAAAAAAAAATTAGACCTCTATTCTACAGCACCACAAAGTTAAACATAGCACCAAGTCCTAATGTTCAAAGCAACTATGCCCTAACACTTTATTTCATCAAACTAATGTAAACACAGTTTCCTCCACAGCACGTTTTGTACATGTCTACAGCATGTCCGCTAACTTTTGGGGAAAAAATCGTTTTCCTTTTGTTCGTTTGCTTTGGACATGTGAAGGTGAACAATTCTGACGTGAATCTATACGTGTGCTCATGAGCAAGCAAAAAAATACATTATTACTTTGTGTTTGAGAAATATAGTAATAATAATAATAAGAGGGCAACACATTTCTGCTTCTAAAGCTTTCCCCCAATGGGCATCCACATACTATACATCAGAGAAAATACTACTCAACTTGTGCAGCCAGCGGGCTATGGCAATAATACACCGTACGGTAATAACATTGAGTTTTCTTTTTCTTCTTCTTCAGATAAAATAATGTCTGCTAAAGTATGACAAATTAGGCACCTTAAAGTGTTTTTATAACATCCACTTAAAGCCGTATTGTAAGCAAATACTTTGATATATATAATCTAATTTCTTTTTTTACTTACTCATTTTTTTCATACATCCTCAAGTAGGTCTTTCTGTAAAACATGGTTTGATTTATCTTTGCGAATACAATACACGCCATGTACAGTACATAACAAATATAGATTATTTCCCTATATCTTACATGTAACCAATTGGTCAACGTAGAATATGCCCTTTGACGCTCGCTTCCAAGCGAAACGTGTCAAAAGATTTGAAGAGTCATTTGTGTGGGTAGCGCAAGAACCTTTGATTTGGCGCCAGACTTCGGATTTGTTGGTAAAAAGTGATAATCTGTTGGGTGTGTCTGTGAGGGACTGAACAGGTCTAAGCAAAACAACAACAAAATGTATCAGTGTAGCCGTAGAAGCAAAGGGAATTTGACTCTGAACCTGTGATGGGACTGCATTCAGGAATTTGGACTACTTGTGCCAAACCGGTCATCTCACCAATAACAGCTGCACTACAAGCATCGTAATGGGTCATTCAATGCACTGTGACATTGGGACAATCATTTCCTGTACAGCAAAACATACATTCAATATCGGTTAGTGTCTAAAATTAACAAACATACAGAGAAGTAGCTAGCAAGTAATATACATTTGTAAAAAGATAAACAGTCAGGGTGGCCATTTTGTATGTTTCTCGTCGCTCGTTAGCAGCTTCGTGAAGCAATCACCTTCTCCTCTTACAGCTGCTGTGAAACTTTAACATCTATTCTGCACCGCTTGGTTCTTTTTGCGTGTACAGTTATGTTTTTTCTAACATCCATTATCTTTTGTTTCTAAAAGTTATTTTGTCACACACTTGAATCAGTTACCCAGATGTAGAAAAAAAAAAAAAAAAAACAAGAGTTTTGCATTCTCTGTGGCATGTTCTTTCATGTGTCCTTGGCAGAGAAAGTAAAAGCACACATCATATTAACTCTTCTATAGTGACAAACATGAAAAAGGCAAAGGAAAAAGGCAGTTTATGTCAGAAAAAATCAACAAAGGCAAAAAAAAAAGGCACGAGCTGTGCCTCATTTTACAAATAATTCATTAATAATGAAATACATACGTACAGACACTTCACAATTTAGTCCAACCTCTGTAGAGCATAAAAGTCCAAAATTCGTTTGAGATCTCACGAAGGCTGTGATCTTAGTCTTAATGGTGCGTTGCAGAACCACGCCGAGCCGTCGAAGCACTGAAGTTAAGACACTCCTCTGATGGTTGGCATTGAATCACAAACCAAAGTAACAAGCCAGCAATTACCAATAAAAAAAAAAGCTTCCAGATAAGGTAAAGTTAGGCCGTGTCACCCATTTGAATGAGCAGTGAGCATTATAAACCGTTTTAGTCATACCTTTTGCATGTAAAAAGGTCAAGTACGTACAGTATACCACAAGAATTACAGCTACTCTGCGTTTACTCTGAGGTATATTTTGTGGTAAGAACCCTGTGTTTTAAATACTGACACTATTTGTATTGTAGGAAAGGTAGACTGTGTCCTTGTAGCAGGACGCACCAGGCTTAACAGTACACTGAGAAACCTAAAGATATGAACCCCTCAACGATGAGTGAAAAATCTTTAACGTGTTGTGACATACTCAACCAACACGTTTTATTACTGTAAGAGGAAGCTTATTTCCCTTGTTTTACTATTTATATACATTATATATTTTCAGAGCATTTTTCAAGTGAAATTTACCCCCAGAAAGAAATAAGAAAAAAAAAGAGCCATTGTTCTTGTCTTCGGATGAGATTTCCAACCCCGGGAGGATTCAGCACGATGTTTCCTGCTCCATGAGTATAAATCAAACTTCTAGAGATTATAAGAAACATATTTGTTACTGGGGTTGGAGCAGGGAGGGCTGACGTGTTTTCTCTTCCTTTTCCCTTTCTTTTTTTTTTTTTCCCAGGAGGCGCCGGTTTAGTCGAGTCCAATGGCTTGAAGGGCAGGCGGGTCAGCGTAGAGTTCCATAGTTTGGGCCCTCAGAGTCTGCACTGGCCAGAATGCCTGTCTGGTCCTCCTCGGACTGCCTGCGATGCAGGAAGGAGGTCAGATAGTGGTAAGGGTTCTTTTTGTTTTGCTTTTTACTCTTTCTGTGGAGGCTGAGCTCGTCTTCGTCTCGGGGTGTCTCGGATTGCTGCTGGGTCTGAGAGGGAGACGCATCTGAAACAGAGGCAGAGCGTTAACACGTCGATTCTAACGTCGGGCTGTCCGTCTGTTCTCCGAGCGTCAGACCGACCTGTTCTCCTCGTGGACGTCGTGTTGTTATTGTTGTTGGCAGCCACCCCCTTTGCTTTAGTTACACAGTGGCGTAGCAGTGCTGGTAAGCTCTCAGACCCGGCAGTATCACTAGACGCACCTGGAGGTTCCCTGGGAGGGAGATAGACAGCACAGCGCACAACGTTCGGCATTAAATCCGGCCGTCACGTCTCAGAGGAACGACAAAACAGTGCTTTCATCACCATTTCCAGTAGCTGCTATATGAGTTGATGAGCCTTGAGCTTCTATTGAAGCTGATGACTAAGATGATGGCGTTTCACTTTCTATTTGCTTTGATGGATGACAAAATTACAAAGAGAAAGAAGGAATGAAGAAGAAAAAGAGAAAGAATTGGCAGAAGGTGTCAGTGGAGTTATTGCTCTTAAACAGTCACTACATTAAAGACCCAAGTCAGCAATTAGATGCAATTAAAAATATTTGCCACAATCTAGTTATAGGTGCCGTAATCTAAAATCAAATGGGGTCTTTAGTTGTTGGACTAAAAGCAGTAAGAGCTGAAGGCTTGGGCGGTAACATCACCTACTGTACTCAGGTTTAATCTTTAAATAGTGACTGCTTTAGAAATGCTGGCAAGATAGACCTTTTTGCTGTATTAAACTCATAAAATAATTTCTGCTTATACCAAGTTATTCCTGTGATGACGAGAAGTTATTTATCCCTCAAAATTCTCCAATATAGCAAGGACTGACGTGCTGTACGTTGGGGGTTGGCAGCCTTTGACACAGGTTTCTACGTAACGACACGAGAACTTTACCAACGAACACCAGAGTCCATAAATCTAGCTGCATCATAGTGAGGCATTTAGGCTTGACAGAACCAACTGAGGTGAGTTGAATTATTAGAGCGACTCTGAAAGTTTGTGATCAAGTACATAGTAAACAGGAAAAACTTGGATAAATATTAAGAATATTTATCACATTTCCAGAAAGATGACTTACATAAATGTAGGAAGGAGTGAACAAAAAAAACTTTACATTGTAATGATTAAATCATCTCATCACATTAGTGTTTCATTCCCACACTAAAAGTCCAATTACCGGTAAATAACTCATGTTTTAGTTTTCTTGGCTAAAAAAAAAAAAGAAACAATTACAATAAAATTAATTTGAATTACAGCAGTCCCTCGCCACTTCACGGTTTGTTTTTTGCGGACTTGCTCTATCGCGGTTTTGCAAAATAAGATTGGACATGATACACAATTGGCTGATTGATGGATGAGCAACACGATGAGCATAGCATTTTTATTTAAAATAAATTATTTAGCACCTGCGTGTAGCCCACAGCTGCGGAAGAAGCTTCCTCTTGCAGCGTGTCATATCTCCGCTCTGCAGCAGAGAAGTGGGCGTGGCCGAGAGCGCTGGCAGAGAGCAGTCGTGGCAGAGAGCTGAAATCATGACATGCTGTGCTCTTTTAGAGCATTTAGAGTTTCGAAACATTGTTTAGAATATTGCAAGAGTGCGGGAAGGGTTTAAAACACCTTATTATATAGATAAATGCAAAAATAAACTACTACTACTACTACTTGTACTACTATTCCTACTTCGTGGTTTTTCACATCGCGGGGCTTCAGAGAATGGATCTCCCACAATCAATGAGGGACTATTGTACACCTAATCTCACAGAAATATGTAAAACAACAACAATGTATTGAAACTGTCTTTCTATATGTACAGATAAAGACAACAATAAATCGATTTGACAGATGAGTGAATTGCATCAGATGTTTTTGAGGTTTTACAACCAAATGTGGAAAGACTCTTCACCGCTGATGGTTGCATACACCTCATTTTCAACTACCTGTATTACGATTCTCCACCGTAAAGTATACTGTATTTAGCTTTTTTCAAGATTTTTTTTGTTGTTGTTGTAAAAATCAGGCATATTATATAACTTTCCATTTTTTCTTCTGTTGCATATTGGTGAAGATTGTTTAAATCTTGTGTTACTCATTCAACCTTCATTTGTATACGTTAGTCGCATTGAGTCACGAGGACTCATTCACAAGAGACCTGGCACACCAAACTGAGGAATACGTCACAAAGTAGAGGCAGATATGGCGCATCGACTCATTATAAACCGTGTATTTGTCAAAATATGATTAATAAATACCTTTTCTATGAGTCCTTTGAAGGAAATGTCTGAAATGTAGCCCTAAAGGATGTTTTAAAGCCCTTTTCTGAGCAGCACAAACAACTCATGATGATGTTGAGCAGAAAAGCCATAACTTTTTGCTATTTTCCCTGTCTGCTAGCGAGGCTTTTTTAAATACCAGCAGAGAAATACTGGCATCTAAACATGTTTAAAGGTTTCTTCTTTAAAATGATATCAGAAAGTCTGCATTAGACTATGGAAAAAATATGATTCCAGGGGTACAAGCACCGATGATCGGTTGCTCAGGGATTTGAATAGTGAATGTTTGTATTTGTGAGATGTTTGCCTTTTCTGGACTGGAATTGAACAGGAAATGCAAGTACAGTAAATCTTAATGATCTTGGTGTGAGATAGTCAGTTGTGTAGAAGTTACACTGTGGAGAAGAGGTAGTTTTTTTCCTGTCCAAGGTGGCACAGAGTGACGGATCCTGGCAAGTGGATGGAGCTCATTTATCCACGACCAGATGCAACAGCGGAGCCAGGGCTATGGATTGTTGGCATTTATTTTCAAGTTACCCTGCCCATAAGACCGGTGGATGGACAGAGACATTAAGACAAACGTATGGAGGGCGTTTCGAGGTACCCTCTTTGCTCCATACCGGTGGACAATAACTGATTTGAATGACACATCAAGCCATATCTCTGGAACTGCTCAGGATTCTGAAAATATAATTAATTTATTTTGACCAAATATACAGTAACTGGATACTTGATTTGGTGTGATAGTTCATATTTAATTAGCTTTAAAATGTATGTATAATGTGCCTTTTTCTGAACGCAGTCATGATTTGGAAAAAAAAAAAAACATTTAAACAGACACAATTGTGTTGAAGTAAACTATTAAAATAAGAGGAAAGCAGATTTATTCAATCATTTCGCCCTAGTTTGTCTAAATACTGTAAATACCTCACTGATGGAATCCTTTGTAAAAAAAAAAAATCCACTTCTATCTCAACAATTATTTTTAACAGGATCACAAACTGTCTTTTATGTTTTAGCAAATGTTTTGAAGCAGTTGAAAAAGGTTGCCAAACCCTCTTAAGTGAAAGTCAGCCAGCATTTCTGACTTCCCAAAAATAAATTTGTCGCATTATAAGCAAGAAACAAACAGGAAGCTGAGGAACTATTTCATTTCATGAGGGATACATGCCAAGTTGAATGAAAAATGATCAATGTCTAATCAGTGCAAAATAAAACCATCATTTCCAAAAACCTCCGGCAGCTTTACTTTTTAATAAACACTCTGACCGTTTTAACCACCCAAAATTGTGTTTTTGGATTGTTAAAAGCAGCTAAGCTGAGAAGCTAAGCTACGAGCTAAGCTAACAGGCCGACTTCGGGGAAAAAATCTGTCTTGTCAAAGCTCCAAAATTCACAGTTGAAGCTCATGCCTTCATGTAAAAAGTTTTTTTCTCTGCAAAAAGAAGCTGAGAACTTGTTTACTGATTTTTTTTTTAATTAAAAGTTCTGTACGAAAAATGCTAAGCTAAAGAGCTCAAACCACACCGAGCGTCCGCCATTTTGAGAACCGAAAAACAGGAAGGAGAGACAGCCCATGTTACGTCAAGGGGCCTCCCCTCCCATTTTCCTTAAAGAGACATGCAGCTTGCTCCCTCGCTATCCATCCTACGCCATCCAGTGGTCAAAATGTACTACACACAAAACAAATTACCAACATTTCATCATAAATTTGACAATAATTACTAATTATTGTCAAATTTCAAACAAGATTATCGTTTATCGCAATAATTTCTAAGCTAATTAATTGCCCTGCAAAATTTATCATGACAGGCCTAACTGTTGCTTTCAAATAGAAAAAAAAAAAAAACATGAATCTGAATAATTTCACAAATGCTGTGCTCAGCTTCAGCGTGGTCAAAACAGCTTCAAAACTCGACTCGATCTAATCGAATCAAGCTGTCGTGGCATAAATGCTGTATCAAAAGGAACACAAAACTTTAGAGAGGCTGCCCATCATTTGTCGCTGTGGAGAGAGAGACTGAGAGCCATTAGCAGAGGGGGAGTGGGGCAGAGAATTGCAACAATCCTGGAAAGAGGGGAAAAAATGAAACATTTCTAATACTAAATAAACTGAGGGCAAAAAGGCCCTGGGTGTTAGAAGACTTCCAGATACAGAAACACTGTACAGCACACTTTGATAAACATGAACACTGCGTACAGAGGCTTCACCATGCTGACGGGAGGAGATGGCAGGAAGAGGAAATGGCCGTTAAAGAACAAGTCACATGACAGGAAGAAGAAATGGCCAATAGAAAAAACGGTCACATGACAAGAAAGAACGGAAGCACTAAAGACGACAGATGTGACGGAAGAATTTAGTTTGAGAATCATTGTTATTTGTTTGGTCAAAGAGAGGAGTTTAGAGAATGCATGCATGGCATTTTGCACATGGAACAAAGCTTTAAAGGGGAATACTCGGGTCTGTCTTTTAAGAGCGTCCTCTGTTGATTCAAGGCTTGTCTTTTTGTTTATTTTGTTATTTTGTTACAGGGTTTAAAGCCCACATTCAAGCTATAAAAATACAACAACAACAAAAAAAATCAAATACCAAAACTGCTCCTGAAGCGTGCTCAGTAGGCCACGCCCCAGCAGGCACCGCACTGAAAAATATGTCCTGCAGTCGTGCTTTCCATTAGTTCGCTTGAATCCAACACAGAGGAACGACCCGAAGCGATTCCCCTTTAAAGTAGAGAGTGATTAGAGCCCTCCCCCTGCTGACCCCCTTCCCTCTCAGACATGGGTCCGACCCTTACCTATTGTGGCGTAGGGGACCGGGTCACAACAACGCTGCCCAGATAGCTGAGATCAATCAAAAACAAATCAGGTAAGACCCTTACCCTCTACAAAGCAGCAGCCCTATAAGCTACTTTTTTGCTTCAAGGCCAGTGAGAGTGTAGCCGAAAGGCGGCCTCATGGCTTTAGCTTCCATTTGAGCTGTGAGGTGTGTGCAGGTCTTGTAGTTGTAGGTCTTGTGTTTAAAGATTATTTAAGGGTTTTGTTGATCTATGTGAATGTAGAGCAGATTTAGGGAAAAAGAAAGGTTTTGTTGCGTTTCTGACACAAAACTAAAAATGTTTCCATCCCTCATAGAAACAGTTTTCATGTAACCCTAATAGACAAAAAACCTACAATTTAAAAATATACATTTTGTGTTTAAAAGTTTCACTTTTTTTTCTGTTCTCCAGCAAAGTATGCGATTTGTCATTTTAGCTCCACCGTTCAAACTTTTGACCTCAACTTTTGGGTAAGATGACATTTTATTTTCCTTTTTTTTTTTTTTTTTTTTAATTTTAATTTGCAAACTTATTTAGAGTAAAAAATACAATCTCACTTAAATAAATTAATAAAGTGGGCATGAACTGGGGAGGAAAAGAGAACAAAATTATGTGAGTTGCAAATATTCAAAAGTGCATATTTTTGGTGTCATTTTATTGAAGAAGAGCATACAGCTCTTAACCCCTAAAATTTTGGTTGAATATAATTTGCACACTCTGATATTTTATAGGAGAGAAATATTATTAATTGAAACAAGTAACAACTAATACATATCATATGTCCTGCTGAAGGAAGCCCAATTAACACTCAAATGATAAATTGGTCATTAAATATGAAGAAAGCTACGACGGCGCTTTAGGGTCTCCCTAAAATAAAATAAAAAATTTACATTGCCACGCTAAGAATTTTTTTTAAAGCTATAAAATTGTGAGAATAAAGTTGTAGAATTACGAGAATAAAGTCGTACGAGACTTTTTTAACAGCTGTCGTTAATTTTTTTGCCACGAGTCAGATCCACAACACAACCTGTCAATCACTCCAGTAGGCATGTCAACAAACGACCAATCAGAAACTAAGTGAGCTGTAATACTATCTGAACTCCAACACGATAAAGCAGGGTTTACCGCATTTTAACTGTGGTAAAATGAAGAATGTTTGTTAAACTTTATTGCTATTAACGCTCTTACTCAAAACACGTTCCAATATCACCACCTACTGTTGTGCTTTCGTATGCTGCTTCTGGGATGCATACGGTATACGTGACGTCATTACGTCATAACTTTCGTTTTTGTTTCCGTTTGAAAATGACTTTGAGCCTGATTACAGTAAGGTGGTATGCTCCAGTTTTATGCAGGTAAGGAGGATTTAGCTTCGGATTGGTCATTGGCTGACACGCCTACTGGATTGAATGACAGGTCGCGTCATGGATCCTACTCGTGGAAAAAAAATTACAACAGTAAAAAAAAAAAAAAAAGTCTCGTACTACTTTATTCTCATAATTCTACAACTTTATTCTCGTAATTTTATGCCGTTAAATTTTTTTTCCTTAGCGTGGCAATGTTTTTTTTTCTTTCTGCGTGACCCTAAAGCTCCGTTGTAGAAAGCTGATGATTTTTTTCAACAGGTGCTTGTAAAAGTAATAAATCTTGGTAAAATGCTTCACTCAGGTTTTCTCTCTCGTTGCTCATTTATCAAAATATTTATTTTAGATGCGTTTTTTTTGCTCAAATTAAATAAATAAAAAAACATTAATTTAAAAAAAATGAGGGACAGAAAATATAGAATGACTTTATACAGTAAACTATAGGTTTTTGGATTTGATATTGTACTGCTTTAAAAAATGTTCATTTAAAAATTATTTGCATGTTTTAAAGTGTTTTGTACAAAAATTGAAACAGAAATGCATTAAAACTAAACTCTAAATGAACATTTGTGTGCTAAATGCTGTAACATGCCTTCAGCATATTGAAGGAAATATGCTCCTAATTACTTCTAAATGGAAACACCAAGGTACGAGTATGGATCAATTCTTGGGAAATTAGGAAATGAAAATAGACGAGGAGACTAGTCTCCTCTTTACAAAATATATGTCTAATTTCTACTAGAATGGATCACCTACCCTGAGGCTGATATCTGGAGCTGAGAAGGCTCTGAAGGCAGCATCTCTTCCTCTGTCCTTCTCTGGGATGGCCTCTGCCCAAAAACGTCCCTGCCCTCCGGAGGGGGGGAAGGGGACTGGGAGGGGTAACTGGCTGCGGTGGAGGCATAGGACATATGGTAACTGGGGCTGGGCTGCTTGGCACCCTGGCTCTGAGTGGGAGACGTGGTTAGGGAGGACCTCCGAGAAAAGCTGACGGTGGCCGAGGGCTGCAGGGTGATCTCCGGCATCTCCAGAGACCGAGAGGTGCGCAGGATGCTGGGCCGTGGCGGGGGACGCACTAGAATATCCGGGGAACCTGGCTGGGTGCTAAGGGGGCTTTGGGAAAGTGGAGAAAGGCGGGAGGGCTGGAGTACTAATGGGGGTAGGCTGGGGTCTGCCCGGCGCCCTGCCCTCGGGCTGAGCCAGGACTGAGGGCTACTACTGGGGGCTGTGCTTGGGCTCCCTGCGCGGGCTGCCGGGTCAGGGTAAGGCAACACTGGTACACCCACACCGTGGGCCGTGTGTCTGAGCTGGCCGAGACTCTGGGCCTGTTGCATAGCTAAACGCCTAACCGGAGGCCCCAGGGGCCTGTCTCTGCCTGGTGGAGCCACAGGAACCTCCAGCTGCAGGAGTCCAGGGCTTATTGGATCTTTTAGGGGAGGGAGGTGAAAGCGACTAGTGGGGAGAGAGTGAGGAGGGTAAGGGGGTGGATCAGGGAGGTCCTGGGGATGACGTAGAGGATGGTGTGGTGGATATATGAATCGTGGACCCTCTAGACCCAGAAAGGGTAACTCATGAGGGTGCCAGCTTTCAGGTGAGCGCGGAGGAGGGCTGTGGGTGTGAGACAGAGAATGACCAGAGGCAGTGTACTGATGGTGCTCCATCTCTCCACTTTCCTCAGGGATGGAGGGGTAACCAAAGGGCCCCTCGGTGGTGCCTGGGGGCGAGGACAGAGCGGAGCTACGTGGGCTGATGTCAGGCATGTAGAAAGGTGGTGGGATCCCTGATTCAGCACGGCTGCCTAGATATCCATAAAATGGGCCCTGGGGGAAGCCCCTGTAGCGGGAAACCGGTGCCTGCCCCGAGGGATGAAGTGCACCACCCTCTGCAAAGCTCATACCTTCCATGGGCCTGTGCAGGCGGGGACTGTAGGTGGGGGGCTGCGTTGACTCCAGGCTGGAGGACGTTGGGGAGAGCTGAGGCCTCAAAGTGGGCATGATGGGCGGCAGAGGCCCGGGGTCAAAATCATTCTCCTCGTCAGACTGCCGGAACTCAGGGTACAAGTCAGACTCCTCAGCGAAGGGGAAGCCCTGGATTCGGCGAGGAGGTGGGCTGGTCTCCATGACAAAGCGGCCATCGGGGCCTCGGCTTATCAGCTCAATGGGCGTGGTGACCTCGGCCTCGTGTTTAGACACGCTGTATTTCTTGCTGACTATGGCACGCTTGGTTTTCTTGTAGAAGGAAAGCTCTTTGTCTTTATCTTTCTGAGGGCTGGGCAACTTTCTGACGTAGAGGCCGGGACCGTGGGAACCCTCAGATGAGAGAGAGCGGGGTCTAGATGGAGGGGAGCTCTCTGGACTTATCTTCCCTGATGATAACCTAAAAAAAATAACGCAGACACAAGGTGCTGAAATCCAAAGGTAGCATGGGTTGAGCATTTCTAGGAAAATACATGTACCTTTGATGGCGTGAATCAGTTGACACGATTGCAGTTTTTAAATAAAACAAAACAATACAAAGCCAAAGCACTCTATCAAAGCAGCCATAATGATCTACAACATGAAAATGACCAGTTTGGCATTAGCAGCAGCCTCGGGATAGGGCTTTAGCTAATGAACCAAGCCACTGTGATGGGATGAGAGAACCAATAACGCAACCATGACAACCATATCACAGATTTATTGAATCTGCATCTTTCTGAGCAGACATGAGACCAATTTTCATATGCTGCACCAAATGGATATGTGAGAAAAGCGGATGACGTGTAACCAGGCCTCCTTTGCCCACACCAGGAGCAGCATACTCAATGCTTACTGCACTGAGTCACTGAATACTGTATGTACTCAATACTTTTAGAAAACATGAAGAATTTTGCTTAAATATGAATTTTCAATAACACTTGTATAGGTTTCCTTTGACTGCAGAGTGACCTAACATTAAACAGAAGATTATGCATATTTTTTGCCATGTCCAAACAATCATGCAAGCTTCTTGCATGTTTCCATTCTTTTTCAGAATAGACCTCCAACTTTAGGAGTAGCATTTGTTTTCTTGGCAGGACTCTTAATATTTAAGGTTCCCTATCCCCAACATGCAAACGATTGGACACCATTTCCTAGAATTTAACCCTCGTTTAATTGTTTGTAAAATGTTTTGCAGTAAAAACAGACGGATATGGCTTGTCTGTCACAGGCATTTCGCCCATCTCTCTTCATAAGAATGAGTTAGGAGATTTTGTTCACTGTTTTGAAATGAAAGACAGTACAAATCTACTGGGTATTGTATATTTATCTGGATACTAAACTATGCATGCTTGTTGTAACTCAGCTAGTTAAACAAATACTTATCAAGTTCCTGATGTTACTTTAATAGGAGCAGAATGACAACAAGCGGTACGCCGATGGCCTGAGGGATTTAAACAGTGAATGTTTGTAGTTTTGGATATTAGTGTTTTTCTGGACTGGAATCGAACAGGGAATGCAAGTGAACCTTAATTCTTTTAGTGCAACATATTCAAGTGGGTAAGACTTACTGTGACTAAGAAGAGAAGGATTTAATTATTTATTTATTTGTCTGAGGTGACGCAGAATCCTGGCCAGTGGGGGGAGCAATTTTATCCACCACCAGACACAATGATAGAGCCAGGGGGTGGCCAGGGGGTGGTCAATGAAGGCCTTGTCCACTATACTTTATTCTTCAGCCACCTCACATGCCACTTGGCTTATTTTTGACCCAATCGTTTGAGGAATCTGTAGGTTTAAATAATGTAAAAACTCGAAGGCCCATGTTAGGTCAAGAAGGGCATCCGGCGTAAAAACGTTTTCCAAATCTTTCATGCGAGTTTGCTCGCTGTGGTAACCCCTGAAGAAGGGAGCAGCCACACTCCCCGTTTCTTTGAACTGAGAAAGCTCCTCGGATGAGAAGCAAAATATCTTCAGCTATAAGAGTCCAAATGTTTTGGTGGAAAAATGGAGGATATTTCTAATTCCTGTCTTCTCTCTGTGACTAGGACAAAAAGTAAGACTGCACAATAAACGAGTTTATTCACAACTATGACTACATTTAGCTGCTGTTTAAGCTACATTTTTGTTTAGTTCACCTTCTTTGTGAACATCTGTTAAAAATGCTAATCTTTTGGAGGTCCATGCCTACTGCAAACTTTTGTTGAGTTGTGCTGTATTTATCAAGACGACGTTGGTTATGAGTTAAGAATTTTAGTTTTAGACAGAAAGCCTTCAGAAGTAGACCTCAGGGAGGACTGAACCTTTCAAAAAGACATGCACACAAATGCTTCCAATCCTTCTCCTCTAAAATCCATTTTCTGCATAGTGAAATAAGGACCAAACTTATCCTTAACAAAATGTTTAAGCTTGCTTTTGTCCTTTTAATTCAAGGCAGAAGGAACCTGAAAAACATGGGGATTCACTATAAATTGTAATATTAGTATATACACAGTTCTGTACTGTACATGCAACAAGGTGAATGCAGGTTTCTCCCTGTATGTGAAAGGTTGTGCATGCAAATATTCCAGGAACAGTTGCCATTTCAGCTACAGGTAACCATTGTCAGCAGGTAGTTTCTATGCAATGCATTAACCATGCAGCCAAGCCAGTGCAGCGCACGCTGTACACTACTTTGGTGCAGGCAGGCACTCACAAGGGGCTGGCCAGTGGGGGCAAGAAACTGCTCCTGGCAGGCTCGTCCCAGCAGGGCTCTACCCCTGGCAAGGGGGTGAGAGGAGGCCTGCGATGGGAGACAAACGACATGGGCCTGGTTCATCTCTAACTACGCTCTTTGGAGGAAGCACAAAGTCTGAACTTTCTAACCTGCCTTTATTATTTCATAAAAGTAGAGAAACATGATGTGACACTAATGGCTATTTTTGTGGATATAAAATCATGAACAATTCAATCTGGAATGAGATTTAAACAGATTACTATAGAAAGGAGTCTGTAGAGATTGGAATGCAGTCATACACAAGGTATAACTGTACAAATTAACAAAGAAACACACACAGAGCCCATACTGTACACAAAGAAAACAAGACAAATAAACACCGACAGTCATGCACAAAGCAGACGGCGTTTCAAGGTTAAAGTTTACAGATGGATCAACAATCAATACGCACACGGCAGCTCTGGGTAATGTGCTTTAAATGCTGGCTTTGCTGCTTTGCCCATGATCTGCTAGAGATTGACTCTGTGCATATTCTTCAACACCATGCAGGGAACCGGATCACTGTTTTATTTATTTATTTTTCTGTGGACTATCCTTCATTAATTGCTCTGTGACAGCATTCATCATAAACAATAATTACATTTTTAAAAGGTGTAAGAGAAGATGAACAGTAGTAGCCACCTCTGGCAGACTGCAGGGCCTCTGAGATGTCTTTACTTACGGCGACTCAATGCTTTTCCTGAAGTGTGTCACCGACAAGGGAGGATCTGAGAGGAAAAACACATTTAATTTAGCTTTTTCTTTTGCTTATTGGCCCAAATTCAAGTCGGACGCTTGTATAGAATATAAAGGAATGAGCCTCAAGATCATCAAAGAAGTAGGATAGTCAAACTAAAGGAGTCCACAACAAAATGGATCCAAAGAGCAGCCATCGTCTGTTTTTGATCTGCAGACCCGTGCAGTTACCCATCAACATTCCAGTAAAGGAAGGGACCAACCTGGTTTACGCTTGAGTTTTCGACGGTGTTGCTTATTAACAAAGCAAGCTGCTAGAGTGCTGAACAGTACTGCTGCTGCCAGAAAACAGATCGTCGCCACAACGCCTGCCACCACCGGCCGCGCCAGGCCCTCTTCGGGCAGTTCTGCAGCAGGGAAGGGGTCTGCTTGGGCACACGAAGGAGTAAAAACACAAAGAAAACAACACAATTAAAGACATTTTGAAACACAGACAGAGAATGAAGGTTTTCTTTGTAAATGCACCCACCTGTGCTGGACACTCCCACTACATTGCTGCTCTCACTGATCAGATCATCCATGACCGCCATCACTCGAAACTCATACCAGGACTCCTGAAAACAAAAGCGAACATGTGTACTCATGTAAACAAATGCACTTGTTAGTGTACTCATGTAAACAAATACTCTCGTATTAATCTGACCTGAACCAGGTCTCTTGCTATGAGCTCGGTTTCAGTGGATGGGATCAGGTCATCCAGAACCTCCCACCTTTCCCCGAGGCGGAACTCCATGATGTATCGGTCAATGGGTGAGGAGTGGTTGCCTGGAGGGAGCCATGTGAGGAGGACACCGTGCTGCGTGCGATTGGCTGTGAGGCATCGTGGTGGAGTAAGAAGCACCAGCGGTTCTGCGGTACCCAGGGGAGAGCCTGTGGACCAGGAGGGACATACACTAGAAAAATAAAAGGAAGTAATCTGAGAGAGTAATCTGGTCAGAACTTCGCAAGCCCCATTTAGCAATTACTTAATGATAAAAATATCATGTTTTAGTCAATCTGTCATGAAATCTGTATTTTTATCTGGCAGGAAACAAAACAACAGTTCTAAACACATTTATGCAACTTACTTAAATCCCCAATTTACTGCTAAATATATATTTAGCTTATTCCTTCTTCTTGGTTAAGAATTTAAAATATCAACGCTCCAGTTAATTCAGTCATTGACAACCGTAGCTTCACACACACAATTACTCCTTTTTGTGCCCATGTGGCAAACTTTTTTTTTTTTGTGAGGCAATGAGAAGAATTTCATGAAATTCCTTATTTTCCTGCATCTAGACATGATTTCTGATCGTGCAAAGAGGAGAATCACACATGCAAGACATATCTGCATCTATTTGTATATTTGCATGGAGGTGTGTCAGGGAGGTGTCTCGTTTGAGCTTAGTTACACATTTGTCTGGATTTAAGGTGCACAGAAACATGCTTGCACACGGTTCAATAAATCTGAACATTTTCTACAGTAATGCCATAGACGCCAACTTTCAGTGTAAAAGCTGAGCACTCTGTCATAAACGAGGTCCCTGAATATTTCATTATCAGGCAGATTTATATGAATTTACAGACTAGCTGCTCTTCAAAATAGCATTTCTACCTCTCCAGAATGTTGCCATGCAAGAGAAACTACATGGGCACACAAACGTGGAAGCGTCACTACTGACAAGTTCAAAAGTTTGAAGTGAGAATTATCACTGATCTCTGTTTTAAGACATAAAAACATTTGGGCCCGTGCATAATCAGCCACAACAATAAACCTACCAACACTAGTAACAATGGCCCCTTTCACATTTTGTGAAAGGTAAGAGAACAGTTGAGCAGTCAGCTGAAGTATCTTTGGCTGTCTAATGCCCATCTGACTGATCTGCTCTTAAACTGCAGGTTTTGTGGGGTGTTGGTTGTAGCTCTCCGAACTGGTCAATTAGAGTCACAGCAATGACTGAGGAGCAAAGGCTGCTCTGTGTACTTCAATCTGACAAGAGCTGTTTGGCAACAGCCAAACAGCTGAAAACCTGCATGTTGGCTATAAGAAAAATGTGTCAGAACATTGTGTACGTCAACAGACACTATGGCATATTGTAATCTGTCTGGATGACTCAGTGGAGACAGTGGAAGTAGGCAATATGCAGGGATGAATCCTGTTCTTATCTTTTAAATCATGCTGATAAATTAGTCATTTTGGTCGAAACTGGATAAACTAGAGGACAAAGTCAAGCTGGCAGAGGCTGTGATGCTAAAGATATTGTTCTGCTAGAAACTCTTGGCACTCATCAAACACTGAACAGTTTCTGAAGTTCTGTTGTCAACAACATACACCTCCTACACTATATTTTTTCAGGTTAGCATCCTTTCACAATATAAAACAGATTATTTTTCTGATCCAGGCCTTGACTCAGCCTCCAATTTATCTGGATTTCAGTCTACAGGAGGATCTGAGGGGTAAACTAGGAAAACAAGTTCGACCCAGAGACCACACCCTTCATTTTACAGGATTTAAAAGCTCTGCTGCTAATGAGTTCATGTCTGATACCTTTGGAACTTCAGTAGAATTCATGCTTCAACATGTTCAGATTGTTTTGAATGTGCATGGAAACTGACACAATATCAAGCGTGAGGTTTAATTGTTGGGGCTGATTGGTGCACAGGAAATGATGTGTGTTTAGGATCTGAGGAGAAACCTTACCACATGTAGCTCTCCAGCTTCATTAAGTAATTTTAGTCTATACTGCAGACATACAGTATGTTTAGGCTATTAACAGTAAGAGTTGGAGCAAAACCTGTAAATATTCCCTTTAGAGTTATTTACACAAGTAGGAAAAGTCAGTCAGAAAGAAAAACTCTCCTTAGTTTCCTCAGGTGGTGAAGGCCCTCTGTGTATTACCTATGACAGAGGGGATGTTGAAGTTCCAGGACAGATCCTCTGTCACAGTGAGACCAAAACCTTAAAGCTGCTAACCCCTTCCACCACTCCCTTATCAATGTACATTTGAGACTGGCTTGACTTCCTGAAATCAAAGATTATTTCTTATTTTCTTGACGATGAAAATGGTGTGGGCCTCACACCATATCAGATTGTTTGTGATGAGACCAATAGTGGGGTGTCATCTGCAAACTTAATGATGAGATTAGAATGATATGATGATAAAAGAGGCTTAGCAGTCAGGTTGTATATTGTGGACAATAGTGGGCTAAGCACACATCCCTGGGGAACCCCAATGTTAATGGTTACAGTGGAGGATACATGCTGACCCACTCTGACATATTGTGTGCAATCTGACAGGAAGTCCCTTAGCTAATTGTATAAAGTGGAGTTCAGTCCTAGAGAGACCAGTGTTGAGGTAAATTTTCTGTAATGATGGTACTGAATGTCAAACTAAAATCAACAAAAAGAAGCCTCAACTGTTGAAATGTTGTGTGGAGCATGAATGAGGTGGCATCTGAGATGACAACAAATTTAACTGATCATCTCCTCTATGAATATTGTATTTGCAACCTGGAGAAGGAAAGTCTAGAGATATTTCTCAATATACTGCAACCAAACCAATAAACCTGAGAGCACTTTTAAAGATGAAGTGACATGATTAGTGTCTGCATTATTTTAAACATCACCAGAGAGCAAAACATTGATTGGTATGCCTGATGCTTTAAAGTTACATGAAGAGTTTCTGAATAGAACAACCTTTAATTAGCAGCACCCACCTGCAGTGGTGACTGTCACAACTTCACTGAATGGGCCCGTGCCCAGTTTGTTCTGAGCCAACACACTGAACTGGTACTCTGTACCAGGCTCCAACCCAGGGACCACCAACCAGGTCTGAGCACCAGAAACTGGCATCGAATGCCAATCATGAGGACCGAAGTCTGTTCTTTTAGACCTGAGAAATAAACATTAAAATACACAGAAACATTAGAATGAGAGAGCAGGAAAAAAAATCTATAATTAATCACAACTATCTGCAAGTCATTATTTTGCTAATCACTAATTTGGATAGTTTAAGAATTTTACTTCTTATAGTTCACTTCCTACCAATATATATAATAGTAAGAGTACTTTTTGTATTCAGTGCATTTATCATATATTTACTACATTTCATTTTATTTTATTAATTTCCCTGAAGGAATCTTCCCAAGTGATCAATCAAGTTTTCTTTAATCTAATCTAATCTAATCTAATCTAATCTAATCTAATCTAATCTAGGGGATTTCCAAATATTTTAAGTACCAGTTCTGTAAATGGTTTCATCATTTAATAATTTAATTTACAAAATAAAAAATAGCTTAAAAACATACCATTTATGTTTATAATTTTGTTTGATTATTTCAAAGAGCAATATGTGGTCTAGATCAAATATTTAAAAATATATTTGATATAAGGCTTAGTGTTCAAAACTTTGTAAACCCCATGTTACACATTTGTACTGTACTAAATTTATCTAAAAATATGTTGCACAACAAGTACAGAAAATCCATTAATGGCCTGTATTATTGTTAGATTTGCAACGGTTGATTCAAAAATACTTTTTCCAATTGAACACATTTGATCTGGAAGTCATATAATTAAGAAATATTTGAATCTGTTCTCATTCATTTTGTAAACGAGGTATCAGGTAATAATTACTAAGAAAAACATTAAAAAACAACCTTTTGACAAATAGTACAGGTTAAAAATGATCAAATTTTAGGAAAACAACAAGGTGTCAAAAGACTAAGATAGATAGATAGTGCAATACTTTAATAATCCTTTCAATACTGTAGATCATGACATCTTATGCCATAAGCTCTCAGATATTAGTTTCTCAGAACACACTATTGGTTGGTTTTCTAACAATCTCTCAGGTCGGGGGTAATGGGTACCGTACAACACAATGGTACTTCGTCTAACTATTTAATGGTCATTAATGGTGTGCCACAAGCTCTGTTTTAGGACCTACTCTTTAAAATATATGTTAAGTAATGTAGTAGAAGACATTCCTGACACCTCCTTGCATCTCTATGCTGATGATACAATTGTTTATTGTTAAGCTAACACAGTTGCCAAGGTTTTCTAGATTCTACACTCTGCATTTATATCATTCAGTCAGATTTGTTCCATCTTAAACTCAAACTGGTGCTAAATACTGATAAAATCCAAGGGGATATTGTTTTCAAACAGAAAATTGGTGCCAGCAGTTCTTCCTCCTATCTCATCCATGCATGGTGTTCCTATTGAGTTTGTGGACTCTTACAAATACTTTGAATATTTAATTGATGCACATCCCACTTTGAAGCCACATACTGAAAACCTGTTAAAGAAACTGAAATTGAAGCTGAGTTTCTTTGTCAGAATCAGATCTAGTGTAACTCTGAACGCCAGAAAACGACTTGTAGCTGCCACTTTCATGCCAGCTATCGATTATGGTAACATTATTTACATAAATGCCCCGGCCAGCTCCAAGCAGATGTTGGATGTTGTCTACCATGGTGCTCTAAGGTTCATTACTGGTTGTAACTACCGTACCCATCACTGCACTCTGAACTCCTTGGTCAGTTGGTCATCATTATCTACATGTAGGCTCTCACACTGGTACATCTACATCTATAAATCACTCTTTGGTCTGCTGCTTTCTTAAATGTTCTCTCAGGTCACGTCGTCAGTGCAGTTACAACATGCACTCTCAGGCCTTCATTACCTGCAGTGTTCCCTCAGTGTGGACTGAACTTGGCAAAAATGCTCTTTCTCTGCTCCTGTGACCTGAAACATCTTGCAACAAGACTTGAAGTTGTCCACTTTAATTTAAGGGATTTTAAAAAATGTATAAGGTTATTAAAAAAATCCAAGCAAATATGTTCTTGTTTTAGTATTTGACCTTGTTTTATATGGCACTTGATTTGGCTTGATTTTATTGTTTTTATAACACTATGCTTTTTAACTGCTTTTGTTGTTGTATATTGTTGTTTATTTATCTATATGGTGTCTGTCTAAAACAGGTCTCCCTTGAAAATGAGTCATTGTGACTCGATGAGAATACCTGTATAAATAAAGGTTAAATAAAAATAAAAATGTAAAACGTTACCGCTGACATTTAAAAGATTGTAAGTGAACCAACATCTTTTATGCAGGTTTTTGATTTTGTTCTTTTGGTCAAGTTCTTATTAATTTGTTTAGGCCTTAAAATGGATGATATCCCTGCCCTGACTCTTAAGATCGTTTATTTCAATTTCATGAAGAATAAACAATCAGTTGTGATCGAATGGGAATGTGATGTTATTTTAATCTGCACACCACTGGTGTCCTAGTTTACACCATGACACATGCATAAAATAATCCTTTTTAGGACAATTCAGCCGTGAGCTCCTGAATGAAATCTATTTTTCTTTTCATCAATGGTGAATGGTGTCCTCTTTCGTTAAGATAGTGGTCATTAGCTTCAAATATGTTTCCACATCTGCTAGCTGCTGCTATTGATTAGAAGAAAACTAAGAGCACTCACACTGGACCGTACCACACAGAGAACGTCTGTTCGAAGCCGCCGTCGTAACCTGGTTCCCAGGACACATTAGCAGAGGTTGTAGAGGGCAACACATGGATGTTGCCAGGAGCATGTGGGCTGGTGCCTGAGAGGATAACAGAAGCAGGAACAGAGTGAGAACACATTTATAAATAATACCTACACTTGTGTAGTGCTAGTATAAATACTTTACAATAACAAGTAGTCATAATGGGAAACTGTGTATGTGTCAGCTCCAGTTGGATATGATGCTGCCTGAGGTTGTTACAAGTGTGAGGTCCAGTTCATCCCACCCACCTGACAGCTGTGCAGTGTGGCCTGAACCCAGTTACTTCTCAGTGGGATTAAACAAAAAGATCTGAGCATAGAACGCATACAGGGGTCTGAGGAGCGCAGCTGTCTGCACCATTTTGTGACTTTGTGCCAGCTGATGGCTAGTCACACTCCAGCTGTGACACAACAACTGGCACCAAGCATGAAAACCACCACTGCAACAGAGTTCCTGACCTGCTCACATCTCTGCTAGACTTTAAAAAAATAGAGCTTTGGTATCTTGTTCCCTTTCGGACTTTACTTATGTTATCATAGTAATAAAGTAAGTAATACCATAATTTTCACTGTATAAGTCACAGTTTTTTGCATAAATTAGCACGCCTGCGACTTATACAACAAAGTGACATATTTGTTCTTTTCCCCATGTTTATAACCCAATTTTTGGCTGAGATCTGACGATTTCATTCATTCTGACATGAAAAATATTGAACACTACCATTTTTAGTCACTAGAGGGACCTCGACTAATATGGCAAGCCAAGTGTCTCATTAATAGGTAAAAGTGACTATTACTGAGACACTTGGCTTGCCATACCAAGCCACCTTTGTCTCGCTCAGCAACTCCTGGGGCAAACATCAAATCAGCTGCATTTCGCCGCGCTGCCCAGGCGAAATGCAGCTGATTTGACCATTAAAGTGCATTTATTAAGGACAAATGCAACTGAGACACACCTTTACTATAATGTCGAGCAAACAAATAATTGTTTTTAAGTGTTAATATTGTTAAATTCTTGTTAAAAAGTCCTCCCATGCACACTCCTGCTGCCACCATTCGAGTGCAATCGATTTTTGGCACAACACCGGCCCACATTTCTGGGTGGTCAGCAGTGACGCATAACAAACGCGACACGTCAGCGGTGACGCATAATAGATGTGACTAATACAGTGAAGCAATGTATTTGTTTTTTCCACTTTATTAAACATTTTTGGACTGATGCGACTTATATGGCGGAAAGTACGGTAAACAAAGGGTAGCCAACAGAAATAAAAATACAATGATTATAAAAATCAACCATATTGCAGCAGAAAATGCTAGCAAATCTAAATAGGTTTATCTTTATAACCAATAACTGCTCACTGAGTAAAAAACGAAGAGAAGCAGCATATTTTAGTTTTGTTGGAATGCGTAATTTTAGATGTCGCCCAGTTTAAAACTTTGAGTTTATCCAGTTATTAACCATTATCAGTCACAAAGGTGAAAAGGCCATTTAAAAAAAATTATCAGGGGACTCTTTCTAATCGTCATCATTTTCTATAAGCAATGCATCTCGATGACTACACAATTGATTTAACTTTTACTCATCATTACAGATCAATACAGACTATAGTTATAAAGAATACTTTCAGGCATGGGAAACACTTGTTTTTCATATATGAACACTCCAGTTTTGCTTTTCTACTTTAATACAAACACTTACTTGAAATCAAAAGAAACAAGTCCAACTATGAAAATATGTAACTTCAGGCTTGCTTTTTTAATAATTCAGCAAATTTATAAGTAGAAAGATGTTCTTAGCTAAGAAACTCAACAGGCAAAAGCTGCAAAGCAAGAATGCTCTACAGATTCAGTCTTGAAATTATCTGAATAAAACTATTACAGATAGGATCAAATTACACTTTAACAGAGGAAACTGAGAGGAGAGAAAAAGAGTTTGAAAGGTGAAGGTCACTTCGACATGACGCCAGTGACTCGTCCTCTGCAGGAAAGTGGAACTAAAGAGAACTCACAACAACTAGAGGTCGGTACAGTATTTGTAAGCGAGCTGAGCGCGCTGTGCAGATTATTTGTACCGATGACGAGGATACGTGTGCTGGCAGTGATGCTTGTGACCACATTGGTGGCTACACACTCCCACTCTCCATGGTCCTCCTTGCTGAGGGAGAGAAACTGTAAGCTGCCACTGGGTAGGATGTTGTGCTTGCTCCTGCTTGGCTTCCCCACCTTTAATTAAAGAAAAATACAGCGCGGGGGTTAGGCAGGGGGCAAACACACGACTGGTGCAAAAAAATCTTTTTTTTAATTTTTAATTTACAACACCTTTCTCCAGGTGATGGTGGGTATATCGGGGTCTCCAGAAGCAGCACAAGGGATGACCAGCTCTCTCCCAGCCTCCTGACGGTACTCCCCCCCAGGCCTCACATTAAAGTAAGGGGGATCCTTCACACGCACACACACCAACACAAAAAAAATCTAGACACAGGCAGAATCTAGACAGTACACACATCAAACACTTGAGCAGTGAGCTACCTTTAGCACCAAAGTGGCAGGGGGGGACATGCCCATGGTACCCAGGGCGTTGTAAGGCACACAGGTGTAGGTGCCAAGGGAGTCTTCTGTGGCTTCTGCCACCCGGATACTTCCATCTGGCAGCAGGCTCCAACCAGGATACTACAAGACAAGGAGAGGAGGGTGCTGAGATGTTTGATTTCAGTTGGTTCCCTACACCCCCATGAGTTTGAAAATAATTTAAATAAAATAACAAGGATTTTTAGTTAATTTTGGGAGTTTGTGCAACAATTACCATCTTTTTCACTGTATAAGTCACACCTTTTTGCATACATTTGCAAGTCCTGCGACTTATACACCCAAGTTACTAATTAAACGTTTTTCCCCCATACTGTATTTATAAACTAATTTTTGGCTGAGCTCTAATGATTTCATTCATTCTGACATGAAAAATATTGAACATTACCATTTGCAGCCACTAGAGGGTCCTCAAGTAATAGGGGAAGCTAAGTGGCTCATTAATAGGTAAAAGTGGCTATTAATGACACACTTGGCTTGCCATACAAAGCCACCTTCGTCTCGCTCCGGAACTCCTGGAGCAAACATCAAATCAGCTGCAATTCGCCGCGCCGTCCAGGTGAAATGCAGCGGATTTGACCATTGGTTTGACGTGTAATGTGGCAACTATGGATCTTAAAAATTGTCTTCCTGTGTAAAAATCCTCACAACGCTCTGAGGGAATCGGCTCCATGTTTAGACGCATAAGATCCCTTAAATGCTTGTCCTGTTTTTTCCACTCACAAATAACGCTCAGGTTTTCTTCTGAAAACCCCTTTTAGCTGTTCCAGGAACATTTAGTCCACATGTAGTCAATTTTTCCTTCAGATTGATACACTGTAAAACTGATAGGACTGTTAAATTACGTGAAGTGAACCAAGTTCCCTCCTGAAATGTAAAGAAGTAGAAGTATAAAGTAACAATAAAAGTATCACGCAAAGCTGCTTGTGACTAAAGTTGTTGGTAAAAGAAGCTGTTCAGATCTCATTTTTGCCTGACCTTCTCTACCCTGAGTGGGTAGCCGTCTTTCTCCCACTTCACGGTTGTCACCGGTGGGTTGGCGTCCACAGGACAGCGAATAATGCCTGGCAGTTTCCGTGGGACATAGATGACTGGAGGCATGTTGATCACTCGGGCAGGATCTGAACACAAGTTACACATCATTCATTTATTAAGAAATGGACGTTACTTTTATAGCACCTTTGTGGAGCTTCACAACCCAGTCCACCAACACATCCATACAGCACTCTACATCTCTACAAAGTTCATCTGAATCCAACCTCCTATTCAGTGTTTTAGATCACGGTCATACGTTAATGGGACACACATGTGCCTGGACCAAGACACTTTGACATGTGACTGCATACTGGTGGGATCAAACCCACTCTTATTGGAGGATGACTGTTCCAATCACTGTGGCTCAGTGGTTCACAGATCAAATTCATTATTAGTGAAACCTTAGAATTACCATATTTTCTGGTGTATAAGTCGCAGTTTTAAGCTTAGATTTGTCAGTCCTGAGACTTATACGCTGAAGCGACTTAGATACTTTTTTCCCCATATTCATAACGCAATATTTGACTGACGCTTTAAATGTCAAAAAACTGCAACAGTGAGTCCGCCCGTGCGCACTCGTTTCACTCAGCTGGTGCAGGTGGAGGAACGCTGGAGCTAGCGGCTCCGGCCGCGATGGATGGTGCTGCGCCACCCAGACGAAATAAAGCTGTTTTGACCATTAAATGAACTCATAATAAACATGAAGGTTCAGCGGTGACACGTAATAAATGCAACTTATACGCTGAAGCGATTTATGTTTTTTTTTTTTCCTCTTTATGCTTTTTTTGACTGATGCGACTTATACACTGGACAATACGGTACCTGAAAGAGAACACCAGGAAGCACACTTGTAAGTCATCTCTAAAAGACCACAAATTGAATGTTTTTATCAATTTTCCTCCTTTTTTTGTGTTGGGGAGCACTGCAGTGATGAAGTTTATCCCCAATGGCTTCCTAGGTGCTTTCAATAGCTGCCAACAGCATAAAAGCAGAGAGCTATTTCACCATTGTATGGGAACATATGACGATGACAACACATAACACATCATTACCGTACATTATTATTATTATTATTTAGGAGTTTCCAGGGAATGGGATTCAGTAAATCTGAGGAAAGGTGATATTTTACACTCAATGGTGATTAACATAATTTGGACTATATTTGATTTTAAAACAAACAAAAAAATTTTGATTTAATTTAGAAATGTTGATATATTTCTTTTAAACCCTGTTACTGAACGTCAACAGTTCAGTATCTGGACATTATTGTGTGAATGCTTATAAAACATTCATACTCATCCTGCAGTTTTCAAGCTATTTCAACAAATCATAAATCGAAACTTTCAGCTCTTTCAGGACAATCCTGCTTTGACTTTTGGTGTTGGTGCAACTTTAGCTTTTTTAAATATTTAGCCTTTTCTGCCACTTTGTTTTCCTCATAGAAAATGAATTGAGCTAATTTTACATCCTTCATATCCTTAGAGCTGTTTACAACCTTTTACTGCTTCTTTCCCATTCTGTTCTGGTTCAGCTTCTTTCAGCTGTCTTGTACAAATTTAAACATTTTTCAGCTATTTATGCAGCTAATTTCAGCTGTTTTTTTCAGCTTTTTTGTGATCCTTTCATATTCTTTTCACTAACTAGAAGATTTTTGTGCTTCTTCTAACTTCTATCTGCTTTTTACAGCTTATTGTACGTTTCAGCTAGTATTCAGCTGTTTTATGCTAATTTTAGATTTTTTTTTAGCTAATTCCACTTTTTTGCACTCATTTAAACTTCTTTCAGCCTAATTCAGCAAAAATGGGCTTGCCCACTTCCTTCTGGTAATATAAGCTTCTTTCAGCTTTTTTAGCTTCTTTTCAACTGTGTTTTGTTAATTTCAGCCTTTTTTTTTTTAAATAATTTCCACTTTTTTGTGCTCATTTCTGCTTCTTTCAGCATAGTTGAGCAGCAGTGTGCTCTCTACACTTCCATCTGGTAATTTAAGCTTGTTCTAGCTTTTCAAACTTTTTTTTTTTTTTTTTTTTTTTGGTGGGGGGGGGGGCTTTTTTTCTAAGTAATTTCGGCTGTTTTCAGATAAACAAGTTTTTGTTGGTA